>VZSC01002973.1:352-40527 GCA_013398225.1 Steatornis caripensis
CCCGGCGCGGCCTGGCTCGTCCCGGCGGGTGCCGGCCTGAGGGGCTGGCTGTCGGCGGGGCCTTCTCCTTCAGGGCACGGGCTGCCCGAGGGGCGCCGTCGGCCTCCCGCTGTGGTGTGGCGAGTCCTGGGGGCTACGAGTCGGGCCGCAGCTCCCTCCCGGAGGGCCGGGGGCTTTTTTTCGTTCCGGGTGCGCTGCGAGGCACATACCCCCTCGGCAACGTCCCTGATCTCTTGTAATCCACGGATCCTTCCCCCAGTGTTCGTGTTGTGCTGTTAAAGCTTCCATTCATTCGAGGCTTGTGAAGGGTGGTCGTCCTGTGCGGAAGACCCGCTGGCTGAGTTTGGTTGGATTTCATAGTAAAATTTAGCGATTGTCTGCCTGTGGCTTTGAAAAAGGAAGGAGGGAAGGAATGGAGATGTCATGACCAAAATACAAGCGTAGTCTTGAAAAAGTGGTTATGCGACATGTGCTCTTGCTTCCCGTGTAGGCGGTGCCTTAAATGTGTTTGGTTTGTATCGTCGGAGTTTGCATTCACTCTTTCTGAGCAATGCTCTTTGGAGTAAAATGAAGGTTAGTTTCATTTCTCTTTATTCTTGGGATGTACTTGAGTATTTTTCAGTATATGCGTGTGGTGTGTCAGCTCTGAAATCTTTGTCAGAGACACTTTGCAAAACCATCCCAACTGGGCCTTCTTGGTGACTGTCACACTGCAGTTGAAGTTCTGTTTGAACTTCCTGGCTGATAGAAGTGGTCGCTGAAGCGTAGGTGAATTGCTTACACCCACATCAGAAGTTTTCCACCAGCGTTAATATTTTTACTGTCACGTTAAAATACAGATTTTTCAGTTTGGTACTCAGTGTTGATTTTTAGCCATTAATGTGATAGTTCAGTAAAAATATTTCTGGATCCTTCTCTGTTATAAGGTTTCTTAGTCAACTTTACCAAAAGTTGGGGAGGGGTGTTGGAGAGAAATTGCTGACTGAGACATAACATGCAATGTCTTTTTGTTGTTGTTTACAAGCAGTGTAAAATCACACTGCTAGAATGGGAGGTGACTCATAGCTGATTTTGTCCTAAAGTCTTTACAGTTTGTTAATATGCAGTTGTCCTCAGTAGGTTTAGGGAACTTTAGCTTTAACTTTTTTTCCCCCCCCTTTTTTCTCCATTCTCATAGAATAAGTGTTCTGGTTATGGGGTAGATAGAAATATACATCGCCTCAAACTCTTTCTTTAGAAGAGGCTCACCTTCAATCATCTATGTACACTCAATCACCTAGATACACTGTGGAAGCTGGAACATTTTTATCTGGTTTTGTGTGGAAAGGGTTCTTGCTTCTGGAACTACCCTTTTCTGCTTGAAGCTGTACCACTTGGGATTTTTTATTGCTGTAGGTAGACTGTGAAGTGGACATCGATATGAGGAATATTTCTTCTGAATATGCTGTGACATTTGTTCCAGGTTCTAATTTCGTGGCTGAAAGCTGAGTTGTAGCAGTGAACAGATGTCTAAAGGATTATTTCTTTAATGAGATGTTTGATGCTTGTGCCTTTTTGAATGTTTTCACCTGTTACTGTAGGACTGGATTTTCTTCCTGTAACAGTTATTATCAGAAGGAAGGTCAAAAATCCAAGAAAGAATTGATGGTTGGCTAAGGAAGGGCAAGGTACAAAGAGTGACTGAAAGTGATCAACAGCAAGGTCTCCACAGAGAAGAGGTGGATGTTTCTTGTTCTTTAGGTTTGAAAAGCTTGATTAGCAATGAATTGTGAAGATAGAGCTTGTTCTTGTATGTTCAGCAAAATTCATTGTTAACATAGAAAGCACTAAGAGACAGTATAAACCAGGCAGCATGTGTTAGAAAAAGCTAATTCTGAGCTTTTTTGTATCTTGCGAGTGATGGGAATTGCGTAATGCCTGTTTGTGTAGAGGAAGTCAGAGTACAGAAACTTTGGATGAAACATGGTCAGTGGTACAATGCATGTGAAGAAAACTTGTTTAACATTGTAACATATCTTATAGTCTATGTATTCCCATTCATCCGTTCTTCCGTCTGGCCTCTTTAAACTTTAATCTACTCTTGTAACTTTTTCTAATGAATTATACTTGTGCAGAGTTCAGAGAAATGAGTCAGATGACTTCACACATTGTAACATGTATGCAGAGGTAGCTAAGGAAGAAAATCTTTCAGATTTTTTCCATGTCATATTTTCAGTGACTTTTGCCTTCACAGGGTTGCTTCCAGAGGCAATTCCCCTAACTGAGTGTTTTTGAAATCTTTTTTTAGAGCTTTATTACAGAGATAGAAATGTAAATCAGCCCCCCCAGGAGACTTAAGTCTACAAAGAGTATAAAATGTTATTGAAGTAAAAATCTGGTGGTGGTGGCAGGGGTTGGAAATAATGGTAGGTTTAAAGTTAGGTCAAGACTAAGCTTTTTTGTATTAGTTTTTAACCACTTTCTCTTAACTTGTGTGTTGTACTGGACCTTGCCCAAGATCATGAGTCAGCCTAACAAAACAGGGTTTAATGTAGCCCTTCTTTAGAAGAACATGGAAGTGATCACACCTTAGATGTGAACCATGATTTTTATGTCCTGAAGCCTGAAAGACCTCTTTGAATCAGGCCAGGAAAAACTGGGCTGCAGGAATCTTCCCCAGTGCCTGTTGTGTCGAGAAGTTCTAGCAGCTAGTCCATCCTTTCTTCTTGTGAAAGTGTCTTCAGTGAAAATATGGTGGATTCTGGTCTTTCACTGATACTCAACTGTAGGTTTCATTTTGAAAACTGTGTGTGTTACGCTTCTCATGAACTGTTAAAACGGGTTTTTCTGGCAGTGACTCAAAATGCGTAGATGAAGAAAATATTATCGATGGTGTGACAGGTTGAGAATCTGCCCAGGTGGAAAGACAGCACCAAAAAAATACAACCAAATTGGAGGCTCAGTTCCAGTAGTGCCATTTGGGTTGATTTGGACAAATGTATGGGAGGCATTTGTTATATTGGCCTGAGTGCTTTCAGATTGTTTGCCAGTCTGACTTCCAGGACATGAGCTTCTCTTCCAGGGTTTTCTGTAGAAAAACAAATCAGGAGTTTCTTGTGTCTGGAAAGAACCAAATGTTCAATGAGTGCTTGTGGAGGACCTAGCTGAGCTGTCAGTGAAACAACAGCGAGGACATCTGCCTTTCAGAAGAGTGTTCTTAGCTCCAGAGTCTAGGTCTTTATAAGAATAGCATAACTTTACTACTTCTCCAGCAAGTTGGAGAACGGAAGCATTAAAAGCACTGTAGGTAACATTCTGAGTTGGTCTCTGAGGATGCTGATTGTCCCCTTCTGTCCTGTCTTTTGGAAGTGGTTTTGATTTTTTTTGTTGATAAATTACGTAGACCTGTTTCTTTCAGTTTCAGCATAATATAGGAGTCCATGCCTTTGGTTTTTTTAAGGATCAGTTTCCCCAAAAGTTGAAGCAAACAAGCCTTTTATTTCTCTGGGACCAGTAAAAAAGGCACTAGTGTATTTCTGAAGGAAATTATTTTTGCTGTATGCATTTCCTTTAGAAAGTGGTCAAGAACTGATGGAGTCAAGCTTTTCAGTTTCAAAAGGGAATTAACAGTGAATGCAGACCATAAAAATGATGAATGTGCAGTTTTCAGTGATTTGAAAGATTTACTGATTGAAACAAGGTCATATGAATCACTGGGTTTTTTTTTTAAACAGGCCATAAGAACTACATTGTGGTCTGCTTTGTTTGGATACTAAGGAATCTAGAAACTATTGTAAAAGTTAAAAGATAATGGGTTTTTCCCCCAGTTTTGCTGTGTATTTTTCTCCCATCAGTTCATTGCTCATCAGCACTGATTGTCTGTCTTGTATAACAGCTTTCCAGTATGAATTTTAGCTTTGTAACTGTTTTGACCAAAACTTCTATGGTCAACTGCCTTTCTACAGAGGCATAGAAAATGACATAGACTGACTGCTTCATGCTTTGCAAGAAAGTTGTTTGTTGTTTATAGTAATGACCGCTTGGTGTCATAGTATTTTCCCAATAGCATGAGTCCTGCGTATTTGAGCTTTGTGTATTGTAATTGCTGAGTAGTAATGTGATGTTCAACAACATGTTTTAATATTAATGTTTGGCTTAGTTTTGGTAACGTGTAAAAATTATGCAAAGGAATATCCTCAGTATTTTTATCAAGTGAAACAGCCTGTTTTCCCCATCTCTCCCTATCTGGTGTATGTGTATTATTCTTTCTGTGATATTTTTTTTTCTTCATGTCATAAGACAGAGAGTATAAAATTCTCCCTTTCCCCACATCTCTTCAAGTGACCAGGTTCTAATTTATGGGGTTTTTTTTTGGAGTGCAGACAAAATGAATGCTGTTTGATACGAATGGCTTGTACTGGGGTAGAAGGAAAATGGACTCGTTCAGTGACAAGTGTCTTCCGCCTTCTCAGAGGTGGATACTCTTGGCCCTGCCCTTTATGGTATTCCACATCAGTGATGAGCAAGCATGCCACTAGCCTTATGTTTAGAGCAAGTCGGGCAACTGAAATAATGAAGCAGCCTTGTCCCCATCTTTAACGCTGAGCTTCACCTTGAGTCTTCCTCCTCCTTTCCAGCTCCCTCCTTGGTCCTCTTCCAGTACAGAGCAAGCAGCAGCTTGTGGTATGGTGGAGATTAACCTGTGCTGGCTGCCACATGGGCTAGCCAAAGGTCTGAGGTGTATCTACATTTCAGTTAGGACACTGAGTTAGAACCATCTCTTGTGCAGCTACTTTTTCTGCAGAAAGTGTAGGAAATTACATCAAAACTCTTTTTAAATGAGCTTACCTCTAGGTTTCAATATTGTGGAGAGAGCAACAAGCCAACAGATATTACTTCCTCAAGCAGGAAATACTGATATGCACATGAGGGAGGGGAGGGAATGCTGAAAAGAGAATAGTAAAAGATCAAGTAAGATCACTTAGTGAGGCTATACGCACAACAGTTAAGTCAGAAGTGGTTTGCAAGTGACATGCTTGCCCCATCATGCTTTAAAAAAAAAAAAAAAAAAAAGCATAAAAGATTAATCTTCTCCTGCCCTGTAGTAATTCCTTGTTCAAACATTAGCTGTGTTCAGGGATTTGTGTAAGTATAAATTGTGAAGTGTCTTGGTGATGATAGCTCAAGAGGTATTCTGCAGGATGCTGCTACTTTGCCTGCCTTCCTGGAGGAGGGAGCCGTTTGTAGGAGCAGTGACTAGAAGCAAAGTTCCTTGTGCATAATCCAGTAAGCAATAGTCAGGCGCAGGAAGAAGAGAAGGCAGCCCTCCTTCCTTGGCACAAAGCCCTGCCTGGATGTTCAAAGATGTGTGGGTAGAGCAGTCTTCTAGACACGTTTTCCCTTCCCTTTACCCCCCACCTTTGCAGGAGGTACTCTCCTGCTTTACTGTTTGCACTGAACAGGAGGTGGTTGGGGGTAGGGCTGTGATTGCAATGTGGCGACACTGGTTGCCTACCTGGGGAGGAAGAGGTTAACCTTTAAGGTAAGTTGGGAAGGGAGCAGGTCCCAAAGTCCAGACTTCCTGGCCCCATGGCTGCTCAGATTAGACTGTTCTGCAAAACTAAGTCAAAGGTGGTACAGGAAACCAGAATCTTTAGAAATTGCTCTCTTGCTGTCATGTTTATCATGTGTAATCATGTTTAAAAACACAGCAGGCTGATCAAATATTCTGTTTCGTTGTTGTAAGCTGTTGCAAATGACATTATATGTTACTTCCAAGAGCAAATTGCCTTTAAATATTTAAGTTCTTTCTCTAAACAAAGGCCCTATCATTATCTGCATACAGCTTGAAGAATAAAAATACAAAACTTCATTTACTTCCTTTCATATAAAGTTTAATATCTGGTTTCAGAGTGAGCATTAGCATTCTTAGTGTTGACACTTGTCATCTTCACTATCTATAGGAGGTTAAATGTAGTATGTATGTATTATGCTAGCTTTCTTCTGTAAATAATTAGATGTTGTGATATGTTTATTTCCCCTTTATGA
This sequence comes from Steatornis caripensis, assembly GCA_013398225.1. Classification (NCBI taxonomy): domain Eukaryota; kingdom Metazoa; phylum Chordata; class Aves; order Caprimulgiformes; family Steatornithidae; genus Steatornis; species Steatornis caripensis. The sequence continues at coordinate 6,380 of VZSC01002973.1, forward strand.
TATATTGGATATGATATATGTGGATCTGAAATAATTTCTTTCTATGTGGATGTTTCTTACAGAACTGTAGTTATTTTAGTACCTTTGCTGTATAAATGTGGTGCCAGTTGTTGAAATAATTCTTTGAAGTTGTATCTTTGGTAATGTGAAGAACCAACCTTAGCATTGGTTGACATACTCTAATATATAGAGTATATCAATACATAGGCAAAACAGCTCGGGTGTGTGTTATCTGCTTGAGTTAAGCTGTAGTTTCCTGGTTTGTATTTGCCTCAAATGGCTGGTAGCTGTTACTGCTGTTATGTCTCCTCTGTGTTAAGATTTGCTATGCATCTTCAACACACAAGTTTGTCATAGGATTTAGAGCAAAATAAGAGGACGACATTAATTATTTGCTTCACCCTAACTATGCATTTTTGTATAAACTGGAGTTTTTTAGTAAAACATTAAATTGCTCTAAACACACATTTTTTTACAGTTATAGTGCAGTCTTAGCTGAAGAGGGTGACAGTGATGCATGGACTGTCCAAAGGAGTACAGGGGATGCAAAATATTCTTGAGAAATAGACCACAAGGGAGTCTCCTGCCCATGAAGCCATCTCCTTGTCTCTCCATAACTCAAGGGCTCCGTGGCTTGTCTGCCTGCTTGGTACTGTGGTATTGTAAGAATTGCCTGCTTGATTTGAGATCTCCCAGTGCTGCTTTTGTTTGCCTGTTTTTAAAGTTAGTCAATCTCTTTATACAGTTAGTTAGACAAATTGGGAATCTGTCTGTTAAGCAAAATTTCTTGCATAACTTATTCTAAGAAACATCTCCTGTCTCTGACACTCTGTTTCAGGTCTTACACTTTTGTATAACTCCTGTAGTGACATCTTAGCCTATGATGCTTTTCCATTTTGAAAACCTTTCTTAGCTGAACATGCTGCTTTTGGAATATCTCAGTTTTCTGAAATTTGTGTACATAACAAGGTCTTCAAATAATCTATTGTTTAAGAAAAAAACAAAACAAACCCGAACAAACAAAAAAAAGCCCAAATCCAAACCCCTATATTGGTCCTGTTCTGGATTCTGTCAAACACTTCAAGAAGCAACCTTTGTGGATGAGGTGTGTGTTGCTTGTAGCAAGGAAACATGATCAAGTAGGCTAACATAGAGATGAAAGCTGAACTTGTTCAGTGTTATTGAAGTGTTATGTTAAGGAATCTCTCATCTGTGTCGTGAAATATGTTTTCTATTGATCGGATGTTCTGTGAGGTGGAAGTAGTTCGTAAGGTGTCTCGGGAAGCTTGATAATCATCTGCTATGGAATGGCAAATCATGGTATTTTTTCTAAGAAGATAATCAGAAGTCTAACCAGGATGAAGCAGTGAATAACTTGATTAGAAAACATAGTTTCCGAAAATGTTGTTTTCTAACTTGAAAAAATTGCTGTGCAAGAGTAAGTTACCATTCATATTTTAACTTCCCTAGTGTCTCAGGAGCTCTCATTTCTGTGAAAACAGTAGGGACCTTGGCCGGTTTGGTTTTATGTCTGCTAAAAGCCATTTCCCCCCCCCCCCCTTTTTTTNTTTCTAACTTGAAAAAATTGCTGTGCAAGAGTAAGTTACCATTCATATTTTAACTTCCCTAGTGTCTCAGGAGCTCTCATTTCTGTGAAAACAGTAGGGACCTTGGCCGGTTTGGTTTTATGTCTGCTAAAAGCCATTTCCCCCCCCCCCCTTTTTTTGCAGGTGAAATTAGTTTGGGGATGTGAATACAATGAGCGTAAACCAGCAAGCTCACGCAGGGCCTCCTTATGGGCAACCTCAGCCTGGATATCAGGGATACCAGCAGCCTGCCTACGGGGGACAGCCATTGCCAGGGGTTCCTCAATCGCAATACGGAGCTTATAATGGTCCGATGCCAGGATATCAACAGCCAGTCCCTCCACAAGGTACTTCTCAGTCAAAACTTAGTGAATTGTTGTGTGCATGGATTTTTTCTGTATGCTTCCTATTGTTAGTTTTTATTTTATAGTAGTAATTATCTTTTCTTCTGTATGTAGTTTACATGATGTTAAAAATCATGTTATTGCTGTACATTCTGAGGTTCTTGTTCTGTCATTTCTGTTTTAGTAGGGCTTACTCTTCTTTTAATAGCTCATAAAATTAACATGTTGAGAAGCACAGCCTGCATTTTTTTTGTATGTCCCTGCCCCCGTGGTACTGACGCACCGGCTAGAACAATCTTCCTGATGAGGTTATGTTGAGGGGCAGCAGTTAGGGACTGTAACAGATTTATAATTGAGACTGCCTTACGTTACTATGTAGAAAGATCTGCACTCTGTCCTGAAAGACTAAGACATACAACTCTAGGCAGAAAGTGTATTTGGAGCCATTTTCTCTAATGCCTTTAAAATCAACAGAAAGTTTGTGGACATGTGACAAACAAATGTGTTCCAGAATTCCCCTGGTTCTGCAGGATCATATCACTTGTCGGGTTTTTTTGTTTAAAAAAAAAAAAAAATGCCCAACAAAGTAGTTCAACTTTTTTTCCTGTTTTTGGAAAAAAAAAAGACTAACTTAAAATTATTAAAGAACTTTAGGAGTCTTTATTTCTGAGTACCTGAATTGCTTTGGGAGATTAATAGTGACTTCAACATCTAAAATGTGGAGGAGAAAATACTATTGCTTTTAGTAGAAGTATTTCTGCCATTCAAAACCATGTGAATGAATTCAGTTCTGCTGAGATAAGCACAACACGAACTTCCACTCTGAAATGTTTGTTTAGATTTCAGTTTGGTATTCTAAAGAAATGAAGAATATGCTAATCATGCTAATAGTCTTTGTATTATTCTCTCTCCCAAGTGTATCTGGAATTTTTTGCAACTCCTTGAATTTTAAACCAAACTCAATGAGAAGGATAGAACAATCAAAGTGCCTGTAGTTGTCTTGGAAGTAACAGAAGTGGGAGACTGACATTTGGGAGCTGGATAATCTCTCTGTAGGATTTTTTGTCTGGAGTTAGCAGGGTAGTGGAGTAGGAGAAGAGTTAGTGGCGTGTGCTAAAGACTGGGTTGTTCAGTTGCTCCATCTTCCTTTCCTTAATCCTCTTCCTCCTCTCAATAAATTTCTTCCAACAGCACTTCTAATCTGTGGGTTTTGATCTAATTTCACTGAGGGTTTAAATTCCTATAAAAGTATTGAAAATCAGTGCTGGGCAGAGGAAAGAAACCCTGCTTCCTGGGAAGACAGAGGCAGAGCTCAGCTGTTGAGCCACTCTCTTTGGCTGCTTAATGTAGCCATTGACTAGCTAGTGTCTCCTGCCCTGTGGAAGGAATGGGGAGAGATTGGACTTGCTTCAGTGAGGGAGAGAAGGAAATTCAAGAAGGACAAAGATTACTATACATCTGTCCGAAAAGTTTCATAGGTGCAGCTATTTATAGAAAACGGGTTTTGGCGGTTAGCAGTGTGAAGAATATTTAGGATGTGTGTGAAAAGAAAACGATGGCATCTTCCATTGTATACTTAAAGAACTTTCAGACCTTACAAGTCTGAAAAGCATTTCTTTTTAAGGGAATTAACTTTTTTCCTTCCGAGTTATTTCTGGTTTGCCTTTTTTAATCTTAGAACAACAGAAATCTGGTTCACGACATCTCAATAAGGACATACCTAGAAAGCTTAATAACATGCGTATAAACTTGTGCAGATTAAAAATGCAGATTTTCTTTGTGCAGTAATGATTGTAAGGTAGTGTGACACTGAGGACAACAAGGTGGTCTCATTTGGACAACAAAAGTGTATTGCACTACTCTTAAGTAGTATCTCATATATCAAGCAAAGACTACACATAGTTTGTGGAGATTTCACAGAATGGTAGGGGTTGGAAGGGACTTCTGGAGATCATCTATTTCTCTTCCATCTTTTTTTCTGAGACAACCCTTCCTAGACTTAGCAGACTGTATTAAGGAAATCTCAGTTGTCAAGTTGTGCCTTTTGGACCTGTTACTGTAAATCCAGGATTCCTGTCTTTAGAAGGAAGGAACGAATGTAAAATACAGAGCGCTAGCACAACAGCCAGAAGTTGACTTGTTAGTAGCTGCTGAATGACATCCGTGTGGAAGACAGTGGCAAACAAACAATGCATTATCAGAGACAGCAGACAGGTGATGGTGACAGTTATCCTTTCTACCCCTATCTCCAACATACTATGTTTATTGTGGGTCTTTGTAGCAAGACCTCTTGTAGTGTAGAGAAGAGAGAATTAATTTCAGAGGCACTAGAGTGACAGGAATTTAGTGAGCACTGAGGGGTAAAAGGAAAACTGCCAATTTTATTCTGTGATCTCAAAGCAGTTGTCTTGGGGATTTGTTTTAAAAATAACAATAAAATTGCTTGGAGGACTGAGTGGAGAAGTGTTGGGGGAGCAGGTGCCATCATCAGTCAGGGAGTCTTTTGCATCTGATTTATATGACAAACCCTATCTGTAACTAACGGAAACAGAATGCTGTGCCAGTGACACTAGTCTTGCTTGGGACCAGAGGTGGAGTACTGTGCTGCTAACTGAAAACAGCTGCTTCTTGCTATAAGAATGTTGAGAGAACTGGGACAATCTTTCAGTCAGTCTGTCAGTTTGCTTCTGATGAGATCGTGCAGTTGAAAGTGCAAACACAATTATTTGAATACCAGTAGCAATTAGGCTGCTGCTGGTTTGTTTTAATAGACTCAGTTTATGATACTATTAATACTTGTATTAACGTTAATATATGAACTATGTTGGTAATATATGTTATGTGTGGTAGAACAGTGAGAGGAAGTATATCTTAAAGAATAACGTGGTAAATGTGACATGGATTTTACATACATGATATGTGATATTTTCTGCGCTGCAGGCTGTCTTCAGCATTGGAAATGCTGTCTCTTCATGCCTTTTCTCAGGCTTGATTTACTGGTGTATTCTGTCTTTCCAGGTTACTTTCCTTCCTTGGGGTTCCCTTCGAAGGGCTCTCCTGTATCTCTCAACTCTGACACTTCTTCTCTTGCACCTAATTTCATAGGTAAATGGTGTCCTTTCTGTGGGAGCATTTGTGCTGTGCCGCTTCTTCTGTGCCAAGTTCCTATTTAATATGGGTATTTGTCAGAGGTGTGGGTACCTGATTATTCAGGCAGAGGTGGGTGGGACACTTCCCAATCTATTTGTAGGCAGCACTCCAGAAATATAAATAGGATATGAAGAAATAATCCTAGTAGAAATCCCTTATGCCCACAGATTCGTAGGTAAATCCTGACTTGTGACTAATGTTTTGTGAAGACTGATTTCATAACCTGAATTGCCCCGTTCAGGTTCTGCCAGGGACAATCCTTAGTTTAAAAGAATGCAGTCTTCCACCTGACAGTCAATTGAAGTGTGAGGTTTGAAATGATAGCATTGCAATGAATAAATGAAAAATATTCCCAAGCACCAGAGGTTGTTACTGGAAGTCATGAGATTTTGTAATTTGTTCTTCTATTTAAAGGGAAAATAGTTTTTCCGGTTCCTTGGCTATAGCACAGAAACCAAATATATGTTAGGAATAATTATGATTGCAAAAGCTGCGACTTGAAGAAGGAAATACTTCTGCAAAGCTAGCAATCAAGATGGAAGAATTAGAAACACTAAGAAATCATACTGTATTTTTCCTTCTTTCCAACTGGTGGTATTTGGAAGAGCTATTTCCAGTGATGTCAATTTGTTCGGAAGAGTAGGGAGTCAGAACTGGGCAGAGACTGTATGGTCTCAGGGCTTTGAGTAAAATCACAGTCACTTCCCATTTTGCTGTAATCTACCTCCATTTTGAGGTCTGTGATGAGGAAGAACAATATCTGGAAGGTATTGAACTGGAACATCAGGATTCCTCAAGAGCAGTGAATCTTGAGCTAATAAACCACTAGGTATTCATACCTGTTCAAGTGAATTTTTTTCAGTGGCTGTTTGAATAGTCCATGGTAATGATCACAGAAGTATATTTGTGACAAGAACTAGAAAAAGACAACTTCAGAAGCTTTTTCTGAAGTAAGAGTGTATTTGTCAAATTGTATGCCTGTTAAAGTTGAGGGGGGAAAAAAGTTAATGTAAAAAAAAAAGTGTGAGATCCCTCCAGGAATTGGATTAAATATGCTTTCAAAGACAAAAGGTAACTGTGCCAAACAGTTTATGTGTACCATCGAAGGAAGGAGATTCCATCCAAAATAGATGAAAGTATACCAACTTAAGTGAAAAGGTACCACAAAAGACATTCAGAAATAGAAATACCACACGACATACAAATAGTTAGAGATCGGGAAATGCTTTGTCAGGGGAACAGTAAGATGAAGGTGCTGCAACAGTAGTTTAGAAAAGATAAGATTTAATGAGATGAAGGTATATAAAAATAATAAACGTCTCTGGAAATAATTAAGTCCTAAGACTCAAAATGAGGACCAGGAGGAGATTTAGTAATAAAGAAAAAAGCTGCAAGAAATTACTGATTATTCAGGCAAGGTCTAGTCAATTCCTTTCTTGAATTTACATCTACAAGCTTGCTACATGTAGCAGATAAGAAAAATATATGAGTTGAAACCTCATGCTTTGGTGTATAAATCATACTGTAGAACTGAGAAATGGCTTCTCTTATTTTCTGTTTCATAGTGATTCATTACAAGAAGGTTTCAGAGACCCTTTTAAACTTCTCATGCTGGTCACTGTCAGAGAGACACAACAGCATATGTGCTGCCCTGCTCTAATTGGGCAGTTTACTCTGTTTAGTTGTCTGTATTTAACAGTACCCTCCCATATGTGAAATATGTTCCCTTGTGGTTAGCAGGCATGGTCGTAAGGTTGTTCTAATTATCAGCATTTTTAACATAATGTTATTAGAATAGAAGTTCATATTCTCTTTTTTGGAAGTAGACACTGCAGTTGGTCTGCTGGTATTGTATCCAGCATTGTGTGGTCTGTGGAAAGCGTGAAGACTTGTTTGAGGCAAATACGTTTGTGCTGTGACTGAACCAGCTCAGTCTGAAAGACAAGAAAGTATTTGTGTTAGCCTCCAACAATGAGAGGTTGGCAAGAACAGTCTGTAGTGATTATGTTGTATATGAAAGCAGTTAGTCGGATGTAATTTTTGAAAACTAAATCTACTCGCATAACCTGTTCAACCTTTCAAGTAGGGAAAACTGACCTGTAATGAACATTAGGTTCCATGTGAATACTCTCCTTTATCTGGGCAAAAATAATTGGACAGGGAGGGGGGAAGAATTGAATACCTTACTGACAAGATAATGTTTTTTTCTTCATCAAAAGATGAAATTGTCTTTTAAAGACCCTCCACAGTATATATTTTCTACCTGATCTATGTGGAGGTGGTGACTAGTGACACTGGCTAAAAATACTTGTACTTTCAGTTTTGCTACTTCTAATATAGTGGTATAAATTATTTGTTGCTCATGGAGTATTAAACCAGCAATTTGGCCACTGCTAAACTGTTTCTGCACTTGTTCTTATTACCTGCATTTTTAATGATAGTTGGTTCAAGCCCTTGTTTCTATGAGTAATTTGTGTTTTATTTATTTTAAATTTTTTTTCTTCCCTTATGTCTGTAGGTTCATTAAGAACCCCTCCAACATCTGGAGCTCCCCCTCCAGCCTCTGGGGCATCTCTTCCTTCTGGCCACCTGGATAACAGTCAGTTTGGACACGGAGATGTGCAGAATGGAATTCCGGCCTCAGCAGCCCCAACACAGAGGTACATACAAGAAGAGCAAATCATAACAAAAGCCTGCCTTGGTAGACCTGTGCTAGGTCTAGACCTTTTGGGATCTAAACCAAACTAAATACTTTGTTTTTCCTGTGGTGGACGTTGACTTTCCTTATTGCTTCCTTGTTGTTTTTGAGCAACATTTTGCCATAGCGATATTTGTTAGATAGTAGGAATCTCTGGAGATTAAAAACTTCTGCAAGGATATGAGCAGGTATCAGTGACGGATCAAAACCACTTCTTCTCCAAAGATTTCTTTGTAGTAGTCATTTTCCTGCAAGGAATTTTCTGATTCCCATAATCTCTCTTGCTTTAAAACAATTGCATCCACACAGCCGTACTGCTTGATTCCTTGGCAGTGTGAATTGATGTGTCTGGAGCATATTGCTGTCTGTAATTACTGAGTAACTCCTTACTGTTGGTTCTGGGTCCTTTTCTGTCTGTTATGGATCACTGCGTTATCTTCATCTAAAGCTCTTGGGCATCTTCTCCAGAAAGATATGACCATTACCTCTGTTGTGAAAATGGCAACTCACTGCTTCATTCCAATTACTGGTTATGGGGGAATGTGGTTGCTTTTTGTTTCCTTCTGGTTATGCTCAGCGCTGTCAGCTAGAGAATCCAAATCCTTTGAGCAACAGAGCATTCTTACATAGCTGTGCAGGCCTTACTGTTGCTTAGCCTGTAGGCTCTGTTGCAGTATTTCTGATTTGTTTCGTTAACTAAAATGGAAAGAAGAAAGAAATGCTATAAACATAGAACATACGTTGTAAGAACTAATAGATTTTTTTTGATGAAAGGGATTCAGATCCATGCAGGATATGTAATTATTTTTCTGAAACTGAGCTGCAGAGTTTCATGTAAATAATTGAGACTCAGCTCTTTATGTGGTAGAACAATTTTAAAAGGCACAGAGAATTATAACTGCTTGTGTGATGGGGAATCCAGTGAAGTTTCTCATCTTGCTTCTCAGGCCACCTGCTTCTCAGCCGTTTCTGCCAGGCTCAGCACCCACGCCTGTCAGCCAGACATCTACGTTCCAGCAATATGGTCCCCCTCCAGCCAGTGTACAGCAGCTCAGCAATCACATGACAGGGATGACAATTGGCCGTACTACAGCCTCTGCTCCTCCCCCAGCTGGACTGGGCTATGGTGAGGCTTCCTGGCTACAGAAACATGCTATTGCTTTGCATTTCTGCTAGTAATTTCATTAAAGATTTGCTCTTGTCAGTCATTCATTACCGTAGGGTGATGGGAATTCTCTGGGTGTTGACGTTTGCCATAGTAAACGGTAGTTTCCTTGATTTAAGGTCATCTTTGGGGAAAACAGAACCGAGACTGTTGTAGGGGACAGGACAGGAAGTGCTGCAGGACATGAGTAACAGAAGAGAGTAACACTATTTCTTCTGAATTCAGTGAATCTGTTTTTGTGCTTCACACCAAATCTATCCCTAAGTAAGCTGTTGGAGAGTCTATATGCCTTGCCACTGTTGTGCAGCAGCCCAGTCAAAAATAAAAAGGGAAAAGGGCTCAGTAAATCACAAAGCACTGAAATTACTCTGAATGATTCTGTGAAGGGTTTTGCTGGAAGTTGAGAAGAAACTTTTTTAGTATAAACTGAATTTAGATATTTTGTTCTATTGTATTAGATCTACAGTCCCACTGCTGTAGATTACAGTACTTTGTTTTTTTTTTAATTGAAGACTAGAGATTTGTCTTTAGTATGTGTAAGCTGGGCTGGCTACGCTTTTTTTATTTTAATTGTTTTGGTAAAGTTCTTTCTGACAGGCACATCTTGTACTCCAACACAGACTTTGTAGGAAAATTAGGAGTAGGGGATGCAAATTTCTCCAGCCTTTTGGAACTGTGTTTGTCTAAAATTATCCTCGGTAATAGTACACTGGTAAATACAGACAATGCTAGTTCCATGCTATTAAAACCATGAAACTCAAAACCATTCTTGAACTACAGGTTCCAACTTAGTGTGGAGTTTAAGATACATACTTATTTCAGTTCAACAGATTGTTAGACAGACTCATGGTGGTTCTTGTTTTGCATACTCCTGGCTTTGCCCCTTTTTTGTGGTCCTGAATCCTGAAATATATTCTGGTTATGTAAAATAAGAAGCTCAGACTTTGAGAGAGAGGACAATGAAGGAACTATCAAGTTTCAGATCGCTTGGAGGAGTTTCAACTCTGATAAATTTAAGAGGGTGTTCACTTCAGATTGGTCTCTATTAGTACTGGCAAGTCCATCTGAAGATGAGAAAACGGTAGATCTGTTTAGATGATCTAGAGCAAATGGGTTTTGCTTGCATCTTAATTGTCTTGAGGACAGAAGAAAATTATGTTATATCTTCTTTTCTTTGTATCAGGTCCCCCAACATCAGTTCCCCCAGTCTCAGGAAGCTTTAGTGCAACAGGATCTGGTCTCTACACACCTTACGCTGCAAGCCAAGGACCCCCTCCTAGTGTGTCTCAGGGTCTTCCTTTGGCACAGCCTCCATTTCCTGGTCAACCAATATCGACTCAGCGCCTACCTACTCAAGTCCCTGGTTTTGCCCCACCTCCCTCTTCTACAGGGATTGGACCTTCCTCTTACCCTCCTAACACAGGTGCCCCAAGGCCACCTACCATGCCAGGCCCGCCACTGCCTGGGCAGACAGTTGCTGGAGCATCAACATCCCAGCCTAATCACATATCCTCGCCACCACCTCCATCAACCATGTCAGGGCCGCACCCTGGGCCTCCCATGAGTGGCCTCCATGGGCTGCCCCCTCCCACTCATCCTCCTCAGCCAGGATACCAAATGCAGCAGAACGGTGAGTATTCCTGCTGTAGGAATTGTAAGTTATGTATGCTCTCTGCATGCTGCAAACTGAGAACTGGATTTCAGGTTTGTTACTTGTGAGCTCCTAGCTGCACTTCAGAGCTTCCCTCTCGTTTCCCTGTGCTCATATCGGAAGGACAAATCCAAGATAAATGATAGGATGTGTCATTCTAAGATATTTGTCATACAGGTTTTAATCAGATTAATGCAACTAAAGGAATCCTAGCTTACCTGGCCAAAAAATTGTTTAGTAATTAGTGCCATAATACAGGAAGAATTTCTGATCAAAATTTTATTATGAACTTTAATCTGATGTCTGCAACTTCACCTGTTCAAAAGTAGAGATTTGAAATCCTGAAAAGCCTTGTTAACTTTTTTAAAAAGATTTGTGGCCAGTGTGTATATACAATGTGTATGAGAGGAGTTACTAAACGTTGAAAAGGAGTTGCTACTTTTTCTTTAATTCACAAAACTGTTTTTTTTCCTCCTTTTAAAACGTTTCACATTTTGTATGTGCTTAGAAGTAATATCAGGTTTCTGATATTACAGAAAAAAGCTTTCTGAATTATAAACAGTTCTGGCTGATTTTTTTAATCAATAACATTTACAGCTAGCTAGGATAAAGTAATCTTGTGCAAGTGTCAGGATTGAGAATCCTGTCCCCCATGTAGCTTTGCAAAACTGGCCAGGTAATGTACTTCAAAATATCGGTCCAAATTGCTATGAACTGTAAAACACTCGTGGGGCAAATCATGGTGTTATTCCGTAACTGATTGAAAGTGTCTAAAGTAATATGAAAGAACATCAGGTAGTTACAAAACAAAAGAGATAACTATACGTTAACCTGTTACTGTAATTTCAGACAAGCCAAAAATGCCCAAGAGAACTCCTTGCATACCTTTAGTTTGAGGAATTATGGGTTATCCACTAGTTTATTTGGCTGTTCTGTGTGCACTTTCTATTAGACGATCCTGCAATTTAACTTAAACGTTCATAGTGCATGATTTTAATGCGTATTGTAATTATTCTAGAAATAGTTATGTTAGTCTAAAAACCTCTGTTTCCTTAAGTCTGGTTTTAAGGAGGACTGTATCCATCAGTTTACTGGATCATTGATAGAGGTGTGCACTGTGATAAGTGTGTTTAATCCTAATTAACTGAAAAGCACTTGACTTTCTTTTTCTCATTTTTTGATGATGACAGGAAAAGCGGGAAGTGCCTAACGAGGAAACATCTAGTATTAGCCATTGTTTGATTTTGCTGTCCCTTTCTTGTAAGGTTCCTTTGGGCAGGTGAGAGGTCCCCAGCCAAACTATGGAGGTGCCTATCCAGGAACACCAAATTATGGAACTCAACCCGGACCACCACCTCCACCAAAACGCTTGGATCCAGATTCCATTCCTAGCCCTGTAAGCTTACTTTGTTCTTACAGTGTGAACTCTTCCATAATGTCTTTACATAAAACAGAACTGACAAAGACCAAAGCTGGACCAACAGGTTTCTTGTTCCAGAGACCATCGCAGTCTGTTTTCCTGCTTGCTTTTCTCTTGTGTATCCAGCTTCAGTCTTTTGTTATGAAGTAGCCCAGAAGCAGTACTTTTCTTCGTGACTAAAGAAAGGCACTGCATGTGCAAATCAATGCTCTAATTCCTCAGGTCTTTTTCTGTACTATGCTACATTTTGAGAATCCTTGAGGGCTTTGATTAAGCTTGTTTCTCCATTTCTGGATTCTTGCTTTAATGACTTTCCAAGGTGAACTAATTTCAAGTTTTGAGGTGACAATCTGTGAACTGTACGATCCATGTTTAACGTATGATTGGTAGGAAGTGATTGTAGTGCTTTTCCTTTCCCTTTTCCTATAACGTGTCAAAAAGCTGTTTAGCCTTTTTTTGGGTCATTAAGTCACAACACTACTTCAGTCAAATATGAACAACTTCTCAAATCAGGATTATCGTTCAGAATGGAAGTTCTGAGAAAGGACGAGCAAAGATGTGTAATGGTGAGCAGTGATGAGTAATATAGAGCCTGACAGTATAATTGTCACTAGTCTACTGTGCTGTTTCTTCCACTGCTGCTGATGCTGTTCTGTTACTGTCTTAGAAGGCCACAGTCATTCGATAACAGGAAACCTTTCCGGGGCAGTGCTTACAATCTGTTTACTTGGAAACTATAAAAATAATTTAGTCTTGAGTTACATCTTAAATCTGGACTGGTGCTGTTCAGCAGTTATTGCTATTCAATGAAGATTATCTGTTTATGTGACATTTGTGACCATATTTTTTTCATAGAAGTCTTTGAGTGCTTATCTGCCTTGTTTCCACTAAATGAGATCTCAAATGGCTTGTGTCAGTTGCCTTCATTTTAGCACGTTCTTAAAGCATAAATCCACAATTTTTAACCAAAATGAGCACATGAGCCACCACCTCTGTTAGCAATGTGTTCAGAGCCCAAGCCCAATATCCTGGCAAGGCTGGTTTTGGGATGGGTCCATGCTGCAGAAGCTGATGTTTCCTGTTGCATGAACCAATGTCCAAATGTATGTAATTCCAGTTTGGGTAGAGAGAAGTAACAGTGTTACTTTTTGTTTTATTATTCTCTCTTCTTTTTTCTTTTCTTTTTTTTTTTTTTGGTGGCACTCTTACTTTTTATAAAAAAAGCAACTTAATGAGCTGCCACCTCAGCAGAAACCCAGGCACAGAATAGACCCAGATGCAATTCCTAGTCCAGTAAGTGATGTATATATGTCAATTGTAGTCTGTGTGTTGGTGACCATCTGTGCATGCCTGAAACCTGAATTTCACCTCACTAACCCTCCATCATTAACCCTTTACCTTTTCCCTGCTGTCTTCTGCTTACGTTACCAAAATGAGTAACATTACACCACAAGAGGTTGTTAAAATCTTCTCTTCTGTGATGAATGGTGAGGCAATAGAAAGCAGACTGTTTCAGAAACAGATCATGAAGAATGTCTCCCCTTCACTTTGTCTGATCTTTAGAATATCTCCTTCATCAGATTCCAACTGGCATTTTCAGTGTAAGCCATCAGTATAATTGTCCATACAATGTGTGTCTCATGTTAACATACACATAGCATGAGCCTTTGTAGCCATGTTTTCTACCAGTTTTGAGCAGAATTTGATTACTGTTCTTGTTGATATACCAGTACTGGGCTAATGCTTTGAAGTTCTAAAATTCCAGATGACCTATTTTGTTTTGATGTTAATTCCTGATCTAAATCTTCTAGTAGATTAATATGAGGCATGGGGAGCTATAAACATTCTCTCATTATCTGTGCTCATACATAACCATTAAATTTTCAATTTGAAAATTTAATGTTTATGTGTAGAGAATCTTACCTGAAGAAAGAAAAAAGCAGCTACCTTTTGGATTGGAAGAAAAAAAAACACATTTAACTTAGTTACTCTTGTATAACTTCTTCCTCGTTTACCCAAAGTTGGTCATATAACAGGTACCAGCAGTGAGATCACAAATGTCAGTCGGTCTGCAGGCTTTTGAAATGGGCCTGGATTTCTCCTAGAGTAGTCACTGTATGATGCTATGGGAGGCTTTCTGCTGGCTACTTGGAATCCTTAGTGAGAGGGTAGAAGTTCTGCCATGCAAGCTTCTGCATTTCACAATTTACTCGAAGCAGAGGCATGTGTGTTTGGTGGCAAAATAAGATCAGAAGAATGATTGCTAGCTTCAATGCTTTCATTCAGGCACCAGTACAGAAATGTAGTTAAGAATGTGTATAACTACAGTTTTCTGTTCTTATACAGAGATCAGTGGATATTTTAGTCAAGTAAAACTGTTGAATGCATTTCCATTATCTTAAGCATATTCTACAGAATCACGGAATGGTAGGGGTTGGAAGGGACCTCTGGAGATCTAGTCCAACCCCCCTGCTAAAGCAATTAATGAAGAATTTGAAATACTAAGGATTTTAATATTTTTTACTGGCTTTGGAGTTTAAGCTTGACAAATCTATTGAAACTTCACTTTCCACATCCCCAGAATTCAAATCACAAACTCTTGAGCATTGTGGAATAATGAAGACTTCCACTTGAGCTTGCAAGCATCTGTCTTTAGCTCAGAGTTATAGTGGTTAGAAATAAATGCATACTATGAAAACAGTGGGAATATAACAGAAAGGAAAAGCCAGGTTATCTATAGAACTTCAGCCTGAGGCTTACAGAAGCTTCTAATTTTAATTTGGCCGGTATACCAGTATAGAGGGGAATCCTACCAAAATTTGCTTATTTGGCTGTGTTTGGCTTTTACGAGTTCAAATCAGGCCTTAAAACACAAAATACGCTACTACTCAAAATACTTGGGGAAAAATACTATTTGCAACTCGTAATTTATTGTTAGTCATTAAGTACTATTTGAAATCAAACTGAGAGGTGACTGCTTGAGAACTTACTTGCTTTAGATTTCTTAGAGATAGTAATGTTTGCCTCAGGTCCCCTTTTCAGTGCCTTACAGATACAAATTTTGTATTTTACAGTACTTTGAAACCAAGCCTACAAATGTTAATATGATGTTTTCCATCATAGATTCAAGTGATTGAAGATGACAGAAGTAACCGTGGGTCGGAACCATTTGTCACTGGAGCGAGAGGGCAGGTCCCACCTCTTGTTACTACAAATTTCTTGGTCAAGGATCAAGGTAAAATATGTTTCTTTTCCTGAACAAACAAACAAAATACAAACCCCAAAGAGTCAGTGACAGAACTGTCTATGTCTTTAAAGGAAAAATTTGAGGAATTATTTCAGTGGCTGGGGATGTATGTTTTACCAACAGGAGCTTAGTTTCAAGTCCTGTGTTGATCTGATCTCAGTTTAGATTCTCCTGATTGTTTGGCAGCTAGTAACCAATTTGCAAGTTCAAAATGTTTTTCAGGGCAGGTACCTGGGACCAGCATTAGCAGGGATATCAGAAAGCAGCAAATGAAGCCTCTTCTGTGGAGATATGTCAACAACAGTTAAGAACAGAAATTTACTAGCAATATAATTTGAATTGGAGTGGGAACTGTATTTTTTTTTAAGTCAAGTGGGATGTCAATTGGTCCATGGGTTTCATAGAGAAAGGATATTTAATCTTTTAACTTCCCACGCTTTTTTGAAGATTTCAAGCTCCCTTAAAACTTCAGAATCTGATTCTGCAATAAAGTCCTTTACTCTTCAGCCAAAACTACAAAACCAAACAGTAGAAACGTTTTGAGTTGTTTTCTGCCTATAGTACATTTTAGTCTGCAAGAAGAGTGAAGTAGGAATTCCTTTTTAAAGGTTTAAGTTGTTGTGGAGTCAAGTTTATTTGATTTTAGTTAAGGGCTTTTATTATACATAGTTAATCATAAAGAGCAATTTTGTTTGGAATTCAAGTTTTGCATAGATTGAAATGAATTGATTGTTTAAACTCTTAGTCTCTACAGCTTAACAACACAACTGAGGGTATGTTTGTTTCTGTTCTTGAATGTGAACTTAACTTGTACTGAAATTTGTGGGGATTTTTTCTTTGTTCCCAAGGTAACGCAAGCCCCCGCTACATAAGATGCACATCTTACAATATTCCCTGCACCTCAGATATGGCCAAACAGTCCCAAGTTCCCCTAGCTGCTGTCATAAAACCGCTGGCTACTCTACCGCCAGAGGAGGTGAGAACCATATGTAGAGTTACATATATATGCACTGTATGCACTCTGAACTCATCAGGAGAATGCTATTAGATGCCAACGTTTAACAGGTACACTGAGAAGGAATGCTTACATAATGAAGGCTAGGTAAAAGTTGATCCTCCTACAAGTGTGTGGTAGAGATCTCTAAGGCAGGAGAATGTTGTGTTCAAAACATTTAGTATTTTGATCACCATGATGATTTCATTTTTTTTTTTCCCAGTAACTGTCAAGTGCTTTGACTAAAATACTAGGATGGCCACAAATGCATACGCTTCCAGTTGATCTCAATTTCTTTCTTGGCCTGAAGTATTAAAATGGTTACTAATCACTGATGTTAAGTCTTTTCTAGGATGTCAGGTTGTGGAATTGGATGAGAAGGTATCAAGCAGCACTGGTTAAGCTGTCTAACGTGCGTGGACATGCACAGCCCTGTGGGATGACAGCACAACACTGAGTACTGGGCACTGCTGAGCTGCACTTGTATTTCTGCCCTTGCTCTGTGCTAGCTAGCCTTTTACCCACTCTGTCTGGTTGCTGAGAACATGAAAGCTCCCAGAATATTAAGGAGCTAGAAATTATATAAAATATTCTAAGTATTCTGGCTACTGTGTAGTGTTAGCCTGCTTGGAACAGTGACATAAAGACAAATATACTTGTTAATTTTGAATACAGGTATTCGCAGTATTCTGTGCCCTGTTAAATTTAACTTTAGCATCTGCTGAGGAAAGGAATATCCTTTGGGCTTTTAAGGGTAGTTTTATTCTGTTGCATTTCATTAATGTTCCTAAACTATGGTGTGGATTTTGAAAACTGGTTTGTGATAAAATTGAGTTGTGAGGTTAATTCCTGTATTGGTGTATTGTGGCTGGAGTTTAAAAGGAGCACAACAGGAGAATATGGTCTTACTTCAGAAACTTGGAGGCTTGTGGAGCTGTACGTTTTAGAAAGCTTTAGAAAACAACTAGTTTTTAGGTCTCCCAGTGTGTTTATGCTTTGAACAAACACTTGTGATATCCAGAAAAAACATGGCTAGGATTGGAAAATTGCCGTGGAGACCGGTCAGCTTCTAGTATTGGGAAGTTCTTTATGGCAAGGGCAAACTCCCTGTGGAGAGGCCCTTCCAACAGATGAAGGCTCAGGTGTTCAGAGCAGTAAGACTGTAAACAGAGCTAAACCTTAACAGATCAGTAGTGAGAGGATAAATATCTCATGAAAATACAGCATTCAGATAAATCTAGAATATATAAAAATTCAGCACCTGGTTGCCAAGCAGAGGACCTTTGCCCTATGCACAGTTCAGAAAGCAAAGCTTGAGCCTTTAGAAAGAAGTATCCATGTGCCTTTGGGGAGTAAGTGGTTAGTGACAAGTTGTGCATAGCACTGCATGTTTACAGCACCCTTGTAGTTTGTTTGCATGCGTGTTACTGGGGGAGAGGCTGAGGAAAAAAGCGTATTGTGTGGAAGTACAATAACAGTATTGCCTGGCAGTCAGAAAACTTGAAATTTTGTTTCCTCTGAGGAGGTCTGCCTGTGTGATAGGAGCTGAGAAACCTGGCCGCAAAACCATTGTATTGTCAATAAATGATTAGTGAGGCTGAATGAGAGAAGTGACACATCTGTAGCATGAAGAGGAAGAAAGTGACTGGAGCATTTGCTCAGCTCCTGCTCAATGAACATGTTGTCTCTTAAACATGATCAGAGGTTTAGGGTGACTGAGAGAATTAAGACTGGACACCTTTTATGTCAGAAAATTTGAAAGTAAGTAGTTAAACTGTTTTTCTTTTGAGCTAGATTCTTAATTATGAAAGGTGCTTTGAACTATGAATGCATCTTGTAGCTTGTGTGAGTTCTATCTTAATAATTTTGAAGTGCTTCCTGCTTGTTCTGAGGTTGAGAAGCTGCAGAAGTTGCCAAGCGTCTTACTCTGGTTTGGCTGCAAAAAGAATATATTTTGAGAAATCGTTCAAAAATGGTATCACTACGTAACAGTTTTGAGGACTTGCTATACAATGGGGTCAGGACAAGCAGAACTTACGAATATACTGTATTTCATAGTGAACTTAAAAAATAAGTCTTATTAGCTGAAATTTTTTAAGATAGTCTGGATGCTCTATGTTCTTGAATATCTGGAATGCAATGACTGGCTTCTGTTTTATCAAAAAGCTTGCTCTTTAAAAGGGAAAAATATGAGAGGTGAAGGGTTGCTTTTAAAACACCTAACCTGGGTGAAATGTAAGTTGTATGCTCGCTCCCATGAAGTTATCACAGCCATTCTTTGCATGGCTTCAGTCTTTTGTGTTCACTTCGGATACATCCCTGCGGTGCGGTGTGGTGCTCTTGCTAATGTGCGTGTACATGCACAGCACTGTACATGAGCTCCTCAAGCAGGCTGTTACATAAGGTAGTGCAGCACTGTGCAGAAGTACTTGTTTGTGTCGAAGTGGAATAGCCCATTAATGACTGCAGTCCACAAAGAACTGCTGTGCTGGAGCTTGAGTTCAAAAGCATTTATGAAACACTTGTTCAGACTTCCCCTACCCCCTAGACTTTCTCCCAGAGCTGCCAAAATGCTGAATCCTATGCAGTGTACAGGGAGACAGTTTTAAGCTCTGCAGTATGTGCGGTCCCTTCTTTCTCATAATCATCATGTGACCTTTCTTTTCTTTTTTCCCCCTGCTTGCACAGACCCTTCCTTATTTGGTAGACCATGGAGAATCCGGTCCTGTCCGATGTAATAGGTGCAAGGCTTACATGTGTCCTTTCATGCAATTCATTGAGGGTGGAAGGAGGTTCCAGTGTTGTTTCTGCAGCTGTGTCACTGAGGGTAAGGTTTCTTCTGGAAATTGGTGTCTAGGCTCTATTTGAGTGCTCTTTGAACAAGATGCAAACAAATAAATCTTTGTTATGTTATGATCACTTATAATGTGTACTGTGCTTTTAGTGTGTGTTTAGTCTTGCAAAAAAATTCATTATAAAACATGTTCAGTCCTCACTTCTGAAATTATGTTCAAATTAAATAGGTGCTTACGCATTATTTTATTACTGTATTATGTGTTATACATGGTACAAAATCTTTAACGTGAGGTACTTGTAGTATAATGTGTGGTGGTTTGAAAAATTATTGATGCTATTTTCTTAGAGTATTTCAAACATATTTTTCTATGACAGAGATGTGTATCTAGTTGGTACGATAAGCTAGGATATATTTTTTTCGTACTAAGACCCTATTTAAACACTGCTTAGAGATGAGATTGCAGCTAAATCTGCTACAGCTGGATAGTAATGTTTAATATATGCCAGTTAATCTTAGTTGCTCTTCTAAATTAATATAAAACATGCTTCCTCTTAAGCAGAAGTCACTATGTGCTGCTCATAGCATGACATCCATAAATTTGTTTTGAAGACACAGTGGAATGTAAGGTACAGCAAACCTTATGGTGATGTTTTGAGTGCTTCATTTGTGGCGCTGATGGCATTTAATGGACTGTTTGTTCTTATCACCTCAGTTACGCTGTACAACTGTTTATACAAACCAAAATGAGAAGCTGACGGGGGTGAGAAATGGCCCACTTCAAAAAACAAAACAAAACTTATTTGTCTGGTGATTTTTCAGCATGCATGCATTCCCTGTCCCTGCTCGCTCAGCAGCTGTGTGAAAGCCGGTACTTGTAACAACTGAGCAGGGGCAGAAAAGGGAGGGATGCTCAGAGACTGCTGATGAAAGCAATGCTGTGAAAATACAATGTAGTTACACCTAATACGTGAAAACAATTTCTGTTTTCTCTGAAAAAACAACCAGATAATTAGCTGTACTGGATAGTGTACTTGGAGAGGAGAAGAGTGATAGATGCTTATATATACAGTCTTGATGATATCACTTTGTTTGGTTTTGAACTGTTGAAACTTTGAATGTTTAGAATAATTTAAAAGTAGTAAATACTATCATTACAGATGATCTCATTTTATTCTCCCCTGGAGCTATGTAGGCAGCTATATCTGGAATACATTTTGTCACCCTGCAGGAGGGACTCTCTGTCATGGTAGTTCTTGAGGCACAGGGAAACGCTTTCTTTGTTTCTGCAGCTGACTTTTGTGAGTGAAAACTTAGCTTAACTCCCATTTTGCTTTCTGATGCCTGGTACCAGCACAGAAGTACTGGTGCATGTGGTTACACTTGCAGTTCCTCCTCCTTAATGCTTTACAATCCACTGTTAGAAGTACCCTGTCTATTCTGACAGAAGGATTATGGCAGCCTCTGCATCCATGAGTGCCCAGAAGGTTTTACTCTTGTGCAGCATGGGAAGGAAGCCGCTAACTCACATAGCAAAATAAGGAGCTCAATCTTTTAGTAAGCCTTTTAGTAATTGAGTCAGTAATGTTGTAGCCTGTAGTTTGCCTCAAACTCTATTGTAAGTCATTTGTTACGGCTTATACAAGATTGTTATGTTTTTTCCTTTGGAATAAGTACATCAGAAGAATCCTAAGAGTGTGTTGTAATGACATTTCTGATAGGAAACATAAAATGAGAATGTAAAGGAGATTCAAGAAAAGTACAATAGTTACTATACAGTGTGCCACCTGGTGCACAAGACAAACTGAAAGCAGTTTGTCTGTATTTCTTGGCTTTAGTGATGCTCTTAAATTGCATTAATATTTTTAGTAATACTTGCATGCTAGCACAGAGTGCTAGCTTTCCTGGCATTTTATTTGAAACAGCTATTGTCATATTAGCTCTCTAGTCGCAGTGTTTATCATGGGTGTGAACATGTGGTCACTGAACTTCATGATTTTTTTTCCTTTCCCAGTGCCACCTCACTACTTCCAGCATTTGGATCATACTGGAAAGCGAGTAGACTTCTATGACAGACCTGAGTTATCGCTGGGGTCTTATGAGTTTCTAGCAACAGTTGACTATTGCAAGGTACAGTAGTATGTGTTTATTACTGTATTCTGCCTATTTTCCAAAGAGTGACATGAATTGTTTAGGGCTGCTTTCTAGCTGGCAGAGTTATTAACAGCATTAATCCAACCCACTTCACTGTAAAATAATGGGCTTGTCTGCTTACTTCCCAAAGTAGAGAAAGTCTGGATCACACATGACATAATAGAATTTTATTATAGCTGCCTCTGTCATTTTCTTCTGGAGCTGTATAAGCAGCTATAGCCGCTGTTACCTCAGCAATTCTGAAGGAGGGGACTCTTGCAGTAGTCCTTGGCAGAAGGAGAGTGTGGGAGAGATTCTAGAAAAGTACAGTAGTAACTATGTAATGTGCCACCTGTTGCCTAAGACAGACTTTTGCTGTTGAACTTCAGTTTCAAATACAGCCGTAGTGGTTAAACACACTGGAATGGTGTGGAAATACATATTTAAGATTTAAATAATAATTAACTTCTAAGCAACAGGAAAAATATGTGCAAGGTATTTATTAAAGCAACTTATATCCCTGCTGAAATAAATGCTGCAAAAATAGGTGTCTAAATGTTGCAACTTTAGACTGGTTACCTTCTGATGCCTCAGCTTTAGTGTGAGTTAAGGGAAAAACAATTATCTTGCTTCTAACAGTGTAAGAAGCATTTTTAATTCAAACGAGATGCAATCTTTCCAGCTTTTTTAAAAGTTCTTCTGTTCTGCTTTTGTTCTGTGTGCTCTTTCCAGTATGACCTATACACTTCAGAAAACTGCTGACTGAAACAAGGTTTTCCTTTGCCGAAGCAAAGCTGATATTTAAGTAGAAGGGAAAGGTTGCAGTTCTCAGAGAGGAAAATATTTTGCTTTATATTGGTGAGATCACCTATAACAAATCTGGTCATATTTCAACGTCTTGAGAACTGGCAGGAAACTTCTGTGTCTACTTTCCGTCTGGCCTAGTCATGTAAATGGATGATTTAGTTACAACTACCCTGTTCTTCACTGAGCAATTGCAAAATCAGTCTAGGGCATGTAATACCAGTCCATTTCAAGCAGTGTGCTTACATGTCTGTTATTTGAGCAGGGATGGGAGAACGATCTGAAGAAACTGCGAAGTACATGAAAGCTATTAGACTTTTGACCAGCATTCATTCGTCCATGTTACAGAGCTGTTGTGAGCTGTATTACATGGCCATAATGTGACTTCTTCCCTCTCTTCCACAGAATAACAAGTTTCCCTGTCCACCTGCTTTCATTTTCATGATTGATGTGTCTTACAATGCTGTGAAGAGTGGCTTAGTGAGGCTAATATGTGAAGAATTAAAATCACTCGTAGATTACCTGCCCAGGTAGGTATATTGTGTACTGCCATAGCCAGTCAAAATGGGGGAAACTGTCACTTTTTCCTTTTAGAAAAAGCTAGAAATGAAAAAATTATTTGATAATCCTATCAAGCTCTTCTTTGGAAAGAGGCCAAGCAGAACATCTTCCTGGGTGAAAATAATTTTTTCCTTCCTTTCATTTTTCTCTTATCCCTTATTGTGTTGGGTTCTGTGTAATGATTTCATTGTCTGCTTAGATGTGAAGGCAAGTATGTCTCTTACAGGGAAGGCAACATGGAAGAATCGGCCATTCGAGTAGGCTTTGTCACCTACAACAAAGTGTTACACTTCTATAACGTGAAGAGCTCACTGGCACAGCCACAAATGATGGTTGTCTCAGATGTCGCAGATATGTTTGTACCACTCCTTGATGGTTTTCTGGTGAATGTGAAGGAGTCCAGGACAGTTATTGCCAGGTAATAGAAAATGGTTTACCATGTGCATAGTAAACTTCTTGTTTGGTAGGTTCAAGTCACTCCATGTATTCTAACTTCCTATACTCTGAGATTAAGCTGGCAAAGTAGGATGGAAAATTCATGGGATAAGCATGTATTTGGCTTGTAGTCCAGCTTGGCAGAAAGTATCTGTAAGGGGATTTAGTGCAGAAGGGCATTTCTGGGGAAAAAACCCCCAAAAACAGAACTAGAATGATGCGGAGTGAAATTTCTAAGAATACTGAATCACTGTCTTTAAGGCAACTGTCTAAATAACTGAACTGAGACAACAGTGTTGTCGAATTTTGGTTATGTGGAGAAAAATGGGTGGGATAGAGAAGATAAAATCTAGCAGGAAAGAGAGAGAAATTAGCAAAGTTCTGGCAAACTATTTAACATGATACTCGAACTGTAATTAAACTGTGGTGTGTTGCTAATTACGTTTTGGGAACTAGACCCGGCATTGCATGTTTTTAAAGAAACTTTCTAACCTGTTCTGTAGTGCATTAAGAATCATAAATACAAAACTGTGGATTAAACCTGTTAATCTTTGAGTAGTACACAGGACGCTTGGCAAACAGAGGCCAAGCGTCACTAGTCTTTCCTAAGAGTTTACTTACCAATATATATTGGAATATATTAAACGAGCAGGAATACAGAAGAGCTATTGGAGTAAGCATCAGTTCAGGCTGTACAGCAAGCACTGAGGATATGGATGAGAGGAGCCAATGAAAAGTAAAAAAAAGCATCATTTTTTTCACAGACAAATGATGAGATGCCAAGTGCTGTAAATACTATGCAAATTTACAGACACATTGGGGACTTCTATTTAAACCACCTCAGTCTCGTAGGTCATCAACTGCATGGCTTTTCCAATTAAATGAAATCTTGAATTCTTCCTTTTTCTTGTTCTTTGCTAGTTTGCTGGATCAGATTCCAGAAATGTTTGCAGACACAAGAGAAACAGAAACTGTTTTTGCACCTGTGATTCAAGCAGGACTGGAGGCGCTGAAGGTTAGTAAATGCATTGTTGTGGCAAACTGTTTTCAGTCCGAGTACTCTGAAGTTCATATTCTGCTAACACACACACACACAAAAAGACAATTCTGAAGCTTTTCTTTAGTCTGCTTGTGGTAGATGTGCTGCATGTAAGGAGTACATGGCTCATTCTTGAAATGCACGTACCTCCAGTTCTACGTAGCTATCTATTGGTTCTCTACTAAATTTCTTTGATAATTTTTGCCAAAATACAAGACATGTGGCTTACTCTGTTACCTGGCTGGGTTTTGCTTTGAACAGAACATACACACACAAAAAAAAAGACCCTCCAACATTAAAAGCAAGTGCTGAAGTCTGCCATGTCTCATTGAGGAGTTCTGTAACGTGGTGTCTTTCTATTCCTGTGCTTGAAGCTCTGGTATAATCTTAAATAAAAGGAACGAATTCATTCTGTTGAAGTTGCCTGCAACAAATGTGCTAATCCAGTAAACCTTTCCTAAAGTTCTGCCATTCCAGTACTTCATGCAGATAATTATGTGCATGATCTAACTCTGACTTGTATATACTGATCAAATTGATTGGCTGTGTGATTCTACCACAACTGTTCATATAGCTCTGTTTGTCTTTCATGTAAGTCCTTAGAAGTCTCTTAAACTCGGTTTTCATGACAATTGTTCAATCAAGAAATAATACAAATTACTAAGTGATTGTTCACATACTGCGTGAGTCAGAGAAAATAACCCGCTAAACATTGGCTAGTTTTGACATAGGTTATTGATTTAAAATTAATGATCTATTGAAGCTCAAATTGCAAAGTCCTTTGCCATTTCTGTGACACTTTTCCACAAACTCAGTAGCTGCAAACGGAGAAGAAAGAAGTCTAACACCTTTGCACAAAACCTTTTGTAGCAGAGTCCTGCTTACTGCTCTGTGGCTCCTTGAAGCCAGTCCTTTCATGGAACTAGCACAGGTCCAGTAGAACTGAAACTTGGTTTTCTGTAATGGACCAGTAAGCTGTGCTCTCTGTGTTGGATACCACTGAAGTAACCAAGTAATCATTGAACCTGTGTATCTGATAGAGAGCCTTCCTGACATAAAGAAGTGAAGTAATGAGGATGCTTGAATGCTTGTTCTTGAACCACGGTTTCCCTTATGATTTTTATAAATGTTTCTAATCTGCACTATTGCACTCACTTTCCTGCAGGCAGCTGAGTGCGCTGGCAAGCTCTTCATTTTCCACACCTCTCTGCCCATCGCAGAGGCCCCAGGGAAGTTAAAGAACAGGGATGATAAGAAACTGATCAACACGGATAAGGAGAAGGTACTAGTGACTTGCACGATGCTTATGTAACAGGTCTATATTATATTCTTTATGGGATAAAATAACTCTGCAGCAAAATTAAAAAAAATTACAAGAGTGGCACATAATGTAACCATTGCAGCTAATATCTTTTAACAATGCACTTTTATCTTCTGTTCTCAAGCAGAGCTATGTAGACTTGACATCGTAAGCACAGCTCTGGTATAAGAAGAAAAGATAGATCTAGATTCTTATACAGGTTAAAATACCACAGCTGGATTAAAGAAAATGTGCTGAACTTACAAGTAAAGCAACATGTGTGGTAATTTTCGTAATATTCAACAGTTCTTCAAAGGCAGTGTCAGGAAGAATTTATATGATCCTAATTTCCCTGAAGAGAGACTTAAAGTAGAAAAATGTATTGACTAGGATTATAAACTGGATCTCACTTTCCTTTTCCTACCACAAACTTCTGACTTCCTGACTTCCTTTCTTAGACTTTGTTTCAACCACAAACAAGCTTTTACAACAATTTGGCGAAGGATTGTGTGGCCCAGGGCTGCTGTGTCGATCTGTTCCTATTTCCAAACCAGTATTTGGATGTGGCAACACTAGGTGTAGTAACTTACCAGACGGGAGGCTCCATTTATAAGTATGCATATTTCCAGGTAAGAGTGACATTGACTCAGACTGGTATTTGATCTAAATAAGAATTTTAGTTATGTTTAGTTAAGAGTTCTTTTTCATAGTGTGAACCATAGCGAACAAGTACTTCTTTGGAAATAAACTGCTACTTAAATTTCAAGATTTTCACCAAAATTATTTTGTTAGCTTTATGTCTTTACACAAAATATCTCTGTTAATAACAGAAACAACAACAAGAAAAGCTGTGCTTTTACCTTTTAGCACCGTATTTTCTTAGCAGGGCACTGAGCCCTGTGCGATGGCTGATTTTTAGAGTAAGACTGCAGGAGATAGTATCTGTTTTTAAATTACTTTATAGTTTATGGAGCAGCTCTGATTTATGGGAGTGTGAAACTTGAGTTATTGCTTGTGTTCTAGCTGGAGACAGACCAGGATAGATTCCTGAATGACTTGAGAAGAGACGTCCAGAAAGAAGTAGGATTTGATGCTGTAATGAGAGTGCGCACAAGCACAGGTGGGTGTTAGCAAGAATGAGTCTTAATAAATGGACTAATTCAAGCATGTCATATGGGAAGTAACAGATTTTTCCCGAATTTAAAGCATCTTGAGACTATGCTATGCAAAAAGCTCTGCTGAAGCTTTGAAGTTCTAAGACTTTTCTTGAGACTGAGCAAAGATCCCTGCTGAAATCTGTCAAGATAACTTAGTGTCACTGATGACAGGATTTTCAGGGCTCCGAAGACTGTCTGTCTTGTTATTCTTTTGAAAATTGTGGTTCATGTTGGAGTTTTCTCTTTTTTAGGTATTCGAGCAACTGACTTTTTTGGAGCTTTCTATATGAGCAACACAACTGATGTAGAGATGGCAGGTTTGGACTGTGATAAAACAATCACAGTAGAATTCAAGCACGATGACAAACTGAGTGAAGACAGTGGTGCACTCCTTCAGGTGAGGGCTTTCTAGGAGAAAGAAGCAAGTTGACAGTTTAGAATTGTCAACAAAACTGTGTTAAGGCGGAACCAAGTCTCAAATGGGGAGAGTGCCACTTAAAGAAGAGGCTAAGGTAGCTCTGAACTGAACTATTAAACTTGCCTTCAAGGAACTGTTCTTTCTTTCTGCCCCTTATGATACACTTAGCCTTTCAGCATACTTGTTCTCATGGTCACCTAGACTGCTTCAAACTATAGTCTACTTTCCAAGACCAGTTCCCTTAATACAAACTGCTAACATTGCTGCTTGATATCTTTCATTGACCCCAATTCTTAGCACATGCTTTTTAGCTTGTTGTGCAAGTCTTTTACGTAATTATCTTACTTGTTTAGGCACCTGAGTCCTAGTTTTTAATTAAGTGTATTCAAACCCTGCCACTCTTATTGTAGCAGGATCTCATTTTTCTGTATCCTGGCATTTTTGTCTCCTCCAGTGTGCTCTGTTGTATACAAGTTGTGCAGGACAGCGACGACTCCGCATTCACAACCTCTCCTTAAACTGTTGCATGCAGCTTGCTGACCTCTATCGAAACTGTGAGACAGACACGCTCATCAATTACTTGGCTAAATATGGTAAGGGTAAATACGGTAACAAGAATTGCAACCTTTAACTGCTGTTAAAATGCCTTTTGTCATCCAATGACACCTGTTTATTCTCTTTGCATCAAATGTTGGGTGGCAATCCTGATCCTTCAGTCATTTATGGGAAAGAGCATAAAGCTGTGATGATAGTATTGTTGCTTAGGAAGAGAGGTACACATAGAGGGTGTAGGCTTATCCTTCATACAAATTCTTGTCTAAATTTTTGTAATACAGGTTTGTATTGACAGCTGTCTGAATTCATCCTTCTATTTATATTTGGACTGTTTTACTTTGTTCTTTAGCTGTGCCAGAATTTTGCTTAGGGAATAGGAAATGGTGGCCTTTGCTCATAGATTTGGATTAAATATCATACTTGTATGCATTGTACCCTGTTTACCCTTTCTAGTTGGCAGTAAAAGCCTACAAATGCTGCAGAGATTTAGAGTTGTGTATGTTTATCACCACTGAAATGTAAGAAACCGTCCATTTTCAGTCCATTAAAGGAAGATGGCCAGGTTATAAAAGGAGTTCTTAGCACCCCATGATTTCAAGTATGACTGAGTGTATTTTAAAGTACATAGGAGATGGAGAGTTGAAGAATATGTATTAAAATGGAGTAAATTAGCTTCATATCTTCAATAGAAATGTATCATCTCTTTCCCACAAGTTTAAAGGGGAAGGAAAAAAGACTTTCATAAAAGTAGTTGTTTAGACTTACTTTGTGGAAATAGTGTTGGGTTTTTTTACTGTTCATGAGCAATCATTTGATAGGTGCCCATTTCCTTCTTTCTGTGCAGCATATCGTGGAGTTCTGAGTAGTCCAGTAAAGACTGTACGAGATGCGCTGATCAACCAGTGTGCCCAGATCCTAGCTTGCTATCGAAAGAACTGTGCTAGTCCCTCTTCTGCTGGCCAGGTAAACTCCAATGCTTTCACTTGAATCACAGGCTTGGGTAATAAAAGGTGATGGGAGCTTCTTCCTACTTAACCTACTCAAAAAAGTCAATTACTTTGCTCAGCAGAAATTTGCAGAGAAGACTCATGGAAGTAGAGAGTCTGCAACTAAAACTATAGTTGAGATTGGCTTCTTGGACATCTGTCTGGAGCCCAGGAAGCACTGCCTGCTCCAGGGAAAAGTTTATATTACTTTTGCAAGTCCTTGATATAATTAGACTATCAGCTTTCACTCCTCATAGCTGTACCACACTTTGTTGGTTCATGCAATCCTCGTTTTGTCAAATTATGCTTATTCAGCAAGACAACTGACCAACTTCTGTCTGCTTGTGACTTGTAGCTGATCCTCCCTGAATGCATGAAGCTGCTTCCTGTGTACTTGAATTGTGTGTTGAAGAGTGACGTCCTTCAGCCTGGTCCGGAGGTCACAACGGATGACCGTGCCTACATTCGTCAGTTAGTCACATCCATGGACGTGGCAGAAACAAATGTTTTCTTTTATCCCAGGCTTTTGCCCCTGGTGAGTAATTCAGGGTATTCTTACCACTTGAGACTTGCTGTTGTCTTGACTTGTAAGGACTGGCATTTATATTTTAGCAAGGTAAAGCAATTTGAGAAGGATTTGAGATCTGCTGTCTGTTGGGCTACTTCACTTAATTCAACTCAGTGATAGATGCATTACTGCATCTTGTGAATTTGCTGGGGGATTTTTTTCCTGAGCTGTGAGCATATGACTAGTGGCAGATAAGATGCTTTTGACCCTTTCATAGTCTTTTGGAAATCGTATAGCTTCTTGTATCTTTATGTAGTAATTTTCATCATTGCAGGGCAATTGCACATACTAGTCTGACTTTTAAGTACCATAGTTGCTGGAATAATGCAAACAACTAATGACATTCCTACTACAGGAGGCAATATTGGAACTACAGGTTAATTTCACAGAAGCCTTATGTTCTCTTTTGCTGATCAAGAGTCTCTGATCTCCTTGTATGTCATGTTCAGTAAGAAAACTAAGTTGAGGAAGATGATACTTCAGTCACAGCTATTGCAGTCTGAGGAGTCTGAGAAATGAGAAAACCATTGGAGTCTTAGTGGCAGAAATTTTCAGTGCTTTGTAAGATGCTCTTGTTTAATAACCTTGATTTTATTTTATTTTTTATTTCACCCTAAAACAGACCAAAGCAGATGTTGACAGCGATTCCTTGCCAGCAGCAATCCGGAACTCAGAGGAGCGTCTCTCCAAGGGTGACATATACCTGCTGGAGAACGGGCTGAACATCTTTGTGTGGGTGGGAGTCAATGTGCAGCAAGGCCTGATCCAGAACCTCTTTGGAGTATCATCCTTCAGTCAGATTAGCAACGCCTTGGTGAGCTACTGTGGGAGCTAGTGTCTGTGATACTCACCCAAAACTTAAAACAATGAGAAAGCAAGTTGATAAAATAGTGTTAAATTTTTCATAGTAGGAGCAAGAGAAGCGCAGGTATGTGAAACTAGTGGAAATGTCCCTAGTTTGGGCATCTTGTGCATGCTTTGCCTAGCTGTATTTGACAAGCCGTGTTTCCACTGATAGTGAGGAGAACAGTTCATATATAAATGGAACTAATAACTGACCTTAAATTCTGGTATCATGTTATATTCTCTTTTAACTAGTTGAGGTCAAAGAGATTGTATGTTAGTAGAGGTAGATATATCTCTATCCTTATGTAATATTAAACAAAACTCAGCAATTTTGTCTAATGTTGCTCTACTTCATGTGACTAATGAAGATTGGATATCTTCCATTTCAGAGTGCCCTGCCTGTCTTGGAAAACCCCTTTTCAAAGAAAGTACGATCTATTGTTGACATGCTTCAAGTGCAGAGATCCCGTTACATGAAGGTAAAAATGTTGTCCCCCCATTCGTACCTTTAAATCTTCTACCCTTTTAGCAGAGCAGGTGATGCTGGTAATGCTGCAATGCTGAACTTACTCTTCCGGATCTCGTAAATTCAATTCAAACAAAGCTTTCAAGGATCTAAAAAGATTTTGTTACTGGTTTTGGAGTTCTGTGCTTACCATGATTCTAAAACTAATTTTTTTCAGACCTATTATAATATACTGCTGCACAAACCACATACATGGTATTTTTCTTCTATTTAGAAAGGATTGAGACAATCCAGTTTAGTTACAGAAGTCAAAGCACATAAGCCATATAGCCATATGCGTTGTGATTTTGGTTATCTGTCTTTGAATTTTTGATCTATTTAACTTTCTGCTATTTTTCCCCAAGAACATTAATTCTGCTCACTCTTCACTGTTGGGTTTTCTTCTTGTTTTGTTTTTTGTAGTTAATAATTGTGAAGCAAGAAGATAAGCTGGAAATGCTGTTCAAACACTTTCTGGTGGAGGACAAGAGCCTGAGTGGAGGGGCTTCATACGTGGACTTCCTGTGTCACATGCACAAGGAGATTCGGCAGCTACTGAGCTAGACGAGGGAGTGGTGCTGGAACTCAGCAGTGACATTTCAGTCTCCACTAATGACCTGATCAGACAGCCCAACACCCTCAAAAAGGACAACATAGAAATCTGTACAATTCCATAATTTTTAATACACATTGCATAAGCAGAAATCCTTTCAACTTCTCCCAGTCCCATATGAGAGATGAAAAATTTTCCTGGTGAGGGCTAAAAAAACAAAAAAAAAAAAGGCGGCCTTTGAAACCAGGTCTTTTACTTGTATCTAAATTGTTTCCTGTGCTTGGCAGGAGTTCACCCCTCACCCCATGCTCGCTAATCCTGTCATAATGAATGTAGTTTTTTTCAGTTCACTGTACATGATTCAACATTGGGTGAAAAAGCGCCAACTCTTCAAAACTTCTGGTAGTTGCTGTGTGTTTGTATGGGCGTGTGTGCATGCTCCAAGTGTGAAGAGGATGCGCAGGTGGGGAGGACAAGAGGCAGGTCAGGTGATGGGAGCTGAAGCAGCCAAACATTTTGTGTCCCCTCTTAAGAGGGAAACATGATGTTGCAAAGCACAGATGTATCACGTGGCTGTCTGAACCAGAAATCCATGAAAAAGGAAATGAGTGGTAAGCTGGAAGGCAGCAGGGCAAACTTCTTTCCAC
The DNA here is from genome assembly GCA_013398225.1 of Steatornis caripensis. NCBI lineage: Eukaryota > Metazoa > Chordata > Aves > Caprimulgiformes > Steatornithidae > Steatornis > Steatornis caripensis. The sequence goes on from VZSC01002973.1 coordinate 37,936, forward strand.
AGTCTTCCCTGTGCTATAAGTTGCTGTGCAGATGTGTAATGGAGTAAGTAATAGTTCAGTGAGCAACAATCAACAGCTTCTGAACAGCGTAGGGGTAGAGACAGTGCTTCCTGTGTGGTGACTCCTTCCCTTCTCATTGCACAGATCTGTAATGTCCTACTTGATCCATGTTCCATGGCCTCTCCTGTAGAGCTTACGTGTTTATCCAGATGGTGGTGGGAACAAAAGCCTCTTAACCTTAAGCAGAAAATACAAGGTGGTATGGGGCTGTGTAGGAACTGGATGATAAGGAAGCGGCCATTTTCAGCCATATTATTGTGAATAATAGCAAAGAAGCAGGAATTTGGTTTTTACTGATGCAAACTTGAGACTGCTTTGTACCCTGAAATAGAAAGAAGGGGATACAAAACCCAAGATTTAGACAGTTCTGTAGTAGATACTGCAAGTACCTGATTTCGGTTATTGAAAGCATCTGGGCCATAGTGACGAGTTTCATTACTGGGTGCTTATACCCTCCCCCATTCTACCTGCTGATCAGCTTGCACAAAATCTTTTTATAAGCCTGTTTGTTAAATGAAAATACCTCAGACAGATTAATCCATTCACATTGGCCACTCTGCTGCTCCATTCTGCAAAGGTGGATGAGAGACTCCTGCGAAGAGGGAGCAAGTGTAAATCAAATTCAGAATTCAAGGGCTTCGTTTATTCACTTTTGACAGGGGGCTTGTGTATTTTAGCTTGAACGCGTAACACGTGTTCTTACAATACCCAGGAGTTTATCAATGGCACTAAAAGTGGAAAGAAGAATGTGGGTGGATTAGAGAACATATTATCTGGGGTTGATATTTCAGAGGAAAGTCCTTGTTAAGATCAGAAAACTGGCTGTGGTTTTAGTTCCGTATCCTGTAGCATGTATATACATCCATTTTTCTTCTAATGCTGCTAGTTTGTCTTCCCTCCCATCACTACACAGAAAGGGGAATATGAAAATTGCAATGGAGAAACTCTTTCAAGGTGTAGTTGACAGAACTTTCAGTGTTTTCATATGAATGTGGCTGACTTTTTACTCCACGTACTGCCTCCAGCCAAAAAATCTAGAGGATTTTTAACCAGAGGGGAAAAAGAACTTCCCAGGAATACAAGGTGCAGCAACCACAGACTTCCATGAATACTAATTTCTAGTATTAATATTGGGGGGTGTGGGGGTGGAAATGAAATCATAAATGAACCTTTTGTTTTCTTCACTTGTTTTTCCAATGCATCTTTTAATTTGTAAAGAAATAAAAATATATTAAGATGTATTTTATGTCATTGTTAGTAAATAAACACTGCTTATTTTTCCAAACCCTGTATCTTGCGGGAGGGAGGATATGGGAAGGGCTGAAGTCCAGCTGATTGATCCTTTGCAATCCAGTTTGCTGCTGACCAAGTTCAGTCTTTTTTTTTTTTTTCCCCTCTTATTCACAGTGAATGATGATAAGAAATACAACAAGAGTCAACAGACAAAAGGTGCTGTTTAATCTCAGTGTTTGCTTAGATGATCGTTTTCAGCTTTCTGCCCCTTCTGAACTTTCATTTTGCAAGGAGATTTCCATTTTCTCCAATAGCTTGGGTCAGATTGATTGGGGGTTTTTTGGGTCTACTTTGGAAAGTATTACCATTACCTTGTGACAATGTTAACTTAAAGACTTCTGCAGCCTGAATTTTTCAGAGAAATAGAGCTCCTGTTTCAGAGTTAAGATAGGAGGGAAGCTGGGTTGGGGGTTTTTGGGGGGGAGGGGAGCAGGTGTGCTGATTGCAAAACTAAAGTTCAGAGTGAACTGGCAGTGGAACTTGACTGTAGCAGAGAACATTGGTGTTGTACAATGTGCTGATAACCTTACAACAATCTGTATGAAAGCACAAGACAATCATTGCTAAATATGTGACAATACTTAGTTTGCTTTAGAATATTTTTGAGGTTACTCTCCTACAGAATGTACATTATGTCCGGAATCTGCTACTGAACTGATATATTGCGATAATGATGGGTCTTGTGCATCTTGTATATTAATTGTGTGGAGTAAATTGTGCTTGTGGGCATTTTTGTGGCAGCAGCCCCTGCGGTGCGTGTAGAAATTGCCTCACAGAGCCCATGTATGTTAGCATTTTGTCGGGATACAAGTGGTGGGGATGGCATGGGGTAGTGGTCTTTCTGCACTGACTGTGGCGTGCTTCTGAATCATGCCTGAGCAGTGTCAAGACTTGACTTCTCAAAGGAAAGGAAAAGGATTCCCACGCTTTAAGCTGTTCTTACACAGACAGAGAATATTTCTTTGCTCGTGTCTGTACTAATGCCCTGTATTCTGAGTTATTAGTTACAAGTATTGCAATTTGGGACTAAGTTCTCTCTTAAGGAGTGAATTTGAAGCTTCTAGCAATTCCATAACTGAGTGGTAATTCTAGTTGGATTTTTATAGTGTAGACCCACCGCAGATTTGCAGATACCAATTTCCCATTATACCCTATTTTAAGACCAAAGGAGTTAGTGAAGGTTGGTACAGAAGAGCAGCTTCTGAGGGAGCTTTAAACCTACCTGTAGATATTAAAAAA
>VZSC01002973.1:41532-57873 GCA_013398225.1 Steatornis caripensis
GGAGAGCCGTGCGGGGCGGAGGGGTGGGCGCAGGATGCTGTCCCGCCGGGCGCGGCCTTCGTCGCCGCCGCGTCGTACCGCGGCCCCGGCAACAACGACACGCGGAGCAACAAGGCGCTGCCCATCCTGCTGTGGTGGAGCGGCAGCCTCTTCCCGCACTTCCCCGGCGACACGGAGCGGATCGACTGCCCGCGCGGCTCCTGCCTCGTCACCCGGAGCCGGCGCGTGGCCCGGCACCGCCGCACCAAGGCCCTCATCTTCTACGGCACCGACTTCAGGGCCTACGAGGCGCCGCTGCCCCGCCTGGCCCACCAGACCTGGGCGCTCTTCCACGAGGAGTCCCCCATGAACAACTACGTGCTCTCCCACCCTCCCGGCATCCGGCTCTTCAACTACACGGCCACCTTCCGCCGGGAGTCCGACTACCCCCTCACGCTGCAGTGGCTGCCCGGCGTGGGGTACCTGCGGGGCCCGGCGGTGCCCCTGGCCGAGAAGGACGCGTGGCGGCGGAAGGGCTACGGCCCGGTGCTGTACATGCAGTCCCACTGCGATGTCCCGTCAGACAGGGACCGCTACGTGCGGGAGCTCATGAAATACATCCAGGTAGGTGGGTGCGCAGGGAAGCGGTGGCATGGTGTCGCGGCGGCAGCTGGGCCTGCCCGGCTGCCCCCTTCCAGCTGCTATTTTTAATGGGGTTTGTTTGTCCTTGTTTTTAGACAAGACACGAATCGTAACGGGATGCATGCCGACTACAAGCTGGACAGAAAAACTAGTTGTATTGCTTCCCAAAGCGTGGTCTAGACTACACCGTACAGTAGGTAGGCCTGATGGTAGCTATTAGTTGTGGAGCTTGGCCAGACTCGGGATCAATCACAAGCTGGGCTAAGCCCGAATAAGCTTGGTCTCGTGGACCAAGTGCCAGAAGTTCCTGAAATTTGTGGACCTTCAAGATAGATAGAGTACAGGAATGCTGTCCGCTTACAAGCCTTGCTCCCATTTGGAGTATGGGATGCAATAAAAAGACAAGTTGCTGTGCTTTGAGAATCTGCTCCTTGTCCACATTGTGGTAGGACTATGTTGTTTCTATGGTGGTTTGTACTGCTGTGATACAGCTGATGGAGAAGTAGCTTCATAAGCTGAAATACTGCAGTTTCTTTCAAGCAGAAAAAAGTTTAGTGCTTTTTTCTATTAAAAATTCTGAAGGATAGCAGATTTGAAAAAACAAAGCATCTGTTTGTAGTCTTTGTCTGAAACATCTTTTTCCTGGTCATTTCTGCTGTTTCCTTTGGTCATGGTTCATGTATTGTACAAGTTCATAATGTGCTCAGTAGCGAAGCAAAGACAAAATAATTTTCAAAATATGACTGTGTATTGTCAAAGTATGAAGCAGATTCCAGATCAAGTCTGTTGTCTTTCATTTTTAGACAGTATTCTTTTAGCTTCCTGCATCAATCTTTCTCAGTCTAACAAATGGAAAAATTTTGCCAGTCTGCTGAGACTCACAGGAGCTGTGTGTAGTAACTCTTTAGAACAGTACTGGGTCTCTGATGACCTTAACATAGAGCGAGTGAGTTGAATGCCCTTCCTTACCTCTCAGTTTCTTATTTATGTGGTAATAAATAAATTTTTGGGTGACATCTTCATTTCTGCACCACCCCCACCCCCCTCCTCCGGTCTGTAGTGTGGTTTATGCTGCTTTGGAAACTGAGCAGTCAGTTTCCTCTAAAGCTGTTAGAACTGGGACTCTAGCAATAGTCACAAGGGAAATAACTTGGAGTGAAAGTGAAGCTAGGAACTGATCAAAGTTAGGAATTTTACAAGAACTACAAGCTCCAGGCAAACAAATCACTTTGTAAAGATGCTGGTTGTTATTTTAGGTTGACTCCTATGGGAAATGCCTGCATAACCGTGAGCTTCCCAGTGAGCGACTGAGAGACACTTCTACAGCCACTACAGAAGATTCTGAATTTATGACTTTTATCGCCAGGTACAAGTTTCATCTGGCCTTGGAGAATGCCATATGTGATGACTACATGACAGAGAAGCTGTGGCGTCCAATGCACTTGGGTGCTGTCCCAGTATACCGAGGCTCCCCAGCTGTGCGGGACTGGATGCCAAACAACCTCTCCATCATTCTTATAGATGACTTTGACAGCCCCCAAGAGCTGGCAAAGTATCTTGATTTCCTGGACAAGAATGGAGAAGAATATATGAAGTATCTAGAGTATAAAAACCTTGGTGGAATCAAAAACCAGTTCTTGCTGGAGAGCTTGGAGAGGCGGGAGTGGGGTGTGAATGACATGACTCTGCCCAATTACCTGAATGGCTTCGAGTGTTTCATCTGTGACAGGGAGAACACCCGGGTCAAAGAGGAGCAGGAACACAAAAAGTCTCATGGGAAAATTCCAGCTCCCAGACCTCACATAGCTCAGTTCAAGCACATGGGATGTCCTATGCCAGCCCCTGGGTTTGGAAGTGTCGAAGACCTCTCTGGAGGAGACAGGTAACGTACTAATACTGTACTTTTTGAAGGAAAAAAAAAAAGCTTTGAATAATAGTAGCTGAAACTTTTAATAAAACTTTGTACTTAAAGGAACACAGGCAGTTCCACCTGAACACGAGGAGGAACTTCTTTACTGTGAGGGTAACAGAGCCCTGGCACAGGCTGCCCAGGGAGGCTGTGGAGTCTCCTTCTCTGGAGATATTAAAAACCCGCCTGGACGCGTTCCTGTGCAACCTGCTCTAGGCAAACCTGCTTTAGCGGGGGGGTTGGACTAGATGATCTCTAGGGGTCGCTTCCAACCCCGACCATTCTATGATCATATGATCTCTTAATACATCTCCAGTTACACTTTATATTATGTCTTGTGAATGCTGTGGTAGTTCTGCTAATACTGTGGAACACTGAGGCTGAAAAAGAGGCTTGGACGGTGGTATTGGTGTTTGAACAAGGAGCGCGAGACACCCATAATATTCTGTTAAAATGCTCTGTGACCTTGGGCAGTGTGCTTATCTTTTGTCTTTCTTAGCCTCTTTGTTTGTAGGAGGGATGTTTCTCAGTCCAGTGATGTTAAAGTGCTTGGTAGCCCTTGGGTGAAAGAAGGTCTCACAAAGTGCTGCGTTAAGAATGGGGTTGCCAAAGCGTTCAACGCAGGCCTGGTTAACTCCTGTTGACTTCAGAGCAGAAGTTAGGCTCACCCAGAATACTTCACAAGACTTTTTGTTGTTTTGTGTGACAGAATTCTGACTTGTGTTGAAGGACGCCTTCCCATTTATTTAGGAGAAACCATACAGGACAGAGAATAGGTGTTGAGTAGTTTCTTGTCGCCTTTGCGCACAGGGATTGCTAGCGTTGCTGGAATCTCCCAGACCAATAGCCCAGTGTTAGCCATTTCTAGTGCAAGCTGCTCTGAAGTCTGTCAGCAGGGAACTACCCACACCAACCCTCAGGCAGCCTCTTTTAACAGGCAGAATAAAGTTTTGTTTGCATGGTCTACTTGGTATTTATACATGCGTTGGTACAAACAAGTCAGTGCTTGGGTTCCCAAACCTTGAGTTTTTCCATTGACAGTATTTGAAGTTAAAGTTGCTGAAAGGAAGGGTTCTTGCAGTTCATAAACCACGTGTGCACTTTTTGTCATCTGTATTATTAATGTAACGTGTTTGGCTCTCCCAGGTTTGTCATTTTTCTTTGCATTACCTGCAACAATTTCTGTCTTTTTTAGGCAATTACTCAAGTGCATGCAATTCACTTTCTATAAGCTGTCAGCTATCATAAAGATAAACCCTCAGTCATAGCAGATCTTGCCTATGTTCATAGCTATCACCAAAGATTTCAATGTTCTGATGTCAGTCTTGCCGTAGTATTAAATTAATGACTTTTTGAAAGTATTGGAAAGATCTCCTGCCCTGTTCAGAAGGAAGTTGTCCATATACTCTATCCCAGTTTATATCAGTTTACAGCTTTGTTAATAATATCCTAGACTAAGGAATCAAATGCTTACGAGTGTTAAAATGTTAGAAGAAACAGTATGTTGAAAATGTAGAATCCATCATTTCAAGTACGCTAACCCAGAACCAAGTTCCGTGTGGATATGGAGCTCTAAAAAAGTTTCAATTATGTTACCGATCCATAAAAAAAGTATCAAGGACTTTGTAAGCCTGGGGAACTAATTTGTCCTATGTTTGGATGCTTTCAAAAATGGCCAACTGAAATTTTAAAAGGAAAATAAGCCTGAGGTCACTCAGGTTCTTTAGGAAATGCCTGTTTCACAAAACTTACAATGTTTGTCGTTAAAAAGCGTTTTTCACAGTACAATTAATTCTCCTATTGACTAATTGAAAAGTTCTGCTTGTAAGTAAAAGGAGCCCATAATCTTTTGTTTTCTGTTGGTTCATTGATTTGTTGGAGCTTTTTTATAGTAAGACTTTTTCTCAGTCTTGCTAGCAAAATGTGCTTTTCCCTTGTAGCATGCTATGCACCATCCTACTCCGCGAGAGTGTTCTCTGCATTTTCATAGATTTTCTGTTGCTTGAGCAGGAGATGGCAGTAGAGAAATACCTGTGAAGGCACAGCATGGGTGCCTGTGCCACTTACTTGCAAGCTCAGGTACTCCATCATTCTGTGCAGTGATCATTAGCAAGGAGTTTTGAACAGGTGGTCCGTAGTCCAAGCTACAGTTGCATCCCGTGGAAGTTTCCGTGTCTCACTAAACCGTGGTGTGTTATTTTACCCATGTTTATGGACATGAGATGTGTCTGGCAAAATTGCACCAGGGAAGCTTTTACATTATCCGCTCTCTACTTTAGAAAGGTACATATCTATACCTTCTGAGGCATGACCAAGGGGATCTCCAGTGAAATACAGTGGTTTCTATCTCATAAGCATCTGAGCTTTCACTGTTTTTATGTCCAAAATGGAACGTGATTAGTTAGAATTGTAAATGGTGTGACAGTAACATAAAATTGTTGCTAGAGCATTAGCTAAACATGCTCATATTTTGTCAGAGTTTGACAGTAATATGATGTCAACAGTATGATCAATTTAGATGATTGTCTACTGAGCCAGTCAATTGTGTATTTTGTTACTTCAGAAAACATCAGTGTGGAAGAATGACACAGGCCTAGTGGGGTTACAAATTATAGATGATAGGCAACGTACAAGGTCTGATTATAAACATTCACTGTGACTTTGAGTTCTGGAGGCTTCTGGAACTCAGAGAACAACAAAGACAATTGGAGTTTATATATTTTTAGAGCAAGTAACCAACTACAATAAGGTTACTTTGTGCATCTGCATGCTCTGTAACCCTTATTCACAGACGTAATTTGTTGTTTGGTTTGACGAATGTGCCGAATTGACCAAACTGTTGCATCAGAATCTCCCTCTGTGTAGGTATATGTAGGGGAGGACTTTATTACACTTTCACCTTGCTGTCTTTTAGCTCTTAGTCTGGAGATGTGGTTCTAAATCCTTGTGCTTGCAGCCTCACTTATATCTGGACTCCTGTGCTTCACACCCTAGCAAGCTTAAGAAAGGCTGTAGAACAACCATTTCTATGTGTTAGGTTATGGGTCAGTCACGATAATCTATTGAATTCTTGGGAGCTTTGTACAGAAAATAGTGAGTTACAGTGCTACTGAGTAGAATATGTGTTTAGTAGTAACTGGAATCTCCAACTGTTATTGGACCCCCACCTTTATTAAGAGAAATGTGGGGTGTTTGAGAGGATAACTGTAAGACTAAGTGACAACACCTTTCCAGTTACCTAAAGTTTTCATCTGTGGTCACATGAGAAGCCAGTGTGCCTTTGATAAAGGAATATTTTGAAACCATCATGGTTTTGCTTGTTCCGTTTTATGTTGATATCACAGCTTATGACAAGAGAAAAAGCAGCTTAAAAGTGTACCAGATTTGTCACATGTACATTGTAAGGTGTCTCTTGCAATAGAATCAAATAATCAGAAAAGATTAAAGAAAGATCTGTATCTCATGGTAATAATGTTTCAGGTGTATGTAGTTGGTAGTTTCAGGATATTTGTACAGTCCTGTTCATCCTGGGGTAGCAATTTTTTCCCAAGTTACGGATTCAGAGTGAAATTATTTTCTTAAAAACCAGTAACAGCAATGAAAAAAGAAAAATACCGAAGTGTTCTTATTTCACGTTTTTGACAAAATTCTTCACTTGAATACTAGAATTCCTTCCAGTGTTGTTTCTGCAGAGAAAGCTGTTTTTTCTGTTACCTACTGCCATTTAGTCTTGTGTCTACTACTTAACGTGAGTATACTAATTTTCCTAACGTGTCCTTATTCAGTGCTGTAAAAAACAAGTAACTCAAGTTGGCAGTCCTTGAACAAAGGTTAATGAATTTAGCTGGTAAGCAGTGTGATCTCAGAGTTCGTCCAAGTGCTGCATTTTACAAAGGAACCTTTCGGCAGGCTTTTTTTTTTTTTATACAGAAGTAAGTCTCTGCCTATGATCCTTCACATTGTAATCTATGTTAAAAGCTTTATTTTGAGGTCTCTGTTGGTGTACACTGCAGAAATGTCCCACCATAGATGATGCTGTTGACCACCGAAAACTTAATTCCCATGGTATACAAGTTGTGTGCTGCTCCACAAAGAATGCAACTATGACGTGTTGTGCGTTTCTTTTGATCTTCCTGGAGTAGTGGGTGAGATCTGCTTCTGGGCAATGCAGCCATGCTTGCTTTAGCATATGGTGTGTAGAGTGAACACAGAAGACACTGTACTTATTTTTGTGATTGGGAGGGAGAAGAAGCAAAAAGTTCTGTATATAATTTACCAAGTATTGAGTAACAGATTAAAAAGACCATCACGTTTGGGCCTTCTTTCCAAAATCTGTGATGGGCTTAAATGGTTGAGTAGCAGATATAATGAAGAAGAGATAAATAAATTATTGTCATACCTTGACATAACACAAATGAGAGAAGTAGTCCACAGGATCATGAATGGGAAGGGATCTGCTGAAAGTTGCAGTGATGTAGTCTGTGCTATGAGAAGTTTGAGAATGTATGCATTGAAAAAGAGAAAGCTTGTCTCGACCGTCTAGTCTGGAGATAAAGAATAGAGTCAGGGTTGAGTGATACGATGATTTTTTGTCGTTGCCACATGTAACTTGAGTTTGTAATGAGTAGCTGTGATTCTTGAATTGTTAAATGGTTTATCTGAAAAAATAAAAAAATTAAGCTGTTATACACATACTGACCATGGAAGGCTACTCTCAAAATCATATAAGGACTCTGTGCTAGATTTTACTTTAATGAAGTTTTTATTTTTGACAATTAATAATTTAGTCTCTTTGGTTAACACACCCAGTCACGTGCTGATATTTCTAGAATGTTGTAAAGCTAATAGTGAACTTACATTTTCTGTTGAGAATTTTCATAGCAAGTTCCTTTAAATGACTTGGAGCACAATGGCATGGTAACAACATACTTTATGACCATCTCTGGGCTTGCTTTCCTCTTAGGTGAAGAAAAAATTGGTTTTAGTGCTGTTACAGCTGCAGACTCATTTGTTTTTTTTAAATGGTTTATGGCGGTGTCTTTTTTTTTTTTTTCAGTTGGAAAGAGATGTGGCTGCAGGATTATTGGCAAAGCCTTGATCAGGGTGAGGCCCTCACTGCTATGATTCATCACAATGAGTCGCATCAGGGAAGGTTTTGGGACTATATGCATGAGATATTTCTCAAGAGGACGAGGCAACACTGATCCATCTTTGTAAGAGCTTGATTTGAAAATTGCATTGAAAGTTGAGACTGCGAACTCTTACCTCGTGCCAAATGTTTGCCTTGAAATAGAAGAAAAACTCTAACAGAGACTATTTTTTGTGGTGCATGAAGTGAGTAAGTTTCTGTTACGATTGGATTTCAGCAGTGGAGATCTTAGCAACTGCTTTGATTTGAATTTCAGCTCTGTGGTACAAAGCCACTCCTGACTTGCAGGTGTCAACATGTGGGGCAAAAGAGGAATTTAATCTCATTTTGCTTTTGGTGGTTTCCTGTGGCTTACATGACTTCAGAGGAACACCTCTTCAGACTCTTGCTCGAATGCCCTAAGTTATTTCAGGGATTTTTTTAAATCTCCAAAATATTAATCATTTTTATAAGCATTTTATCAGTCACTTACTCTCTTCATTAAGGTGTACTTTTGGCTGCTATTAACAAATAGTTTTTCCAGTGAAGGAATTACAAAAGACAAATGTCTGTGGAGAGCAATTGTGCCTTATGAAATTGCAGCAATAAAGTCTCTTCTCCCCAGGTAAGCATGTCTGAAATACTCCTACTTTTCAGCGTAAGTGAATAGCTACGGGCAGGTCACTTACTCTCTGCCTGATTTTCCTCTTGCTAACTTAGCAAGTGATATGTACGATGGGATGTGAGACTAAATTACTTGATTGACAACTTTCAACAAAGTATTTAATACCAGGAAATGTATTAGCTGGTATTGTGCAGAACTAGAATAAAATTAGTATGCTTTGGTTCTTTTAAGTTTTCTGCCAAATCTGAAATCCCAGCTATAATGTTGACTTCTTGTTATCTCCTTAATGCTAGCAATTCAGAGGCCTTTTATTTGTTCTTTTCGGGTATCTGCAGCTTTCTGCAAAGACAAGTACATTTTAACGATGGTGCCTTTCCAGTGGTCTCTGCAGTTTGGATACAAATGCAGTCTTTCTGTGCTTGAAGTGGATGATCAGAATCAGGTGTGCAGAGATGGTTTTGTATCTCTACCAAATCTTAACACAGTATGATCCTGGTCTGTGACTGGAGTTCCTAAAAGTGATGACATGTGGGTAAATCTTTCTTGTTGCATAGCCTGTATCTCTTACAGATATAAATAAAGTCAATTGTTCACTGCCATGATGGCTACCTCTCTGAAATGATTGATTGGAGGGAGACTAATTCGCTTAGTATCACGGGTTTAAAAGCGCAGGTAAATACAGCCACACTGCAGTGATGTCTCTAATGGTGTAATAGTATTTTATTCCTCCAGTTCTCCTTCTTCAGAAGTAACTACTAAGTAGCCGGAGTTTGTCCATGCTTAAGACAGAATGTTGGTAATGAAGGTCTAGAGTCTGTGGGGTAATTTAATTTTGTAATGCAGTTTATGCATTGCTATGGGAAGTCTGAAGCCTATTAGTAAAACTTAGGAACAGAAGTGAATCTACATTTTGCCCCTAATTAAGTCATTATCTATTGCTTGGCCATGGATGGATCACTTAATCTTTTTTTTCCTTAAATTCCCATTCATAATGTTATAGGTATGATATTATAAGTATAATATTAGTATAGGTAATGATGTGCACCTCAACGTTTGCCTCTCAGGTGACACAACAATATTGCAGTGTTAAAATCTGGGCACCTTGATAGAGAAGACTTCAGAGCCATAACTATCAGTGGATTCTTGTAAATGTGGAAAATACATAAAATACATGCTGATCTCACCTGATTTTTTTTAAGGAGAAAACTGCTTTTTTATATTTCCTCTGTAATAATAGTAACAAATGGTTCTTCAGCTGAAATGCATTCATCAGTTTACATTCCTTTATTTCAGTTACTCAGGAGACATGAACATCTAAGTGAATATATCTGAATTAATCGTTAAAGTGGATGACTCAAATCAGATTAAGGTTAGAGATATGTGTATTCAGGACTGAAGTGGCCACAATGTGCTTGAGAAGTAAATTAAGATAAAACAAATTAAGGCTGCTTTAGTTCTGAATATCAACTTCTACTGAACAGTTTAATGATATTTAAATAAATTGTTTGAATTAATGCTTTCAGTTTCTTCAGATTCTCTTCATTTCATGTTTCTGTATAGAAAGTAATTCTGTCTTGTTTGACTTTGTGGTTCTCTTAATTAGCTGTATCTCAAAACCCTTTCTTAGTTGTTTGTGGAATAGTCAGGAAGAGAAACATCAAAAACATAAAAAATAAGAATGAAGTACTAGCACCTTCTGCTTTTGCTATTTTATTATGTAATTTAAGTAGGTTTTCCAGAAGTGTGGGATTTGTAACCATGTCGAGGTACTTGTTATCATTTATCTGCTGTTGCCAAAATTAGACATGCTACATTTAATGTATTGTCCTTGCAGGAATAACAGCAGGAAGTACCGCTACAAGCCTGTGTATCATAGCACCTGCTTAGTTCTTGATTAGTGGTGTCCTAAAGCCTCACTTTGCCTTCCTACTCATAAAAATGACTGTGTTTGTCAACTAACAATAGAGTTGAAGATACGGTGGTACAAACGTAAGAGTAGCTAGCAAACCAGGTAAGAACTTATTCTTTGGGACCCTGATTCATTAATTTGCTAGTTCACAACCATGTGTTCCTTCACCACTGTTTACTATTTGTACTCAGTATATTACAGTCACCAGTCAGCAAGTTTTTTTATTAGTCCTACAGGGGTTTTGTTTGTTCATTTGATGTATGTGTGTACTCAACGCTGTTGCTTCGAGCTTCATGACTGTTGCCAAGCATGAGTATTTCTGATTGCCATATCCCTTCTTAACACAGGTATGAAAGTAGCACAGATAGGAAGTAACTGTATCACAGATATTCTGTGGCTTTTCTCTGAGTTTTTGAAAGTACAACTTCTAGTTTGTAGTTAAGAGTCACGAGCCAGTTTCAATAGCTTTCTCTTCTGAGTTCTTAGTGCCTTTCTAGGTTTAACTATTTTTTACAGTCTTACAGGTCGTGAACTCCTCAAAAGGTAATGAGTATCAGCTACCACTCTTCACAGCTGTGATGCTCACCCAAGCCTTGTGTTTCTGTTCTATCTGCTGAATTTTTTCTGTTGTAATAGATCGTACTCGCTTTATTGTCTCCTGTATGTCACAATATGTCCATGATTTATAAACAGTATGTCCGTTGCCTATAATAATATACTAAATGGGTTTCACTTATTGTACATGGTGCGTAAGAATTAAGGCTGAAATGTTTCTTCCAGCGTGTAGTACGAATAACTTGTATAGCTGCCAGGCAAACTCCTCAGGGGCAGGAGAGGCGGGAATCCTCCCTAGCTGGCTAGAGAGTGACGGTTACAGTTCTGTCCCAGGCTGCCGACCGACCTTCACAACGTCCCCTTCTCTGCACAGCAAGGACTGCAAAATGTTGAATAAAGGTGATTCCTACCGCCAGGGCTTTGCTTTCATCTGTTATTTGGAGGAGGCAGGAGGAGAAGCTGGGTCTGGTACCCTTGAAGAGTTTGAGATTAATTTACATAACAATGCATTTGAAAGGATTGCTGTATAATGTATAAGACTACTGCCAGTCTTAGCCAAAGTGAATTCAACTTTCGATCCTAGTTGTCTTTCTGCTAATGAAAGTATGTGAATGCAGACAAGGAGAAAGGTCGCTGCAGCAACTATTAATACTTTGGGAAAAGGTTTCTGATTTTTGTTCTTGACTGCCAATTGGATTTCTCGCTTCACTGCTTTAAATCCAAACCAGCTAGATGGTGGCTGAATGTCATCACTCATGTTGTGACTACTGGAAGGCTTGTATGATACTCAGACGGAACAGTGTATACAGCATCTTTCTTAATCAAGTTCTTACAGTGCAGGTGCCCGTTACTCATAGGAACACGCGACTGAGACTAACTGGGAATTTTAGCAAAGATGTCAAATATTGAGGATGATGATGAGATTACCTCTGTAAACCCTTTGATAAGCTTCTGCTAACTAGGGTGAGTCACTTCTTGTTTTGCCTGTTTACTGTATGACTAGAGGCAGGATTTCAAAGCCATCAGGATAGCTTTATTCACTAGCATTAATGTTGTAAAAATACATACCTCCTCATTACTGCTCATATGAAACACTAGTAGATTGTATTGATGCTGTGACTTGGAACCGACTTAACAAGCTTGGATAAGTTTATGCCCTCTGAGAGGTGAGAGAGGAGAAACAAATGTCTGACAGAAGGTTAAAAATCTAGCAATCCAATTCATTGCATTGGACAAGCTAAAGTTCTCATTCTCCTCCCAAAACTGTGATACCAGGTGCTTCCTGTTTTTTCAGGAAGAAGCTGGGTATTTCATACAGTAAACCAGTAACCTGTGTTTTCTGTCCTTTAGCGAGGACTGCGATTTCTAGGAAGCAGATAACCTCAGTGAAGAATATTGATTTGATACCTAACATTGATCATTTCTAGAACTGAAAAAGAATTGCCTTTTCTTATTTCTGTCACTGTAGTAATTTTCAAACTGAAGGATCTTTGGGTCCTCTGCGATGGTAAGTAGAATGAGAGCCAAGCAACAGTGGATGTGTATGTTTGAAGAGAAAGGAGAATGAGATTCTTTCCCTGGAAATGGCCTGCAAAGTGCAACAGCTGGAGGATCACAGCACAAATGCCCCTCTTGCACCTTGGCAGAGGGTAGTTTTAAAGGGCGTAGAAGAACAAATAACTTCCAAAAGACTGGGAACAGGATAAATTGAATTGAAACACAGCCATCAGGGACATCACTGTTTAAACAGGCTTTTGCTGCGTTACACAAGCAGCCATCTGCCTCCCTTACCGTCATTGCATACCCACTCTTCAGCCATTGTCCCAAGAGAGCCACTCCCTTAATGATTATCTGTCATCCATTTGGTTGGATTTAATTAAGATTGTTGATGGATCTCCAGGCACCGTCTGAGAAGTTGTATTAATCAGAAACATACAGGGTGGCAGGTACTTTCATTCTGCCCAGAGACCTCTACTGACAGGTAGAAATTAATCAGAGACAGAATCCTTTTAGTGATATGACCAGCTGAGCCAAAGCCTGTGTCAGGCTTTAACAAACTGCACTTCTCTTACGATTTAGTGTCTCAGAGCTGGCAGTGCGAGACACATGGCCCTGCAGAGGAATTAGGAAGGTTGGAGAAGAATGCAACCGCAGGATTTGTTCCAGATCTCTGACATGACTGGCATCTTAATTTGTGTGCTGTTACATACGTTCTTTCCTGCAGAAAAGACCCATCTAACACTGAAGTGTCTCAGGTGGAGATGGTTCTGAGGATCTTGGAATGGATCAGAGCAGACCACGATACTTTGTGGCATCTCCATGCAAATAAGGAGGCATCAGGTAATTCGTAATGGAAATGGGTTGGATTTGAGTAGATCTGGGAGTTAGGCATTAGGGATGGCAGCTCAGAACTAGTCAGGTGGACAGAATAATACAGGGTAGCTGATGTGATTGAGATAGCTCAGGATAAGGTAGGCTAGCATTGGAGTTGAGGTGGGGAGCGACACGACAGAAGACACTGCATCTGTCATTGTGCTAATGAATGCATTTGTGCTATAAGTGCATTTAGTGGTAATACTGTCCAAACACAATAGCTCAGCAGGCAGGAGTAAGTCTGAACCAACTGGAATCTTAGCAAACTGGT
Organism: Steatornis caripensis; assembly: GCA_013398225.1. Taxonomy (NCBI): domain Eukaryota; kingdom Metazoa; phylum Chordata; class Aves; order Caprimulgiformes; family Steatornithidae; genus Steatornis; species Steatornis caripensis. The sequence goes on from VZSC01002973.1 coordinate 54,924, forward strand.
TAGTTCCACTACTAAAGTTAAAGTGAGGGTGCTTTATCTTTTAAGGTATCTCCAATTAAATTGGTGTTTAAGGAGGTCAGGGTGAGACAGCTGAGAATAAATTGTGGTAGGTGAGAGTATTATGAAGTTGTATGAGAAGAATTGGGGTATTTAGGATAAACTTGGGTGAATATACTGGAACGTACCTGAAAGCTGGATCCAAGCAGTTCAGAAAAACATGGATATAAACTCTATTCATTTCTCCCACTACATTTCTTAGCCTTATCCCCGCATTGTTTTTTAGGCAGTGTCTGGAGGTTTTTCATAATTACTCCAGAAAACTTAAGGATCCATGGTGTAATTTCTCACCTCTTAAAGAGGTATTTAAGACACAGTCTCATTTTAAGGGTGTATTTTATTAGAGCATTGTATTTAATTGTGGCATAGTACTTACTGTAGCATCGTAACTGCCCCTTATTCCAGTCGTGATATAGATTCTTTTCCAGTCTAATACTAATAGTTTGATCTCTGTGGTTCTTTTTGGTTTTGACTAGCTGAAACCCAGGCTAGGATTCAGCTTTAACTACGTTGATCCAAGTAAAAAAGTTGTTAACGCAGTTAGAATTTTACATATGCTTTACAGTTGTACACTCAGGATTCGTGGTGGAACATTTGTGGAGTTCACTGTGCAGTGTGTTGAGGGAATTGGGTTTCTGACTGTCCCTATAACATCAGCACTTCCATCCATCCATTAGTGTGTCTGTGCCATCAGCTATACAAATAGAAGCCATAGAGAGACTTCGCTATTAACACACCTCTTCTGTAGTTCCACATTCTCCCTTAAAATGAACGTTTGTGTCTTGCTTCAGACATCTCTGCATGGTATGTGCACACACCATCACGTACATTATTCTGTCTGCTCGGGAATTTCTTAGGCTGATGCTCCAATCCCAGGCTGAATGCCAAAAAAAGAAGTTCTAAAGCAGACAGCAGTAACTGACAGGAAGCTATTACAATTCTCCTTGTGTAGCTTGCCTTTTTCTTTCTCAGCCTCCCCTCCTCTCCCCTGCATTTTTCTTGGAATTACTTAAAAGAGAGATCAGCTTTAGAAGGTAAATGTACCTGAAGGTGCTGCTGCCATTAGCTAATGGAATTTGGAAAAAGTGAGGTTGATTTGCAGGGAGTGCAGTCCAGCTTCTCTTGTGTCCTAGTCTTTGTGTCTTTCCTTGTTACTATTCTTGTGCAAGCCTAGTTAATAACTGCAGCGGGCAAATTCAGCAGGAAAAAGTGAGCATCCGTAGGGGTAACTAGAAGAGGCAAAACCAAGAGCAGCTGAACCTCACATGAACTGGAATATTTTAAAGTGCTTCATGTCCCTGTCTTGAATTCGCAAGATCTCTTAATGTTTAGAGTTGCAGGATGCAAGCCCTCTAGCCTAATTTGAAGGTGTCAGCTTGTTTTCCTTCTTCTCTACTGGTAGCCAAGTTTGAATGATAGCTCGTTTCCTGTCCCATGCAAAAAAAATGGAAGTAGAGAAACATCCTCTGTACTAAAATGTTTCAGAACTTCCAGAGAAACTGTTTGAATTTGGACCTAGAGAGATGGAAATTTGCTCCTAAAGAGGACAAAAGAAATCTTTTGTTTACTTGAAAATGTCTCCTCATACTCTTTAAGTTGGACTCTAAGAAAATACTAATTTACAAATAATTATAGAATCGGACATACTGTCTGCAGATGCAGTAAATTCTGGTAATGATACTGAGAATATTCAGGTATAGATCTGGTGATGGTTTAGCTCAAGGTAACAGAATTTCCAATGTCTCCTTAACTTCCTTGACCAGGCAGAGGCAAGGGGAGTGCTTTGGGGTTTATGTTTATAGCTAGGAGGTTGAATATATTTTCATCCAAAGCAATGTCCTGTGCCAAAAAAACTGTTCCCAGCATCTGCGGTTTGGCCTTCTGTACATGGTCAGAGAACTCCAAGCATACAACAACCGTTCCTGTGGAAGAAAACTGATTCTTCATAGGTCCTCCAGTGCACGAGGGAGGTTGTTGGTGCCTGAAGGAGCCCCAATTCAGTGGTAGGATGGTTTGTTCAGTGACAGCTAGATGACAAGCATCCGAGTATTTTAGATCCCCAGTGTCCAGTGTCTGACTCCTCAGTTCCCTGTATCTACCTGGTCCCTCCCTCATGCTGTGCAGCAATCTGTTTGTACCCCTGCCCTTGAAACGTTACCGTGCCATCTGTATTATCTGCCTTTTTCTGCTGGGGACACGGGGGCTCCAGAACCGGCCAGGTAAGTTGAGGACTTCCGGGGGTTAAAATCCTACACTAGGCAAGAAACTTCTGGGAGGAAGGGGATTCTCCGCTACTGATTACGCAAGAGCAGCACTATGTTTCAGAAGCGGTGGCGGTTTCAGTGTATTCTTGGAGGATGCAGTGAGAACAGCGCAGGGGAGATCCAGCAGCCAGTGTGTAACAGAGATGAAGGGTTGAAAGCGATGCTGAGTTTCAAGCACCACGAAAAGTTTCCGTACAGTTGCAAAATAATTCCTTAAGTGCCATTTGAATTATTTGAAACAATCGTGACTTCTTCTGCTCCGCTTGAAGTGCGTACGCTCTGTCATTGGCTAGGTTTGCTGCAGAGAAAGTTTTGGGATGTGAACGGTTGGGCGTTGTTACTGGGTGGTTCCATCTAACACAGAAACTGCGAGAAGGCATTTAATTTTCACGGCCTTTCCCCGGAGAACAGGATGGGGCGGGAATGAACGAGGTTACACCACAAACGGATTGATTTGCCCGCTAACGGGATGACGACGTTACCTGTCGGCAGCCGCATTCGGGCCCCCGGCGGGCGCGCGCTCACCTTCACCGCCCGCAGGACGCGGCGGGCGCTCCCCGGCGGCGCAGCCCCCGCGCAACGCCCGCCCCGCGCAACGCCCGCCCCGCGCAACGCCCGCCCCGCGCACG
>VZSC01002973.1:58335-96993 GCA_013398225.1 Steatornis caripensis
CCCGCCGGGTGGGCGGGGCGCGCGGCCCGTCGCAAAAAACATGGCGGCGCCCAGCTACCCGGCCTGGGTCACCCGCTGGATCTCCGGGCAGTGGCGGCAGAAGAAGCGGCCCCCGGTTATCCGCCCGCCCCGGCCGCTGGTGCTGGCCAACAAGGTAGCGAACCGCAGGGAGCAGCCGGGAGGTGAGTTGCCTGCGCCAGGCCGCTGGGCGCCCCCTCCCCGGGCTGGGCCCACGTTCCCGGTGGGGTAGGCCTCCCTCCGGCCGTCCCGCCGCTCTCCCGGGAGGGGTGGTTGATGGTGGTGTCGGGGCAGGGCCGAGCTGGCACTCGGAAGGGCCTTTGCGGTGCGGGGCAGCAGAGGGGAAGGGGTCTGGTTCGTGCTGTAGGGTTAGCGCACGGGTTGTTTTGAAAAGATTGCTTCCTCATACAAGAAGCCTCGGTTTGCATCTTGCGACGTGCCGTATGTGAATCGCGTGTGAAATACTTCGTTACATCTCAACGTATCATTGACCTTAAGAATTCAGTCGGATGTCAGATGGCTGCAACGGTGCCAAATCTTTGTGCTTGCAGCATTTTCTCGACATGAAACAAAGATGAGCTCTTTACCATAGCGTTGTTTTTTCTCACCAGCCTCTACCCCATCTTAAACTCCTCTCTGGAGATCTATGCACTGTGGAGGCTGTTGGCATGAAAGCCCAAAGCCCTGAGATTTTTGATTGTGTCTTTCCTTTCTAGAGGCGACGTGCATTACGGAGATGTCAGTAATGATGGCCTGCTGGAAACAGAATGACTTCAACGATGCAGCTTGTGCCAATGAGATCCAGATGTTCTATGACTGCGTGGCAAAAGCAGAAGTAATTAAGGCCTCTTCTGTGTTGTTAAAGTCTAGTAGTAGGGAACGAGAAAGCCCCTAGTCATTTTGAGTGTGCCAACAGTAATAATGTTCTCTGAACAATTTGATTGGTGTTGTAACTCATTTGAGCTGTAGCAGAGATGCAGAGTGTTGTAGATCAAAAATGCAGTCCTTCCTTTTTGAATGCCAAAGTTAAATTAAAATTAAATTAAATTAGAATGAAAATAAAGCACTGTAGCAAGGGGCTGAATGTTTGGTATGTTATAGCTAAGGATGAAACAGTAGTTGCATCCAGTCCTGTGTTGTCAAATTCCTGAAGTAGGGCTCAGTTGCTGTCGGTTGGCCCTAACCTAGGCCATTTTTTTTGTTTTTTCCAGTTTTTAATTTCTAAAGTTTCAGCACTAATGAAGCAGTAACAGTCACTGCTCTTTTCCATATTTCCTGATACTTCTGAATGAGGGAGAGTAGAATTTGGAGTTGTTAAGTAGAGCAGTGATTTGTGTGGTGAGAGATGCGGATTATATTGTAATTGGGGAGATGTACAGTGTAAGTAAGTTTTCACAACTGCTCTGATTCATAAAATTAAGAAATAGTTGACTAGGGTACTGATCCAGTGCCTACATTATCTAGATACTGGGGGAAAGTGGTAAGTTAGTAATCCTCATAACAAACAGAATTTTCAGGGTATATGAGGTAGTTACAGCTGTTCTCGATTCTCTGAAAATTAGGAGGGTTTTTAGGCTGTTTCTGACTTTGAAGGCTAGATGTCTTGAAAAATAAATTTCATATTGTTTGGAAATTAGAGGTTTCCAGCTCTGTGATAAACTTGAAATCAAGTCAGTTTCGAAAGCAGACTAAAGGTAAATACATGTAATAAACTTGTCCTTAAAGTGATTTTAAGTTACTGTTTTTTTTTCATGATAGTGCCATCATTTAATAAATAGTGATTTACTGTTGCTGTTTGACAGCATAAAAATCATCCACAATTTGTTTGGTGGCTACAAAGGAACAAATGAATAATAGAAAGTAAAAAGAAAAAATCTTCTGCATTGTTACTGTAAGTTTATAATATTGTTAACTAAGAATATGGATGAGTATCATTTTCGCAAGTTGTCAGTCACTCATTAATCTCACCATTTAAGGTGATTAGCTTTTGAAAGCCTTGTGATTGTTAAGCCAAGTGGTATTGTAAGTGTTCCTTACAATAAACAGCATTCTTCTAAAAGAAAATTCCCAGTACAATTAGCAGTAGTCTTTGGGGGTGAGAGTGAGCGTGGTGGATAAACAGAGGTAATACTTTGAGGTTTCTTTTTCTGTTTCAGAAGGAGCGCAAGGATCAAAACGAGGAGAACGTCCTATCACCCGGGGGAAACTTGCCTTCAAGCAAAGTGAACAAGCTCCTGAGGAGGTTTCCTCAGATCACACGTTATATATAATGTGCTTTACTGAAGGGACTATGGACAAGCAATTAAAGTTGGAGTCTTTGGCAAAAAAGTAAAAAGTAGACTTGAGTGAGCGCTTGATGTCGAGTGGTATCTGTCAGCACTGCTGTATGGATCTTGAGCACACCTTTGTTTCCACAGTGAAAAACACCCATCTTTGACTGACTTTGTTCATGACGTTCTTGGGCCTTGTGGTCTTAGGATTTCTGCAGTGTCTTGTTCAAACTAGCCACGGTGTGGAGTCAGGTCCTCACTGTGAAATCTAGGAATGCATGTAAATGCCTTTTCTAACAGTTAGGGGGTGACTTTTCCTCATGTATAAGCTTCCTGCCTAACTTCTGAGCTGCTATCAAAAAGTGCTCAGGCCCAGACAATGAGCCAGCTTAAAATTGATAGTAATCTCATGACTCGTACTCCTGTGTGTATATATACACAATTTGGTTCCTCTTGACATTTTTTTAATTCCTGGTGCTGTACAAGAAGGCTGTAGAATGAGGAAGAAATCTCCAGCAAAATACCTTGTTAATACACAGTGCATTGGTGAGGATCAAATATAACTTTGATGTAGAAGCTTGTGATTTAGGCCCTTTAATTTGCAGGTGGGACAGGTATGGTACCATGTCAGATCGATAATAGTGTCTGTACTATAACAAAATAATGCCAGACTGTTGTGTGGCTTGGGGAGCTCATAATCTACAATAAAATGTTCCATTGTTTTGGTTAAAAAACTGAAAGGGGGAAAGTTCAAACATGGACTAATACTGAAATAATGTGACTACTTTAGTTCTGATTTGTTATTTTTCACTAGAGTACGACAAAACTGCAGACAGGCCCCTGTTGTTTTGGGAGCAGTACCTAATTGTTAAGAAAAATGCAGTGCGTAATAGAACTAATGATGTAACTATTTGTATCACTAATTCTTTGGGGTGTAAATTAAAAACAGAGAGTAAGAGGGGAGTCACGCACACACAGACTGTGTGATTACCCACACGTGACTGTAGTCTGCATGGAGTTGGAGATGACTTCTCTGGAGCCCCAGGCCAATACGTGTTCATGTAAGCGTTGCTCAAGTGTATGCTTTCAAGTTACTGAAGCAATTTTCATTTAACTGTTGCTAACAGTGGGTCATTAGTGGGTTATCCCACAGGGTAGCTTATTCTGTTGCTATTATGGCATACATGGGTCTTTCAGAGGATTTGGGCTCAGTAAGAACGTGATGTCCACATCTAAGTGTGGGAAAACACTGGTGACATTTTGCATTGTCAGTCCAAAAGACGCTCTCTCAGGAGAGCTACTTGCTAATTCTTTGTTTCTGAAGGAGATGAGTTAAGTTGGGAATGAGGAACTGATGCATTTTAATTTCACTTCTGTTATGACGGGTTGTCTTTCTTTGTATTAAAACTTACAATTATAGTTTTGCACTTCTTAAGCTAGCAGCCATGCTACGTGTACCAAATTCTAGTGTCTGAAGAACTACCTCATTATATAAGAGACTGTAACAGAGAAACTAATACTTTGTGCGCTGTTTTAACTTTTGAAATTTTGTGCAGCTCCCACTAATCTGGACAGCTGTTTTTGGATTTTATTGCTTCACAGGGAGCTTCACAAGTTCAATTGTTGGGTTTTTTTCTGACCTTTTACATGTCTACTGTAAGCTTAAAGTTACTGTGCTAAGGTTTTCCTGTCCTTAAAGGAGTGCATTTATTTGGAGGAAGAAGAAAGGAAAGTGAATGCTTTTCAGATGCACCCAAGTTTTACAGTCCTTCTTTTAAAAGTACTCTAGTAGTTCTTTTGGCTCAGGATCCCATGCTGTAACCAAAAAACCTCCGGTTACTCTGATTGTCCTTGGCAATTTGAGCTGCTGCCATTTCCCCATATCTCACTGTTAAGCTTATGTTGGGAGTTTGATACACTCGTATTGGGGGTCATTCCATTAATAGTTCACGTACGTAACTGCAGTGAATGACGCTGTTGTCTCTGAGTTCAGGGCTTGTACCACCCCATGATGCTGTTGCTGGGGAACAAAAGCAAACTGGGTTCTGGTGCTGAGCCCCATGGTTAAGAACACTGCTGCAGAGGCCTGTATGTGATTGCATGGTGGGGAAAGAATGAAACAGAAGCTGACTAGCTGTTCTACCCTCCTAAGTCGGATTTACAGGATTTAAGCAAATCTGTTGGAATTTCTTGATCTTACTCCTGTTCCTTACAGCTTGATTATTATACAAGCTCTGGGTATGATTGCTATTAACTATCTCTCTTTTTAGGCTTTCACTGAACATCTTTTGTGGAGGAAGCATCGATCTTTCAGCTGGTTTTGATGAATAGTAGTCCTGCCAGTTCAGGAGAAATAGATTGAATCCCAGAGAGCCAAGAGCGTTTTAGAAGATGGTACTTCTTGTTCAGATGGGTCAAGACAGAATAATCTGGAATAACCAAGACAGAAAGACTCTGTAGGGAATCACAGACTTACAGAACTTAAAGAATTGAGGTGAAAAGGTGATATGTGTTAAATAGTGGACATAGGTATTTACTTCAAACTTGCCCACACAAGAAGGTTCAAGATCTGATTTACCTTACCTTTAGATACGTTACCTATCTAAACTGCTGTAGTTATAATTGGTATCATTTCCTTCTTGGTCTTCCTTTCCCGTTGGAGAGGGCCATGTAGCCATGAAAAGCGTTTCAAAATCTGAGGTCCACCTCTCAAGAAAATGTCATTACATGTGCTAGAAGAACGGGAGGAGTCTTGGCAAGAAGGAAATAGTTCCAGAAGAGGACCCAGCACAGAGGAGACAACTGCAAAACCCACAATATATTTGCAGTTTGTCATTCCCCAGAAACTGAATACCAGGCTTGGACTTCTTTTGCTTTTGGTGGACTGGTCTGTGTTTCCTTTAAAATAACTTTATCTAGGAAACCACTATCTAGGAAAGCCTTGCCTTGAGAGGGAAGCAACTAACAAGCTACTGTGAGAGAAATCCAGTACAGGCTTTTGCTAGAGGTTTTAAATCCTATTGGTACATGTCAGAGGCTGAATGCAGTTGTTCCTTTCCAGGTCTAAAGAGCTGAGTAGATAAGCGTATTATGGGAGTTCTGAAGTGGCATCAACAGCCTCTCTACTCCTGTCTAAGGAGCAGATTTCTTGGAATGTTAGTAGATTTTCTGTTCCTGCCTCTTAATACATCCTTTCCTCGTGCTCTCACTGGAGTAAGTGGTTCTAAATTCCAACACATCCCCACCTTTTAATTTTGTTCTGCTCCTTCTTGCCAGCGCTGTGTCAGAGTTAGAGCATGCTGTAGCATCTAAGCTATTTCCATCCTCTGTTGCCCTGGTCATCTGCCTCCTTTGCTACGAGGATATAGGAGATTTGCTCGTAATTAACTGAATGTAATTCTTGGCCAAATCCGTTGTGTCCAGAATGCACTGTGCTACAAATCCACTCCAAAAGGGCTGCCTCCAACCACTCAGTGACTCCTCTAAAAGATCCAGCGTGTCATGGAATTTCCTTGCACTTGATGAGTGACTGAGGATGAGGTAACACAAAACTGTAATGTGGCGTGAGTAATCAGCAATAAGCATGGGAAGAAAAAAAGGCTTTTTGTTAAGCCAATGGATTTTTATCAGCCTGTTCCTTGTTTTTATGCTGAAGGTGTCTCGAAATGCTGCTCAGCAGACTTGGCCAGAAGTGAGCTCATTTCTTGAGGTGACCTTGGTGTTTCATGCTGCAGAACACCAGGGATTAATCTCTCCAAAATCAGAACACAAATATCCAAAATGGCTATTACACTGAGCTGTGTTAAAAAAAAATCCAAGATTGAATGTTTAAAACTTTTATTTTAGCCTCTAACCCTTATTTATATGAAGGAGTAGTAAGCTGAAAACACTGAAAAATCCCATAGGATGGTTCATTGCAATACAATAACGATCAACCCTCTGGAAAGCATCCTAGCGAATCCAGTGAAAATAACTTTGCAGCCCAAGGTCAGGGATAGACTTGGTGGAAAAGACCTCCGGAGGCTGTACCCATGACAGCAAGATGTGGGGCTGAGAACTGGGAACGCACCCTGGAGAGGGCCGTGCCACCTGTGGGTTTTCCATTGGGAGATCTGGAAGCCTCTTAACGTAAAATTTTCTGGGTCCCATTTACCTAGGTTCAAATCTGAGGAGTTTGTCCTCGGGAATCTGCAAGCAGCTAATCGAGGAGGCAGCGGTGGGGGGGATAAAGTCCAGAGTCCTTCCAACTGGTCTAATCTCTGGCAAATGTGTGCGCACGAGCCGTTTCCTCGTCCGGTGTCGTCGCGGGAGGTTTTGCAGTAGGGTACAGCCCCAGCTCCCGCGTAGCTGCAGCCTTTGTGCCTCGGGGAGGGGAAGGAAGAGGCAGCTGTGGGAAGGAGGCACTGCAGGAGAGGAGAGCAGAGCAGAGAGCAGCTGGCCCTGGCGCTGGGTAGGCAGGGGTGACGGCTGGCCTGGGAGAAGCGCATACCTGGAGCAGGGAGCGGGCTGAGGGCTGCGCCCCACCCACCTGCGCGTGCCGCCTCCTGTTTTTAAGGGTGCTAGAGAAATTCTGGGGCATGTTCTCCACCCTTATTTCTCTCCCCTCTTTTTCCCCTTCCCGGAGAGAAGAATCAAGGAGAAGAGACGACGAGAGAAAGGAGAAAGTGAAATTCTAAGATGCTGCTGGGAACTTTGATCCCTTCCCTTACATCCCTTTCCCCGCGTAGAAATGGAAGCAGCACCCTGCTTCCTCCGGTGCGGAGCGTGTAGTGCCCTGCTCCTGGGAAACTCAGCTGCAGAGCCCGGGAGGAGGTAGCCGCGGAGCCCGGCAGCTGGATGAGAAGGTGATGCTTGAAGAAGCTTCTGCTCATTTCGTATGGGAAGGATGGAGATCCCCAAAGTACTCGGGCTCCTGGTAGAGCTCTGGAGTCTGTTATCCTGTCTCGGATGCGTGGAGGTAAGAAATGGTTATTCTTCTGTCTGCTTGTAAGAAGTCACATGGGTCATCTAATATCTTCACTGTAAGTGGATTTTTGTATTACTTGAATATGTTTTCCAAAGTGTCTAAGCAGCTGTGGTCTCTGGTAAGGGCTGGGGGCTTGGGGAGGGATTTATTTCGTTGTGCATGTGAAATTCAGCACAGGGAACAAAGCAGGAAAGCGGGATGCGCAAGGGCTTGCAGATGCTTTGGCTCAGGTTTCCTGTGTTTCTTAAGCGCCGCAGCGACCCTGGCAGTAGAGATCCTTTGTTTCTGTTCTTTGCTGATTGACTGATTACCCCTATCGCTGTCGTGGACAGATGATTTATAGCCACACGGACCTGGGGCAGGGACTGCAGCTTGGGCTGTTTGCACTAAAATTTGGTGGTGCTGATGGTCAGCATTGGGGGATTTTGGAAGCTGCTATGGGAACTGGCAGCAACTAACCTTTCGTTAGAAAGGAAGCATATTACTTGGACTGCAGTTCCTTCGTTTATTGTCCGTTTCCAAGAAGAACAGGTTCAGGCTTTCATACATAGCCTGTTATTAGTCCAGCCCATTGCTCTGTCGCCTGCAGGCTTACATGTGTGTGCAGGTGCACACTAAAAGCTAGGAGTCTGGGGACCTGGATTACGGCTCAGTCACCTGTTTGTTGCAGTCACAAAAGTGTAGCTTAGCTCACTTTCCTCTCTTTGCAAAGAGCTTTGAGCTCCTCGGGTAACTCCTTCAGCATTACTGGTTCCCAGACCATTGTGTGGACTTGCAACAGTCTGATAGTTGCAGACAGATGGATTTTTGGCTGAAAAGTGTTTTTCAGTTAAATGCTGTTTTATCTGTGCATCCCCTTGTGCATACACATCTAGATCTGATCTGCTGTTTGTGAACCACATCAAGAATTAATCTTCAATATGCAGTGTCACCATTCTGACTTACGAAGGGTGATGCTGGAGCCTGGCCATGGTTGTCACACCTGCTGGACCATATTCATAAGCTTGATTTGAAAATGACATCTGCCACGAGTAGGTGTCATTCTTGTCAGGTATCTATGGGAATTGTCTCTGCTTATTCTAGAGGCGGATTTGGTTTAATTGCACATTTTACTCTTCCCTCTTCCCAGGGAGAGGTGAAGCTGAGATAAGCAAAATTACTGCATTTTGAAGAAAAAGGGGACCATTTCCAATAGCTAGTATTCTTTATATGTGCACCTCTGCTCTGTGAATTACTTCTAGTTCATACAAAAGTATTAGAAATGTTCATTAAAAAGTATTTAGAAATTAATTAAACTACAAGGAGCTAGCAGAAGCATGAACAGTTTCTTCTTTTCAGTCTGGGTCTGTGAAGATCCTGCACCTGCCTACGCACCATGTAATGGTGTTGAGTGGAGATCCCTATATCTCAGCCAGCAGTCAAGTTGTAACCACCAAAAACACTGCCTATAAGCAGAAATACAATTTTGGGGCTGAACAGGATGCTGGAATTCCAAGGGCTTTGTTTCATAGCTTCGTTCTTAGCTATTTAACCCCCTTTGGATAACACTACCATAGGCCATATCACATTTTCATCTATTGAAAACAAAATCCTCAAAAGGCCTTGTTGGATTTTGTTCTTTAGGTGTTTCCCACTTTGTAGAAGGGTGTTTATTCCTATTTTAACACAGATCCCTGGGGGCATCATCCCACCCATAGATATATCTGTTTGCTGCTGTGGTCAAACATGGCTTGCCCTGTAAACAGAGAGAGAACAAGTCATTATTTTTCTTACAGGTAACCATGATTTTCTTCTAGCTTTTCTTACCATAGGCATCTCACTTAGGCTTCTGATTCTACTGCAAAAGAAAGTAGTACTTACATCAAGGGTAAATCTCGGCAGGCCAGTAATTATTCGTTTTGTTGTTAGTGGGCAGAGCTGTGATTGGACTTGAAGAGGAGCAATGGGGAGAGTGGGGAAGAGGCTGGTTACTAGGGTGTGTTTGCCTAAAGCAGCAAAAGGCCGAGCTGCTTCTAGGACATGCCCGTGTTTATTTCTTCCGATAATCATCTCTATCCTTTTGCTCTGTTTCTTTTCCCAGGCTTTGCTGGGATCCCAGCCCAACCAAAACCATTTGCAGAGTGCAGGTAAGAACAAGAAGTTATTAATTCAGTCATCGGGCAGATTCTTTCCTGCAGTTTTGATCTGAGACCGTAGGCACGATGAACCACTGCTGCCTCGCGTTCTTCCTTTCTGTCCATCATTTCTTCAGTCTTTTCTCCTGCCTCAATGTCTGTTTATCTCCTTGGCCAGATCACTTCCTTTCTTCATGTCTAATACTCTTGCAGTTCCCTACTCCTCCCATGTATTCTTTTCCTTTCATCTCTTTCTCTGCCTCAGTCTTTTTTGCGCACTCACCTTTCCTCCGCTCTAATAACTGCTGAATTCTCAAGCGCTCCCCTCCGAGGGTCCCAGTTGATGCAAAGCACACGGTATGCCTTCCAGACACCTACCTGTGACTGCTTCTTATTTTCGCACCTTGCAGTTAACCTTCAGCTGTCACTTACCCCCTCTGGGCTCGGCAGCAGCTAGAAGGCGAAAGGCATGAGGCAAAGTTTCTTTGTACCTTTGCTGTTTGGCCTACGTGTCTTTATGGCAGAAGGGTTTTCTGAAAGCTGTGGCTTCTTTTTGTTTATGCAGTGAATAGAGCTATTACTGTTACCCCTTTCTGAGTCTGTTCTTCCCATGTTATACACTTTAAGAAGCCCACCCTCACACAAAATCTGGTTCTGTTTTCCCTCTTTCTTATTTCAGGATCATGAATGGAGAGTTTTCTTCTTTTGTTAAAGACCATATTAAACTAATTGTTGGTGTTCCTTTGCGTGAGATATTTCACAAGGGCACCGCCCTGGAACATTGGCACCTGCACTTTCCCCCAAAATAGGTTCCCTTTCCCTTCCTATACGTTGGCCCAGTCCAGATAGGCCGGGTGATATGCTAATGTGTATAGGGGACACATGTACGATGAAATACAATGTCATTTCCCACCTTCCGGCTTTATAGAATGAAATTATAGCTGATTTTAAACTCTTCTCAGTTTCAATCAATTTAGACAGGCAATTAATCTTCTAAAGAGCCTAGGATCAAATTTAAGAGTATCTCACTTGGGTGCCAAAGCAGGCGGGGAAGGAAGTGGAGGAGTGTGTGCCAGGCTCAAGTGCTGCTTGAACGTCTATTGAAATAAATGGTAATGGGAACCGGTTCAAATTGTCCATGTTTGGGCGCAAAGTTAACACATTTCAAAGGTCTTTCTGAGCAGTTTGCGACTTTCAGAGTGATTTGGTTTTTAGATTTAGTGCGTATTACAAACATTCTTTGAGCAGCTGCCTTAAAGAGTGATAGAACTGAAATCAAGCAAGTAGCAATCAAGACTGCAGACATGCGAGGGAGATCAGCTGGTATCTCCCACATTGTCTGAGCCCCAGTGTGTGATGCCTTAAGTGATGCTAACAGCTCCCTTCCTGTGCCCAGCATCCAGCGTCTGTGGTGTCGGACCTCTTGGGTATTACAACGGCTCGTTGGCAGTCACTGAGGCCGGCGCGGAGTGCCTCAACTGGACAGAGTTCCCTGATTATGTTCAGCAGTACCCAGACGGTGGCTTGGGGGACCACAACCATTGCAGGAACCCTGATGGGGGAACTACACCCTGGTGCTTCTACCGGCTTGCGTCAGGGGCCATCGGCTGGGCTAACTGCGACTGTAGCCAAGGTAAGGGCTGCTGCATGTCTCTGCCAGCGCCCTCTCTGCACTGTCTCAGGCCAGAAATGTGTGCTGCACAGACTTGTGAGCCGCAGGTGGGACACCATGTGAAAGAAGCACAGTACAATAATTGTCCCAAATTGTTGAAATAATTAGGACTAGAGGCTAGCCTGTGTGGGAGAAGAACGTCTGTAATAGTAGGGGGTGGATTTAAGCTGCTGTAGCCATAATGACTTGTATAGATGTTTTTATTCTCATACAAGGAGACTTCTTTTTTTTTTACCTTTAACTTACGCCACTTCAAAAACATTTTAAGTTATGTGGAAAACAACCCACGCCTACTCCTTTAGTGTCCATATCAGAGCTCTCCTCAGTAAGTGTAGCAGTTCAAATATAACAAGGAAAAATCTTCTGTGGCTAGGTTTATAAATCTTCTGTGGCAAGGTAGGTCACAGGCTTGCTTTAAAACTCCTCACAGTGCTGACACAAGGACTGCTGCTTACTTTGAGGCGTGCAAGGGAGCTGAACTCTCTCAATGCACTGACTCCAGTGCAACATTCATGAAAATGTTTTGTTCGTCCTCCTGTTTTCTGACCTTCCTTGCTTTTCCCACGTTTTGCAGAACAGATGAAGTACCAGTTTAATAAATGAAATGACAGTCTTTTCTTTTGCCAGTGGAAGAGCTTTCAAAGATGGCTTCATTAGAGAGAAGGATACAAGTGTACTTGTGCTGGGTGCCTGCGTTGAGGTACTACAGACAGAAGGTGTATCCTTCTCCCAATACATAATTGAGTGAGGAGATGCGCTTTCTAAACTGTGGTAGTATTTGTGGTGCAGTGGGAACTGAAAGGGCATTTAGTTGGCACTTGCTTTTCTTAGAGAAATTAAAGAGGATTGACCTGCTGTTACTGGATATCTAGCTGTAGCAACAGTGACTCTCGTAGGTGAGGTGGTCGACAGAAAACAAATTGGTGAAGTGTCAGAAGGAATTAGAGAACCTGCCATTTCAATACACCTTTTCAAGGTAGCATGTAAAATCATCCCCACTTCACAGAAGGAGAGTCCAGGAGCTGTGGCAGAAGCCAAGTTTCCTGCCGATATTACCATGGCTTTGAAAAGGACTTAGCACCAGCCATCCTCCTGAGCAGCCATTGCTGGAACTGGGAAGGTGCCACATCCCGTGCTCCTTCATACAAGTGACTTCAGTGACAGCACCAGCAAAATAGGAATGCCAAAAGCCAAGTGCAGTTCAAGTTCAAGACTTGCTGATCTGAAACCTCCATCAGGAAATGGCAGCTTCTTCTTCCCTTTTTTTTTATTTTCCCCTTTTGGAAGGTGCTGTGCGGTTGGCTGAAGACAGTAGTGTGGAGCTGTACTTCAGTGGACTCTGGGGCACCATCTGTGCTGACCGCTGGACTGACTGGGATGCCAGTGTTGTCTGCAGGCAGCTGGGTCTCAGGTGGGAACCTCAGTCTGTTTGCAAGAGTTACCTGCTCACGTGGCCTTTGAAAGAACAGCCTCTGTGGTCACAGTGCCTCTGGCATAGTGTGTTGGCTGGGGGAGAGGAGTTTGTTTTATCGGCTCATTTCCCACTTTCTAGAGTCCTTTTCTACTGTTTTCCTTCTGTGGCTATGCCCAACTCCAATCAGCATTTGCAAGAACTTTTAAAGCAGTAGTTTCTGCTTGGTGCTCCAGGCTGTGATGAATGAGCTGTGAGATTGTATCCCCTTTTTAGTATTACCAGCTGGAGTTACTGTAGTGATCTAATAGAGTTTATGAGAGTGTGAACTCTCTTTGGGAATCTGGGATTTGGAGCTTCAAAAGTCCAAATAGCAAGAAGGTAAGTAGCACAGAGAAGGAAGAAGGTGATGCGGATATTTGGATGTTTGAATCTGTTGATGGGTTCGTTCGTTCATCACTCTCAAACGAGGGTGCCATTTCTGACCAGATCAACTCCTCTGCATTAAGTAGGAAGACAAAATGGGTTAGATGGTGGGAAGTGCTTTGCACTTGCTTGTGCTTTCTCACTAGAATGTAAATAGGCACCCCTTTATTCACTCCCAATCGACTGGGCTCACTGGGATGTGAAATGCCACAACTGGGCTGGAGAGTCACAAGAACTGAGGGGAACTTGTAAATCAAGCAGCGGTATGGCATTTCATTGCTCTGTTCCTTTCTCTGCACCAGTGAGATCGGCACAGCTGGGAAGAAAAGTCATCCCGGACTGTGGCCTGTTCCCCTGCACCTGCAGTCAGCAAACTGCCATGGGGATGAGAAAGCCCTGCTCCAGTGTGGGTATCGGGAAGCTGTGTCAGGAGCTTGTAACCAGGGGAGTGCCATGGCAACATGTGTCCCTCCAGAAGGTAAATCTCCAGGGGAGGTTCACTCCCTGTTTCTTGCGTTGGTGTTGCTGATGACATGTAAAATCTAAGGTTGAGAAGCTGTGGAGAGCAAATCATTAGAGCATGTTCTTCTTTCACCTGCTAGGTGGTTATTTTCCTTCCAGCAGAAAATTGTCCATCCTTTCCCGATCTCAAATACTCAGAGTGGGCATCCTTATACATTCACTGAAAGATGGCTGTTGCTTATGACCACATCCCCTTTTTATCGAACCAGGTTGTTGTCTACAGGCAACAAAACCCTAGTCACTGTAGCAGCCACTTAAAGAGCCATCCCTGGACCAGCAGCAACCTGTACTGTGGCTTGCAATAATGGATGCTTCTGGGGGGCTTAGAGGGTGGGACAAGAGCATCCCAAGAACTGCTGGGTGCGCTTTGTCTCTGTCTTGCTCTGTTGTGCTCTCTTTCCCTTTCTTGAAGCACAGGTGTAGGTGCCCCGCTGCGTTTAGTTGGGGGAAAGGAGAGCTTTGAAGGGCGAGTGGAGGTTTACCATGATGGCAAGTGGGGTACCATCTGTGATGACCAGTGGGACGACCGAGATGCTGAAGTAGTTTGTAGGCAGCTGGGACTCAGGTAATTTCCCTGCTGTACATCGCGGAGTGGTAACAGAGCTAGGCAGAATGAAGAGCATGAGACCATGTGTCTTCACTCTAGTACCAGCCCTTTCTATAGGAGGTATATATAAACAGTGGGAAAGATAATTCTGGAATAATCATCTCGTAAAGTGATTTTGTACTTAATTCCTGTCAGTTTTATGGGTTTATGCTGTGAAAAAAAGAGTTGGTGTATCCCTAACTAAGGTTTGTTAGTGTTTATCCTTGTTCATTATTTTTTTTCATGCATGTCCTAACACAAATCTTTCTTGGCATCAGTGATAACTTGTCATGGTGATTTCCATATATGAGCTGCAGTTGTTTACTTGGTTAAGTTTAAACATCTCCAGTTTCTCTGACTGCCCTTATCCTCTTCAGTCAGCAAAGCAAGACAGCATACCTCATTCTCCTGTGGGCCATTCAGCATTTAACATGGGAGCTGTTGTATACTGAGCATTCTTGAAAATCACATCGCTACAGAACCGCTAACAATAGATGATTCAAGTCTGAGATCCCTCAAACTTTGGGGATTTTGCCTGTCACTGAGATTGAAACATCATTGTCCTCAGGACTCCCCAGGTGTCTGAACTGTTCATGTTGTGGGCACATTTCTGTTATGTGTTGGAAGGTCTTGTTACAAAACTTTCCAGTAAGGTATTTTTGTTAACAGCGGGCAACACCATTGTGTCAGAAATTAGCAGATTATCTATGGGAGGATGCTGGCCCCGCATAGGAGAGTCTCTGTGCAAGGTAGGCTCTGAGAGCACCAGACTATGACCTTCCTTACTGAGCATACGTGTCTGTACCATCTGCAGTGGGAACCCAAAAGCCTTGTCGTGGGCTCACTATGGGCAGGGATCTGGCCCAATCCTGCTGGATGAAGTGGAGTGCTCAGGCAATGAACTCTCACTTGACCAGTGCAAGAAGAGTGACTGGGGACAGCAGAACTGTGACCACATTGAAGATGCTGGGGTCTCCTGTGACCCTTTCACAGGTACAGATATACAGCTCTATGCCAGTCAGATGTGGCCAGTCTTACTCCCATATTACATAGTCTGCTCAGCAAATAGCCACCCCCCCGACTTCAGAATCCTGCAGGGCTTCTATGTATGGCTCCCACAAGGGCTGCCAGGTGTGGAGGAAGACGGCAAGCAGTAGGTGGGAATGAATCAGAGCCAGGCTTGGTGGTATTCCCATGGCTTTCCACAGGTGGCGTGGGAAGACTGAAGTGACTCCTCCCCTGACAGATGGGCATGTCTGAGAGCAACGAATGCTTATTTTTTGAGTACCCACAGATATCTGTGTGTTTGTTTTCTTTCACTCATGGGCTGCACAGACAATTCAGCAGTGGGGTACAGGCTGCTCCTTTTCTCCTCTGCTGATCTTCCCTTCTCCCACCCCTTGCAGAGGGCACCATCAGGCTTGCTGGTGGCCGCAGCCCCAGAGAAGGCAGGGTAGAAGTTTATTACAACGGAGACTGGGGCACAGTATGTGATGATGGCTGGACAGACCTCGGTGCCCAGGTGGTCTGCAGGCAGCTGGGCTTCAGGTAGGACTGAGAGCATGTGGTGTCTGTGCTTCCTCATCTCAGGGATTAGATTCCATCCCCCTTCACTGGGCTAGGCTGGACCTTAATCCTTCAATGCTGTCTTTGTTAGAACAGTTATTAACCATTATACAACTTTATTCAGAAAAGATTAGTAGGTATCCGCAGCTTTTCCCAGAGGGGGAAAACAAAAAATCTTGCCTTGGCCTGTCTTGAAAGCAGGTACAGGCTTGATGCTGTCTTCATGAACCCCTTGCCAAAATCAGAAAGTTCTCTCAATACTCCTTAAATTTGCGGGTGTATCAGCTCAGCACTGCCACTTCCTCTGCTCTGTCAGCTAAACGTTATCACCCATTTGCTCCATCAGCTAAACACATCACCTGCTTCAGTAGTTGAACTAGGACCATCAGGGCAAAAGAGAGTAGTACTAGGGATTTTTGTAATGCTTTTCATTCAGCCCGTTGGTGAACTGTTGTCCCTCGAGATATGGTTTTGTGGAAGACTTAAAATCAGGATACTCTAGTCTAGGAGCCAGTAAAGGTGTTTTTGTGGATTTTTTTAGGGTATCCTCGTAAAATTTCAGCTTTGACTGAAAAATCCCTAAACTAAACTCTTCCCTTTGCATTCAGCTGCATGCTGTGTTTGTCATCTCTTGTAGTGCCTAAAAGTGTGCAGCTTTCTGCGTTTCAATTCCATGTATTTGCTTCCTATAAAAGGAAGTAGAATTAATCAAATGTTGGTATTTTTGATGCCTCCTCTGCTTTTGGTCCCTCCTCAAATCAATGCACCTGAGGACACATCTGCAAAGCAGCCTCTGTGGTATAGCTGGCCCTGTGTGCTACTCTGACCATGCCTTTGACCAGACACTAGAAAATGGACTGGTCTGAGCCGGCCTCTCTGAAAACCGAAGCTGGTGAGATGTGCAAGCTGCTTGGCCGCCATGCTGTGTGTCACTGAGTGATTTAGGTCAGGAGGCCACCGCTATCGCAGCTGAGCTCTGCAGGGAAGTTTCTCCTTGGGTCTGAGCTTGGGTCCTCTGTGGGATTAATGAATTTTAATGAATCTGATGTTATGTTCTGTTTCCTTCCTCTAGCGGTCCTGCTACCCTGGCCTCTGAAGGGGACTATGCTGCTGGCCAAGGCTTTATCTTACTGGATGATGTGGCTTGTGTGGGGACAGAGCTGTCCCTCCTGGACTGTCCCCACAGCAACTGGGGGCAGCACGACTGCTCACACACAGAGGATGTGGGAGTCCGCTGTTCTCCTGAGAGCAACACAGTCATGGATGGCAGCCTGGGTAAATCACCTTGCCTCTTGCCCGGGACAGTGGGGAAGTGCCGCTGGCTGGTCTGTTCCTCTGGAAGCTCTGGCAGATGTGGGAGTTCTCCCTGTGCTGTCTTAGTGAGGGCACTGCTTTTTGAGAAGGACTCCTCCGAAGGAGACCTGGCTGTCTTGGATAGATGTGTGGCTCAACCAGATGTACAGCCAGACCTGTGGAGAAGCTGAAAGTGGAGAGAATTGTGTTGGCAGTCTCTAAAACAAACCTGAGAGGCTGAGGAACGGTGGCTGCCTTAGTGTGCCATTGCTTACTGATGAGATCCCTGAGCCTGTTGTCTGTGGGACCCCTTTAACTAGACCCTTTAAGAAACTGATGCACTTGCATTAGTGACACACCTCACCAAGGCAAGAGGACTTCAGATGCGAGGGGATGTGTGGAATTCCACAGATGTGTGGAAATTTGCAGTGTCTTGTGTGGATGGCACACTTCCAATTAAAATTGTGAATGCATTTCAAGTTAACATAATTTCCTTATTTATATGAGGCGTGGTATTCTCCACTTCCCCTGCTACAGCAGACTTTCCAATTTGTCAGACATTTTTTATTGAAATAGAAGGCATCCAACTTTTTTGTTTTTCCTGGATGTAGAACTCTTCTCTTGCCTAGAATAGTGTAATAGTTTTATAATTTAATGTATTTATTTCCAAGTCATGTTTAAGCTTGTCCACTCTTGGCTCAGGAGTTAGTAGTTTTCCTTCTATTCTTGTTCTCCTCTTTACTCAGCTTTCAGAATATGATCCACTAATGATTTCCAGTATGTATCAAATAAATGAATAAGTATGTAGTCTTCTGATTCAGCACACAGGTGAAATAAGGGACACAATCTTCATATAAAAACACTCCTTTTTTTTTTCTTTGTTAAGCTTGCTGATATCTGGGATTCATCTTTTCTTATAAAACCCAGGTTCTGGGCACCTCACTCTCTCTGGTGTTTTTGCTTGCAGCAACCCCTGTGTTTGCTCCTGCAGGACCTCCTGTGCGGCTGGTGGATGGAGAAAGCACCAAGGAGGGACGGGTTGAGGTATTCCTGAACGGGCAGTGGGGCAGCGTCTGTGATGATGGCTGGACAGACAGAGACGCTGCAGTCGTTTGCAGGCAACTGGGATTCAGGTGAGAGATCTGGTACGTGCATATTACAGATAGAAACAGCTCTCAGAGGGAATCACTTCTTTCTGGATCTGTTTCTCGGGGCTTCATTTCTTCATTTGGCATATCTGCATATGCTTTTAGGGTCCTATTCTCACAGTGCCTTCAGCAAGTACTGTACTGCTGTGTGTGGAGCGACACATAAATATTATTTCTCTTAAAATGTGCTGATGCATCAAGTTTGCCTGTCTCTTGCTTACTACAGATTAGCCACCTGTACAGATTAGCTCTCTAATTGCAGCGGTACAGCAAAAGCCAGGGCAATGGCTTACTTTGGTGAAGGCAACGGGCCCATCCATCTGGGCAATGTAGAATGCAGTGGGACGGAGCACGCTCTGGGGCAGTGTGCCAGGCCTGACACCAGGATTCGTAGCTGCTGGCACAGTGAGGATGCTGGTGTGATCTGTGACTATGTGGAAGAGAAGGTCCAAGACATCAGAAGAACAGGTGACATGCCCGTTTCTTCTATGCAGAAGTCTAAGGCTCTAGTTGTAGTACCTCTGCCCGGTTTTATGCTTTTTCCCTGTAGTTCTCTTCTTTGGCTGAAACTTTACCTACAAAATAAGCATGTCCTGTCCTGCACCTCCTAGGTTTTCCTTGTTTTCATTGTCTCTTCTTAGGAGCACAGGGTGCTCCAGATTGAGGAGCTCCACCCATGTCAGGCCTTTGAGCCCGCAGAACTTTCCCACAGCCAAGTCACTGTACCCTTCCTTAGAGCTGTAACCTTGAGCATGCTTTGGGGTGTAGAGCACTGAGGAAATAGCTGTAGCAGTCTCATTCCTGGCTTTAGACTACAGAGACTGGAGTTTAAGCACCTCCACCAAAACTGAGGAAACCTATGGGATCAAGTCTTCCATGAAGTCCATACGCACAATGCAATGCAGTCAGCTACCATGAGGATTAATGCCCTTGGGGGAGGCGAATGGTATGCGGCTCTGTGACAGCAACTGTTGATACTTAAGCTGAAGGTATCTACCCGACCGCTCTAACTTTGCTGTACAGGTCGAGAGTCTGGTGTGTGTGGGATGCGCCTCCTTCACCGTCGCAAGAAAAGGATTATAGGTGGAAACAAGTCTCTCAGGTACTACCCCATAATTGCTGTGGAAGCCAGAACTGGCAAATGCTGAATACATTCTGACATTTTCAATGGTGATTTTTGAACTTGATTTGAACCAGTGAGTCTGCCTAGGGGAGAATGCATGCCAGCTGAGCCCAGATGGGACAGAGTGGGTGGGAAAAGAGGAAAATGGCTACTGTGTGTGTGACACCTGTTATTCCTCTGTTCAGAGGTGGTTGGCCATGGCAGGCCTCACTGCGGTTGAAGGGTTTTCGTCGAGATACTCGTCTGCTGTGTGGCGCGACACTGATCAGCAGCTGCTGGGTAGTGACTGCAGCCCACTGCTTCAAAAGGTGCGTTTGTGAGTGGGGAGCTTCAAGGGATACTCAGCAATGAACAAGATAATTTCATACAAGGCTGTCCTCCCAGCCCAGGGGAACCACATGAGCAAAGTTTCTAAACCAAGACCTTCAGGTTATGATGTGTGTGATCTTGGAGCACTTATTGGGATGACTCAATATAGGCTTGTTTTACCCTTCACTGCTCACACCTGCCCTCTTAACTTTGAGGCTTTACAACTTAAAGGGAACCAGCATTTTGCCATTCAGCAGTGCTTTAAGGAACTGTGAACACAAGGTCACATGCCTGTTGCAACTGTTGTAGCCCTTTTTAGCGGGGGGAAAAAAAGCCTTGTGCATGGGACACCCATTGATCCCAACAGCTGGCATTATCACATCTTCTAAAGAGGTCCCACAGCCCTGTAGCTGGCACTGTTTTATCAGTTTGTGAGGAGGCGGTTCAGTGTTGTAGCAACTGACTTGCGTGAACCTTTTTCTCTCTTAGGAGTATCAAGATCTTGTGTCTTTTTCTCCAGGTTTGGCATTGATGTGCGGCGCTACTTGCTGCGGGTGGGCGATTACCACACAGGTGTGAAGGATGAGTTTGAGAGGGAGCTGCCCGTGGAGCGGATCGTCCTCCACAGGAACTACTGGGCTGGCAGCAATGATAATGACATTGCCCTGGTGCAGATGCGGGGCAGAGAGGGGCACTGTCTCTCCTTCAATCGCCACGTTCTGCCTGTCTGCCTGCCCGATAGGAAAGAGAAGTCTAACATCAACAGGCAAGCCTGCATCATCTCTGGCTGGGGAGACACAGGTAAGCTGATGGGGCTTTGAGGAGCAAGAAAGGTGGGGGAGCCTGGATTCAGGAGCCTACATGGGCCATTAATTTAAGTCTGCACAACTCGAGGCCACGTTCTTACTGCTCCTACTGCTCCTACTGTCTGTGCCAGCGCACGGTGTCAAGGAGCAGAGAGCTGAGGTGATTTTTGTGCCATTGTGTTTTCCTCTGATTTTGAGGCTTCTTGAGCCTGCCCATGGTGGAAGTTTTGGTTGCCATAGCTTCCTTCTGAAGCTGTGGGAGAGAGGAATGATCCCATCTTTCTTTCCCCTTCTACACGCACGTTTGCCCACAGCAGAGCCCTTAGGCAACAGCCTGTACAGAGCTGATGTACGAAGCCTATGTACTGCTCAGGGAGTCCCCCATGTTTCCACGACCTCCTGCCTTCTTCATGATACTGTAGTAGTGAAGTGGAGGCTTAGAGGTGGGAGGAATGTCTCTCAGACTACCTTGCTTGATCTCCTTGGCTATTTCTAAAGGGACAGCTGGGCTCTAAGGCTGATTTCTGCACTAGGTTCGAGACTGCCTGTACCTGTACCCTTGCAGCACATTGCTATGGAGCTTCCTAGGTAAAAGGGAGCAGGGAATATTCTAGGAAGTATTAATTATTAAATACTTAACTCTCTCAAGGTAATGTTTTAAAATGCTGGGCTTGGTGGAGTCCTGACATGCATGCATTAGCAAGGTCTGGAGACAGCTTTGAACTCTAAATAAAGCTTTATAACCAGCCATCCAGCCCTCCTCCATGTGGGGCTCAGAGATGCAACGCAGGGCTTGGGGCCAGGAGGCCTTTCTGGGGCTGCTGTGACTGGAGCAAAGCCATATGTTCAGAAAGACTTGCTGCCAAAAGGCAAAAGCCCCAGGAGCTTGTCCGCTGAGTTTTGACTTACCTATTGTTCCCAGTTGTTTCCCTAGTGTTTAGCTGCAAATATACGTTTGCCTTTGGAGTCATTCGTGCCAGGTGCACGTGTCACTTCAGGGTGTCGGGGAGGATTAAGGAGCAGCTTAGCCATTTTACTCCTTTAAGCTGTACTGGAGCTTAATGGCTAGAATCCCTGCCGCGCACCAAAACCCGGCTTTCCCGATGAGAGGTACAGTTACCTACTACCTTGTGAACTTACCATAGAGCTTGGGCACAGAGAGGTCATACTCTAATATAGCATGGGAAACTTACGTTCTGAGCAAGTCTGGGGTAAAGATTTGAGCAAAGAGACAAGTCTGGCCAAAGATGAACTGAGCTCCCTTTGAATAATATTCGGATGCCTCTGAAACATCTTCCAAAACTTCTCTGAGGTTGAGCACTTTACAAATATTACTGCATTTATTCTCTTGAGAAAACACTGTCCTTGTTTTACAGAGGAGGAAATGGAGGCTCAGAGAGGTGAAATAAATTGAACAAGGTTCAAGTTACTTGTTGGCAGAACCAAGAGTAAGACTCATCCTTTGATCTAACCTCTTTTTCCAACCTCTTCCCCATTTCTTTGATCTTACAGCTCTTTTTTGTGATCTGGCTTGGCGGTACTGTTTTCTGAAGCTCTGGTGGTTCAGAGATGCTGAGCTTAGCCTATTTCTGTGCCGCAGTCCTGAAATTAAACGTACAAACAACTGTTTTTGTGTGGAGCACCGTGCTCTAGGTTGCTGCTGTTGTCTGTAAGTGAATTGGTCTGGCTGGTCTGCTCTGTTTCAGGGAAGTCCTATTCAAGAACCCTGCTGCAAGGGGTGGTGCCTCTTCTCCCACGGGAAGACTGTGAGGTCCCTTATGGGCAGAAGTTCACTAACCGCATGATTTGTGCTGGGAACCTCTCTGAAGATAAACGAGTGGACAGCTGCCAAGGTGACAGTGGAGGGCCACTGATGTGTCAGAGGTCAGACGGACGCTGGATCATTTTGGGGATCACTTCCTGGGGTTATGGCTGTGGTCGGAAGGATTCCCCTGGTGTGTACACAAAGGTCAGCAAATACGTACCCTGGATCAAGAAAGTGACAAAGCTAAAATGAAAATATCTGAGCTCTAGGAACTTCAGCATAATGGCCCTTTGCCCTGCAGCAGCAGAAGGCTGTGGCTTTTGGCCTGTCACTTGACTGATGGAGATTTATTTTGTTGTTGGACATTGGGAAAAGACTTTAAAGTAGAACTCGGAGAAAAACAGTTATGGCTGATTCTTTAAAGTCTTTGGTTTCGCTTTAGTCCATAATCTCTGAGCAGAGAAAGCAGGTGCACACTGGTAAGAATAATAAGTCTATGTTGCTCTGACTGTCTGAGTCCTGTAATGCAATCACACTTGGTCCTTCGCCCTGGCACACAGAAACGGTTGAAGTGGAGAGACACCTGCCTCTGTAAATCTGTTCCTGGTTTTGTATGTTTGCACGCTTGAAAAACGCTGCAAGAAGAGATGAGATGCTTGGAAGATGGCACCAGGCTCTGGCATAGTGGAAATCTTCAGATATTTTTTCATAACAGCTCTCTTCAGTTCCAGGAATCAGAAGATTTGACCTGAGTTGAGGAACAGGCCAACAGTTGGGGTTTTTTCCTTCCCTCTTCTGTCTCTAAGGGGAACATTCTCTCTTCTGAATACTAGGTCTGCTCCCATATGATCCCTTTAAAGTGTCTGTCCCTGCAAAGAGATGCTTGTCCCTCCTGCTGTAATTTTGTATCACACATTTCCAGTTGCCACATGCTAAGGTTTTATTGCTGCTGTCTCAATATAGTGGTTCTTTCATGTTTGATTTTGGTTTTTTTTTTCCCCTTAAAGCAGTATCTCCTAGAATCAGTTGTCAGTGTAAGAGTAAATCTTCATTTTTAAGAGACAATAGCTTTTTTGCCCTTGTGATTACTAGGAAGAACTTAAAAATGTGACCTCAAAAGGCGGGATAGACACACTGGTTTTCTTTAAATCCAAATGTAAAGTTAATCTCACATTCAGATGTTGATTCACGATTTAACAGCACCACGGTGACTTTCTCTTGGTACCTTATTCACCATAGTTATTAGCTGCCCTCTATTTGTGATGTTAGTTTCTAATATCTCTGTGTTCACAGTTCTCCCATGAAACAAGGAAATACTCCTGTGGTATAGATACACAACAAACACAGGGAGTGAGTAATTTGCTTGAGCTGTAAAACAGTGAGTGTGCTGCAAAGCAGCTTCTTGCTTTCCCAAAGTGTGTCCTATTCTTGCAGTCCTGGACTATGCTTCCTCTCTTCTCTTCTTCGCACTATTTCTCTTTTCATTTTTCTCAGTGGGAGTAAACTGGCTTAACTTGGGTTTGCTCACGCACCGTAGGGTAGGAAATGACTGGGTCAGGCGCCGGCCTGCTGTCTGGAAGGTCTGCACTCAAGGCATGAAGATGTTCAAAACCTAGGTATTACCAAAGCAAGAACAGAAGACAGAGCACAGCCTCTGGATGAGCAACATCATATTACAGGGCATGTGGTGACAGAGTCGTAGGAAATGCCTTGGATTCAGAAGCAGGGATTGCCTAAAACTTTCATTTGTCTTTTATAAAACAGCTTAATGTAAAGGTGCTGACCTGGCCAGGTGGCTGATTTTTTGTGTGCGAATGCTAAAAGAAACAGTTCCGTTTACCCTCTCCAGGGATTATAAAACAGTTGTGTTACCAATAATGCAATGCGCTGTTTGAAGATCCTACTTGGAAACTTCATTTTTAAAAAGAATTGTAGGAATCTTTAAAACATGCAATGTCAGAACCCCTGCAAACTGGCCTTTGAGACAGACCTGATCTGTTAGTGCCAAATGTCTGCAGTGCAGCTTGTGCTGATAACCCTGTCTGAAGTGCCAGGCTTGATCCTTCAGCAGCACTGTGCTTGGCTCCACGCTGGCTGTGTTGTCCTACAGCTGCTGGCAGAGAGTCCCTAAGATGCAAGCTGCAGACTGCTCCTTATCTCCCAGGAATAGAAAATGACAGAAGGACCAAGGGCAATTATGTTACAGACCTCTGGTCTTGCGAGGGATTAAATGCGAAGTTTCACACTGGCAGCAACAGTACATGCCTGGGAAACATGGAGGGATTTGGCTCCCCAAAGCCAGCATGCTGCAGCAGCTAGAATGGAGTTTCTGTGCCTTGGGTGCTGTCACATCTCTAGTTTAACCTGATTTGATCTTCCAGTTTATACCCATAACCTCAACAGGCATAGAAACACCCAAAGGATTGAAACTGTGAGGCTGTTTCCCTAAGCCTACTTAACTGGTTGCCATTCAGGAGTTAGAATAAATTACCATTAACATGAGTGAGACACGGGCCTAGCATGGTCTTCTGAAATTCTCATGTTCTAGGTCAAAATATTTCTTTCTCCTAGATCTTGTCACCATGAAAGCTGTGAGAATCCTTGTAAGTAACATCCCGTAAGTCCTGCGTGAGCCAGGAGGAGAGCAGGAAGTATCTGATCTCCTTCGCCTACTTTTACGCCTTACTGATACTGTAGGCAAGCCTGCCAGTACTCTCCTCAATTGTGCTAACCTGTTTCAGTGCACCACTATTGCTCTTTACTCTTCAAACTGGCACTGTGGCCGAAACCAAACTCACGCGCTTTGTCACTGAAGCTTACTGGAACGGCCTGGTTGGACGAGTGGCTGTCAGCTGCCCTATGACTGTATTTTGTACCTAATGCTGGCCAGCAGCAGGTGTTTCAAAGGATAGTACATGTGAGTTTGTACTGAACAAGTTTTAACAGCCTTTCCTTCTGGGGAGTTTTGTTCTTGGCCCATTTAAATGAATTAGCTGCATTGCTACTATTATTATTAAAAATAAAGTACAAGTACTCAGTCCTCTCAGTGTTGTACAAACACTATGCACTACCCTTTTGTGATTCTTCTTTTTCTAAAGTGTGAGAGTTTGTATCCCTAACTTTTAAAAAAACTATTTAATGTAACCAGCCTTCATCTTCCATATAAATGTTTAATCCCTTATTTAATCCAACTAAGCTCTCAGCCTCAATATTTTCTGGCAGTGAGAACCAATATAATTTTATTCTCCATAGCACATCATTTCTTTCCGTGGTTCCTGAATTAATTGCCTTTTGTTTTCATTGAATCCCATCTGTCCTTATGTTCTCAGCCATGAGAGGAAATAAGGGGCCTGGCTTTATATTCTCTGTTGTCTGTTACTCTACAGATAGTCCCTTTTCTAAAACTATGGCTTCTCTGTCTCTCTTCAACCCAAACTGTACAGGTATCTGATAACATGCTGACTGTCTCTCCATGTCTTCTCTTCCTGCTCGATCTTTAAGCTTTGGTAACCAGAACTGAATGTGGTTTGCCACAGGAGGCTGTGCCATCTGCTGATTATTTTCAGTATTATTTTCTATATAGGTGATGCTGTAAGTGATTTCAGCGCTGCATGTGTATTACGTATGTATGCTGGAGCTAGCTTTGAACTTGCTAGTGTGGTCTTGCTGGAGCCTAGTTACAATGGTATGAAAACCCGACAAGGTTAGTTCCCGCCATGTCTTGGGCAGCAGCCCCTCTGAGCGATGGCTGTAGGTATGTCTGGGCAGCGTAACACAGCTCTGGGCAGGAGCACCTGAACAGCCCTGTAAGCCTTTGCCTTGGCTGACATACCCGTAGGGCTGATACAGGCCTCCTTCACAGCATTAGTCCAGTGGATAAGGCTAATGCACGTACACTATTTCCAGGAGCTGAGAGGTCAGTCACTGCTGCTGGTGGGTGCGTTGTGCCAGTGGATGCTGTGACACAAGCTTCCGTAGCAGTGTGGCACACACTGGTTATGTGAGAAAGGGAACGTCACTATGACTGGGTGGGAGCATTGGCAGGGTAGACACATGGCTATGTTAAGGGTCTAAGGAGCAGCTATTAGTAGGAGCAGCTAAGGAGCAGCTCTGAGTATCCTTCTTTGAGGATGCTCTAAAAAGGCTGACCCAGTGCCGGTGTCTTCCTGACCTGCAGTGCCTGCACTGGTATCCTTATCAGCCCTGTCTTGACACCAGTCCAGGCTTTGGCCAGCTGAAGCTGGATTAAAGATTTATCCCTTTCCCGTAGCTGAACTCTGTTCTGATGATTTCTATGAATTATGTTCTACGCTGTAATTAATCAGGCAGCTGTTTATTAACCTGGACAGGATGTCGATTACCCTTGTAATCCTTGTACCCTTGTAGCAGAGAATAACAGATCAGTTCCTCAAAGGTATTAGCGGAGGCATTGGTGAGGAACCAGGAACATGCACATTTGCTGTCTTAGGGGTAAGAGAGGTGGGCCTGCCTTTTGTCTGTCTGCCTTCCTTTCTGAACCCAATATCCTGAAGTCTCTTCACCCAAAAAAAAGCTGCAGTGATCCACCAACTACTTGAAGACAGATTTTTCTGCGTATATTCAGCAATCAGATGAAAGCTCTTGAGAGATGAACTGCACTGTGATATTTAACACCATCTTCATAGACTCACTGGGATTTTCTTGCAGGTAGAGGGAACAGAGCACCCCTTGTCATTAACTAGTGGAACGAGGCACTGTGACCCAGACCAATGCAAATCTCATGGGCTATATTTTTACGCGTTAAGAAAAATACTTCATTCTCCATATCAAGAAGAAACAAGTGCTTGTGTAGTAGCCCACTGAGTCTTCTTAAAATCCTTTTCTACAAACCAGAGGCTGAGTACCTCTGAAATCAGTCAAGTGCCAAAACTGTCATGTCTCCTGGATCAACACCAGTGGCTCACAAGGTATGCTAATAAATGGATTATACTGTGACTGTGGGAGGTTCTGTCTTATTTTTAATAAAGAAACCTGTTCCAAGGGCAGGTTTTAGATTTTTTTTTTTAGCACTGTATTAAGCTAATTAAATTGCTGTTTTAATGTTATTTTTAGAGCCACTTTAATGTGCTAAAGCATGTTACAAAGTCAGCAACTTGTTAGCTACCTTTACAATGAAATGCAACAGTTCTTTAAATGCCACACTTTGTGGCTATTTGGAGCAGGTGGGTGGTATCTGCAGATCAACTCATTACACTTAAAACTTTTGATATATCAGCTTCATAATTCGTTATCACAGCTGATCTTTCTATACTACCTTTGAACAAACTTGTTCAGCATGATTTAGTCTCAGTCTAGGAATCATGTGTCATCCCTCTACGAATCAAAGCCAACCTCTGGAAAAGTGGAAGCAGGCCAAGGGAAACGCAGTTTGAATGAGACACCGATGCAAGAATAATCTTCTCCCTGCTGCCGCCCCCCACCATTGAAATCTGCATTGCTGTATAAAAAGTCTGTTTTGAAAAATAGTTCAGCTCCTTGCAAGGTCGCTGCTACTGCACTGACTTCCCCAAGTCATTGGGGTTAGACTGGGACTTCGTGTAGCTAATGCCTGCAGACTCCAGGTACTACAGTGTGAAAGTTTTTGTGTGTACTGACTCCAGCCTGCTGTTGGGAACTGAAATGCACTCGCTGAAGAAAGAGCTGCCTGTGGTTAACACCTCCCTTGATTCATGTCTGCCTTTGGCGTTTTCTATACCTGCCTTTCCTCTCTTGCCTGTGCAAAACTGAGAGCTCCTGGCTGAGGTTTTGTGAGAATGGATGACATGTGTGTCAATGGAGGGGACTGCAGAGTACAGGCATTTTAGATGGTCTTCCACGTGTCAACGGGCAGTGTTTCACCAAGTCAGTTCTGTAATGCTCTTCTGTAGTCACTGCCTGGGAAAGAAACAAACACGAAACTGTGGTTAAGGTTACAAGTCTGTCAAGTCTCGTGTTTTGTATTAAAGCACTTGACTGCTGCCTTCCTGTGGGGAAATGCTTGGGGGGAGTGTATGGCATAAGCTTACTCATTTCAGATTGCCAGCTGTAGAATAGCTGACTTTGGAATTTGAAACTGAAACATGAATTGGGAGGAAACTGGGCTTTACTTCATGCAGTTTTCTAACCGGACAGCTGCCATATTCATTGGGAGAGAGGAAGGTGGGCATTCAGGTATCACCACTGACATTAAGAAAGTTCTTACCTGGGCACAATTTCCTCTTTCTAGTGGAGGAAGACAGTATACTGCTCAGACAACCTCGGGTTGCTGGGCTGGGTGCTGTACCACTCCTAAACTGGCATGTCTAGAGGAGGTACCTAGCAGTAGGTACCTACCCCCTGGTAGGAGGTTTCTATGGGATTGTGTTTATGTGCAAAAGTGAAAAGAGGAAGTAGAGCCAGCGAAATGGATCTTTAAGTACATGGATGATCCATCTAGAGTCATTTATCTTTAGAAAAAGCCTTAGATATAAGAGGTGCTGATGGAGGACAGAACAGACAAATTCAAACAAATTGGTGAAACCCTGGTGCACCACTTGATCTTCCTCTGCCTGCTTTTCAAATCCCACACATTCTGCCAGAAATAAAAGGCATCTTTCTCTTTACACGTTCTCAAAACGAACTTTTCTCTTGAAAGGAAGTAACAACTGCTTTGGATCAGCTTTGCCAAAAATAAGTTGTGAAGCTGTGTTGCTCTGATGTCAGCCAAGTAAAAGCCTGGTTTCTTCTATCTGTCTGTATCTGCGCTGGCCTTCATACAGACATCAGGGCAGCTGTGGCTCAAAGGGCTGAGCTGGAAACAGGCGTAACCCAGTGCTGGGCTCGTGTTCAGTTGCTGCCCAACAGAAGAAACACTGGGGCAGGAATTAAAATTGCAGCAAATTAATCCTTCTGGGAAGCGTAGGCCGAGCATGTTGAGATTCCCAGCCCATGTAGGCCCTGGGGCTCCGGAGCCAGCAGCAGGTACCTGTCAAAGGTTTCCATGAGAAGAAGTCATGCAGCGGCTTGCTGTAATGTTTGCCTGATGTGCTAGCTTGGACTGTGGGCCCTCCTCCATTTGAAGACAGAGTGTGGGAGAGATTTAATGTGGCAATGTAACTGGACAACTCAGCTGAAACCACTTTAGAAGTTTATACTTCTCTGTTACTTCTCAAAAGGAGAACAAAACCCCTTCAAACAACACCAGCAACAAAACCTCCTTCTTTGCAGCTTAACTAATCTGCTCTGCTTAAAACCGAGCTGTATGCAAAGAAGAAAATGTGCTTCTAAATGTTATTTCCTTCCTTACTATTTCCCCCCTCCCCACTTGCATGTACAGGCTTGCTGGAGATAAAGTAGGATTACAGCCTCCAATGGTGAGATGGAGACCTGTTTAAGAGGGGACAAGTGTACTATTCAGACTACTGAACGCCCCATGTTTTTTTAGAACCAGTAGCCAAACACGCTGGAGGAAAGCTCCTTTGCTTCAGGTTTACCATTTTGTTATCTCCAGCAAGACTAAGAAGGAGGTTCTGTGATTCAGCACAACTGTACTGAGGTCTCAACAGAAACTCTTTTAACTCTCCAAATATTTAAACCACAGCTAGGTTGATAAAAACTTGAGAAATCTTTATTGTCTTCGCAGTTACGCAGGTTTAACAATTTGCTTAAACTGATGCAACTTTGCTGTTGACCCTTGGAGGGGATGCACTGTTTGTATCAGATGCCTCTGTTCAGCTGAGGCAGGAGTGTCCACACACAAGATGCCTGAAGAAATAAGCAAAGCACATGCCACTACTCACTAAATTCCTACTGCTCTTATATTTAGCCATCCTGAAAAAATATAGGTTGCTAGGTTCAGCACCAAATGTGATGATAGAATTACACAAATCTACTTTTCTTACTCGAAGAAGATATGGGAAATTACCTTGGGAAATGCACTACGGTTTTGGATGGTAAGTTGTACAGGAATTTGTCACAGAATTTTGCAGGCACATGGCTGAAAATTATGATCTGCCTAAAACCGCTTGAGTCAGCTCACAAAACAAACGGCTGTCAGTACCTGCTAAGGGCTGGTCACCTACCTAGAGAGGAAAGCCGAAAATAGAAGCAGCTGATTTAATCTGGGAAGTCTCCTAAAGGAGGAGGATCCTGTTCAAAGAGCTTGCTTCCTGAATGGATCAGGGCCATGAGATCTGCAGGTAAAATAGAATGAGATGAACAGTCTTTACCTATAAGCATCCAGATAATTTTAAGGATCAACTGATTTGCTTTACAGAGCACCCTGCCATAAATCCTACTTGCTCAAGTAAGGAGGTCTAGCAAAAAAAAGAAGATAAACTGTTCTTCCTTGCTTCTCACAGAAACAGAAAAGTGACTGAGAGGTGTTATCTCTGTATCTAGCCCAGGTAATTTTCAGTCATGATGAGGTGCATAATATTTTTGTTAGTGTCTCTTCTTTTCTCACAGGAAAGAGGCCAGTTATATGTTTAACTTGCAAGGTGCTGACCCTTAACCCCGCTCATGAGCACAAGACTTGTCAAGGTATGGCTTCTTAAATGGAGCACTGGCGTGGGGTGTAGTGACCACGCTTTTTGTAAGAGGCAACCTTATGTTGAATTGACAATTCAATTGAATTGCCACTGAATTCTAATGGGAGATAGCATTTATTAAACTTTAAAAATAAAAAAACTTCACATCCCTAACTCTGAAGTTAGATTATTTTTCTGAGGAAAGGCTGTGCAGAATACATAGACTATTTTATGGTACATATAATATTGTACCTTGTTGTTCTTGCACTTCAGAATCACCTATTCTTAGCAATCTCTGATTCCCATATTTAAGTGCTAAGGTGCCTAATCTTTGTATTTTGAAAGACTGAAGTGCTGAGAGGCAGCTACAGTGCAAATTTTGCTATGGCCAGTTTCATCTGAAAGAGCAGGTTTCAGAGCATGTAGAAAGCTTCCTCTCCTGAAGACGCGAGAAGCATGTAAATACAGCAGAGCAAGATACCTCTGAGTTTGCTGGATTACTTCGGTTAGCCTTCAAGATCTGCTTACCCGTATTGCAGAATAGCGTGGTTGGTCTCGACATAAATGAATGAACGTCCTGTGTCTCTCTATCAGTGTTCCTTTACTTACCAACTGACTGGACCCTCAACAGGGAATACGGAAACCTGACTTCTACAGCAAAGGTGTGTTGAGAGTCAGCTACTGCAGCATGCGCGTCTTTTTTTGTGTGATTACCATTTTTGATTTCTAAAATTGTAGATTGATAGAGAAGGAATGTCACATTTAGGAACTTTTCTTGATTTTTTTTTTTTTTGCAAACTGAAAATAAGACAAGGAACCTGTGCTTTGCTTAATGCCTGCATCAAACGAGACTTCTCAGAGTACTTAGGAAGCTTTCAAGTATATAACNCCTACTGCTCTTATATTTAGCCATCCTGAAAAAATATAGGTTGCTAGGTTCAGCACCAAATGTGATGATAGAATTACACAAATCTACTTTTCTTACTCGAAGAAGATATGGGAAATTACCTTGGGAAATGCACTACGGTTTTGGATGGTAAGTTGTACAGGAATTTGTCACAGAATTTTGCAGGCACATGGCTGAAAATTATGATCTGCCTAAAACCGCTTGAGTCAGCTCACAAAACAAACGGCTGTCAGTACCTGCTAAGGGCTGGTCACCTACCTAGAGAGGAAAGCCGAAAATAGAAGCAGCTGATTTAATCTGGGAAGTCTCCTAAAGGAGGAGGATCCTGTTCAAAGAGCTTGCTTCCTGAATGGATCAGGGCCATGAGATCTGCAGGTAAAATAGAATGAGATGAACAGTCTTTACCTATAAGCATCCAGATAATTTTAAGGATCAACTGATTTGCTTTACAGAGCACCCTGCCATAAATACTACTTGCTCAAGTAAGGAGGTCTAGCAAAAAAAAGAAGATAAACTGTTCTTCCTTGCTTCTCACAGAAACAGAAAAGTGACTGAGAGGTGTTATCTCTGTATCTAGCCCAGGTAATTTTCAGTCATGATGAGGTGCATAATATTTTTGTTAGTGTCTCTTCTTTTCTCACAGGAAAGAGGCCAGTTATATGTTTAACTTGCAAGGTGCTGACCCTTAACCCCGCTCATGAGCACAAGACTTGTCAAGGTATGGCTTCTTAAATGGAGCACTGGCGTGGGGTGTAGTGACCACGCTTTTTGTAAGAGGCAACCTTATGTTGAATTGACAATTCAATTGAATTGCCACTGAATTCTAATGGGAGATAGCATTTATTAAACTTTAAAAATAAAAAAACTTCACATCCCTAACTCTGAAGTTAGATTATTTTTCTGAGGAAAGGCTGTGCAGAATACATAGACTATTTTATGGTACATATAATATTGTACCTTGTTGTTCTTGCACTTCAGAATCACCTATTCTTAGCAATCTCTGATTCCCATATTTAAGTGCTAAGGTGCCTAATCTTTGTATTTTGAAAGACTGAAGTGCTGAGAGGCAGCTACAGTGCAAATTTTGCTATGGCCAGTTTCATCTGAAAGAGCAGGTTTCAGAGCATGTAGAAAGCTTCCTCTCCTGAAGACGCGAGAAGCATGTAAATACAGCAGAGCAAGATACCTCTGAGTTTGCTGGATTACTTCGGTTAGCCTTCAAGATCTGCTTACCCGTATTGCAGAATAGCGTGGTTGGTCTCGACATAAATGAATGAACGTCCTGTGTCTCTCTATCAGTGTTCCTTTACTTACCAACTGACTGGACCCTCAACAGGGAATACGGAAACCTGACTTCTACAGCAAAGGTGTGTTGAGAGTCAGCTACTGCAGCATGCGCGTCTTTTTTTGTGTGATTACCATTTTTGATTTCTAAAATTGTAGATTGATAGAGAAGGAATGTCACATTTAGGAACTTTTCTTGATTTTTTTTTTTTTTGCAAACTGAAAATAAGACAAGGAACCTGTGCTTTGCTTAATGCCTGCATCAAACGAGACTTCTCAGAGTACTTAGGAAGCTTTCAAGTATATAACATTACTAGTTAGCATAATGCGCTCTCTAGACAAACTGAGTTATCAATTGCTGAGTTTCCACAAATGGAGTATCAAAACAATTTCACAATCTTTTCACCTTAGCTGAGGAAATGTCCAAATGTGATATCAACTGGAAAAAAGAGGACTTGCAGTGTAACAGTTGTTTTCTTTCCCCTCCAAGAAATGGAGAACATCTCTTTCTAGTTCCTTTTAGCTTGATGCTACTCCTTTAATTCATCTGTGAACTTACAGTGCATATCAGAGCCTGCCAGACTGTCAGCTTTGGTAATGGCAGAAGAAAGAACAAGTGTGAAAAAGAAAACAAATGCTCTTGCAGGTTACTGTGAAAGGAAGAAGAAAATATACTTGTAACTTGTGAAATACAAGAAGCCAGACAAAATATGCTCAGTAATTCTTGCAGGCGTTATTATCTATAAAAGGCATCTTATGCTTTCTGAAGTGTGGTAGTTATGTTCATGGATGAGGTCTTAGCCATAATTTTTGTCCCCTGCTTTTTAACAATAATTTTAACAGCTGTTGCAAAGTGTTCCCCTACTGACTCCATTTTCCACATATGTATGTACATACCAGTGACTCACCTCACAAACAGTGAATTCACTTTTGAACAAGACTTTAATAGCAGGCATATGTTCATATTCTATAAGATTCCAAAGGGAGAACCTCGGACACCATCAGTTCAAAGTCTCCTGTGGAAAGGATTAGCCAAAGATTGGAAACTGCTCAACCCAAATGGAGGAAACTTGTTTTCCAGAGCCTGTGATTCCTCAGGGCAGCTTTGCTTTCAGCTTCCCAGTATTCAGCGTCTGGGAAAGCTCCGTGCGTCTTGTACAGCCGCTTGTCTAGTTAGAAGCAGAGCAAGGGGAAACAATCAGTGTGCTGTCCCTTTTGTGCTAAAGCAGTATTTGCTCCATCTGTTCTACAGGCC
Source organism: Steatornis caripensis (assembly GCA_013398225.1). Taxonomy (NCBI): domain Eukaryota; kingdom Metazoa; phylum Chordata; class Aves; order Caprimulgiformes; family Steatornithidae; genus Steatornis; species Steatornis caripensis. The sequence goes on from VZSC01002973.1 coordinate 92,302, forward strand.
CAGTGTTTTGAAATAAATAACAACGGTTGCTGGTTGTGATGTCTTTGAAGATGTATAATATCTATTATTGACAGCGATCAGTACATCGTGAAACAGTGATCTAGGAGGAACAGGAACTTAAGATGCAAGAATTATCTGCAGTTTGCCATGGTGTCATAGAGCCAGAGCACTAGAAACTACTCTTCTGCACATCCCACAAAGACACAAATATGCGCTCAAAACATTTGCCTTGGCTTGTCATTTCTGAGTGTATTATTGCATGCAAAAAGACAATGAAATCTTTCCCGAGTCAGAATGTAGCTGAACAGCTGGGTCCCACTGCATCAGCAGTGATAAAATCTCCAGAGTGATTTTTATTGAGTCTGTGTTAGATTGAAGCCATAGCAAGGATGCATTTCACTTTCCATGCAATCAGAAACAAAACCATGCTGGATATGACTTGACTCACCAGTGAAAAGCAAACACTTCTGGGGTGCAACACAGACCCCTTTTGATTTTTAGTCCCCAGTGAGAGCTTAAGACAGGAAACAAATCTAAATGTTGCAATTCTGCTTCAGGGTATGTGTGAGCGCTTGTCTCTCTCATATGAAATGCCGCAGTCTGAAAATTGTGTATAAAGGAGGCAGAGGAATTTTGAACAGCAATTTCCTTCCTCTGAAATAAAAGAGAAAGGGGAGGAGAAAAAAAAAAGTAAGAGAGAAACCATCTTAGTGGCAACCTTGCCATTTCTGCAGGATTGCTTATTGAATGTCTTTCTTCCTAGCAGAGGACTGCTGAAATTGTCAGATACTATTTTTCATGGTCTCCTCAGCAGTGACTACAGCTTTGGTCTGTTGGGAGATCCACAAGGGAAAATACATACCTGTCTCACGCAGTAAGTTGGCTGGAAAAAAAATGGATGAGTGTTTATGAACTCCTGTGCCTTTCCAAGCCATAGCCCTGAGGACAAGGCGAAGCGAGTAATCACATCTGCACTCCCTCATGTTGGCCAGCGGAACAACACACGCAAGTCTGGTCTGCACAAGCCAGAAGACACATTTTTTCAGTCTCTTGAAATGTATTTTAAGATAGAAGTGCAAATGTTCACCCTGCTTTGCTTGCCTCATTACTTTCATCACCTCTTCCATGCTTTCAGGCTGTGGTGTTTGAGGAAGTGAAAGCAAGATTTCTTTGGAAATTTCTACAACATGTGGTATCCCAAAGCTGGAAGCAGAAGGAATGGGAATGAGGATTGCTCCAATTTAATGCAGTTAAACATAATGTGCTGAAGCCCCCTTATAATCTGACGCACGTCACATTAGTAAATCTCTACCCTTCCTCCTTTCCTCTGCCTTTTCTTGATGTAATGTGTATTCTCTACTGGGTTCTAGTAAAAGCTAACAGTGCTGTGTTGTCTATAATGTTGACAAAAGATATCAGCAAGCAACACCAGGCTTATGTCATCGCTGTATCCCACTGCCTATTTATGCTATTTCAAGTACCACAACATCTAGGTCAGGGTGCTGAATCTCACCTGTAGTTGCCTCTTCATTCCTTGGACGGAATGTGTTTAGTTTCTTTTTTCTTCTTTTTCTTTTTTTCTCTTCTTTCATCTCTTTTTCCCCCATCAAAATACACTTCAAAATTTCAGATGTATTTTTTTATTATTTTAGACTCCCACAATCTTCTAAATAATTTTTCCTCACCAGGGAAACACTTTTCCCACAAATGAAACCCTTCTTTCATGAAACGGTCCATAAAGTACTGTGATACCTTCACGTATCTCTGCTTTCTCACGTGGCAGAGATTCTCTGCAATATATTAAAGCTCTTGACCCAGACCACTATTGATGTAACCTGCCAGAATTCCCATTATCAGGCAGGTGTGTCTCTCTCTCCCCAATTACTGCTGGTACTGTGCACTAACAAGTCATCTGGCAGTACAAAATTCATCCAGCCGGCCATCAACACAGGACAACTTTTCTGTTGGATTAGCCAGAACACGAGACAGAACTTGCCACGCTGTGCTACAGCATATTGGCTCATACTTGGCTTGCACGGTGTGCTGCCTCCGCTCACCTGCCTAGTGCACCTACGGGATGTTGAACTTGGTGTGTTATGGGAATATGTGTGGTAGACAGCTTGGAAGAACAACCTGTTACCAGTCTCAGCCACCACCTGGGAAAAAGTCTTGGGAGAGGCACCAAGCCAGTGTCAGAATGTCATTTGCAGCCTGGCATTAACCAACCACTAATGTGGTGAAAAACAAGAAAAGCCACTTTCATCTCTTTGTTTTCTTTTTGTACTCGGCACTGAGGAACAGGCAGCAAACTTGTGGCAAACGGGCCTCACTTCGTTATATTAAATTTTGTGCACACTGTAGAAATTTGTCATCGTTGTCTTTCCTGTGCACGTGTCTGTTTTTACTTGCTTTGAAGTTGTTGCCAGCTGCATCAGACACAGAAGGTGTAGGAAGGGGACAAAATACCGGGAGTAGGGCAGTGCTGCGCCTCCCCAGACCAAGGCTGGGGAGACAGGTGGTGGGCACACCCTGCCAAGATGGGCAGGCTGGGGAGCTGTGACTGTGGTTCCAGCCTGGAAGCGTGGCATGCAGTAGAAGTACGCATACAGACAGAAATGGTGGGAGCAGAGAGCCCGAGTGCTGCACTTGGCAGAGCACCCAGAAACAAATCAAGACAAAACAGAACCATCTCCAATTAATGAAGGGATGCACTAAGCAAGGCTTTCTTACCTGGAGTAGTTGTGTCCCCCCGGTCCCCCTCACCTCCAGGTTCTAGAGACTGGGCGTCTTCTTGGAGCATTTGATTCACTTGCTTGACTTTGGGAGCATCATCCTGCTCCCCCAGAGTCTAGTCTCTCATGGTATTCTCGTTCTTCTTTCTTTCCACAGGAAGGTGCAAATTGTACTTGAACTTGGGGAGTCCCAAATGCTGCCCCTGGGGATCCTTACTGAATTTGGGAATTATTTCTGCATCTTACTTTAAGAAGGGGTAATCCTCCTCATACCATGGAACAGAAGCTCTGCTGACAAGAAGCATTTGTTACTAACAGTTGCCTGTGAGCCCAGATCAGAACTGGTACTCTGCATTGGCTCAGGTCACTGAGGTGTCCACACGAGCAGCTGAGCAGAGATTTTGTAGTAAACTCCATCATTCCTCAAATTCTCATATGAGACCATGCATGGAAATTTTCTCTTCCTGAAACTGAAACAAACAGCTCCCATTCCTCTGCCTGGTAAGACAGTAGTGGGCTGTCTGAGCAAAACTGTTCATCAGAAGCATGGAAGACAAGCATCAAGTCTGCTTGCTGCACTGTGACCGCCTCTTGTTTCGACCTCGGCTGTGCCTTTGAGACAGATCTGGGTTGATCAGGGGGTCAAAATTGCTGTTTGCAAAGGTTAGGTGTTACATTAAATTTTGAGATAGTCTTCATTCAAGTCATTTGGTAGAAGGTTAACAAAACTCCAAGTCTGGTAAAGTGATAAGTGAGAGGGTACCAGGACTGAATCTACCTTTAAAAAACGGAAGTGATATTCGAGTTCCCGAACCTCAGATCACTGGCAATGTAAAAAAGGAAAAGAAGAACCCATGGGCTAGGCAGTGAAGTACCAAGTGTGGAGAACAGTATGGTACCAGCTAGATGTACGGTGATGCAGATCCTCCTTCAGACATCTGTGGAGAACGTTGTAGCAGTAGTCGCTGTGCACCAGCTCAGCACTGACATACTGCTGTGGTGGTTTTGAGGACATCCAGTATCCTATCGCTGTCACCTTTGTGGAACCACGGTCTAACATTTTGACTTTGTAGAACTAAGGGCAAAGCATTTAACTCCATTTGATGCTCTGAACCCCCAGGCTCCGCCGAGTATCACTCCCTGCCTGCCCCTGCACACTGTAGAAAGGGACCGAGCACAGGAATTACACAACGGCCTGACTGTGTGTCAGTAGCTCACAGGGTAATTACAACTATTGTTAATTAACAGCATTTATTGCTAGCTGAAAAACAGATTCTAGGCAATTGTTTTGTTTTCACCAAGGAAGCGTCTCTGAATTCCAGAGATCCTGAATTGATTTGATGGGCTTGGATACACGGGTTCTCGTGTAACAGACGATTACGGTACCGCCCATCAGGTGCCAAGCCTCACCATAGGTGCGTGCAGTGAGCTCTTCCTACGAAATGAAAACATACATGCATAGCCTGATGGCAACAATTTTCTTCTCTTAATGTTCTCAGGAGTTTATTCGGCTAAAGATGATTTATTTATGCAAAAAGACATGAAACGAGTATTTCTCTTGTATATGTTACATCAGACGTTTCCTCAAGAGGATCCCTGAAATTAATTGCGTAATTCTAAGAACGTTAGCTTTGGGCAAGCGACACGTTGTTAGATGAAGTCCGGGAGAGAGATTCGAGGGCGCGGAGGCTGCAGGCTCCCGCTCTCCCTTTACCGGTCGGAAAGGCCCTGCCTGCCCTTGCTGCCGGGCGTCGTGGCCCGCCCCAGACGGCGCCGTACAGCAGGAGGCTCTAAGGACCCCACGCGTACACACGGACACGCACCTCTTACGGCACACGGGCACTTTATTAACGCATCTTTGTTTTCAAGGTCTTAAACGGGCAAGCGTTACACGCGTGAGGACGCGGCGCTCGGCCCGGGCCCGCACACGAGCCGTGAGCGCGGCGCCCGGCGGCGCGCG
>VZSC01002973.1:97458-310997 GCA_013398225.1 Steatornis caripensis
GGTCGCGCCGCCCCCGCCGCGGGCGCCCCGGCCCCGCCGGGCCGTTTTCAAGCCTCCGCGAGCGGGAGGGAAGTTGTCCCCCCGCCCCCGCTGCCCCTTCCCGCCCTCGCCCTCCCTCCGGTTCCTGCACCGAGAGTGAGAAAAGCACAACCTCAGGGAGACCCGGCCCTGCGCACAGACACCGGCTGTCCCCCGGCGGGAGCCCCGGAGGAGGAAACCGGCCCCTTCCCTCGTCCTCCGGGGCCGTTGGCGTCGGAAGCTTTCGGACCCTCCGTGCGGCCGGCAGGCACCTGTCCCGCCTGGAGGCAGCTCTGTAGGCTCGCCCAGCGCCCTCCGCCTCAAGTACATTCTGTGGACATAAGCATTTTTTTTTTAACTTTTTAAAGAACTCGTGTTTTTTTCTGGGATTTTTACGAGCTTCCCCTTAGTTGATTTCCTGCTTCTCCGCGTCTCAGATAGCGCTGTCTCTCTTTTTTCCTGGTACCGTAGTATGGGGATCAGATCGGAATTGCGATTTTAAGTATTGCAGGAGCCCTCAAGTCCACCCGCTTGTTAAAAGTGAGCAGTGCTGTTTCTGTCTTTCTTCTTTTCCCCCTGCGTCGCCTGTCGGATGTGATGGAACTCATGTTCGCAGAGTGGGAGGACGGGGAGAGGTTTTCATTTGAAGACTCCGATCGCTTTGAAGAAGACTCTCTTTGTTCCTTCATCTCTGAGGCAGAGAGCCTTTGCCAGAACTGGAGAGGATGGAGGAAGCAATCGGCTGGACCCAATTCTCCCACTGTCAAAATGAAAGGTGAGGTCACCCGCTGTCATTGAGATGCTCTTTGCACTCGTGGAAGGTGTGGGGCAAGGGGGATTGGTGGGTGAGGAGATCTGCAGAAGCACTGTCAAAGCTGCAAAGAGAAGTCACATGTAGGACCATTGTCAGGAGAATTTCTGACCAAACATTGAAACTGAAAATTTACTGGGAACTTGGAGACAAAGCAGTCTTTTGGGCGAGTTTGCACCTGCATGCACTTTGTAGTATTGTAGCGATACTTTTCTGAGTAGATTTTGTGGGCTTACTCTCAGAAATCTGAAAACAGTTTTCTGTGAACAGATTACAGACTTGGCTGGGAATAACTATACATAGGTTCCCGCTTGCATTGATTGAAATACACTAAGGTTTCGTAGAGGTTTTTATAACTGCTGTAAAACTACTCATGGTGAGACATGTAAACCGTCATTGTATAGAACAGTCTATTTTCCTTGTCTGTTTCTTTACATTTCTCTTTTTTCTAGTAAATTAACAAACTTTCTTTTGCAGCAGGAGAGCAAGAGGGCCTTAAGACCCTCACAAAGAAGTCAGCAAACTACTGTGTGTTTGCTTCAAGAGTTGTTATATTTCCTTTCTTCTGATAGTAATTTCTTTTTAATGGCAGACAGGAAAATAGCTAACATTAGCAATTAAAAATTTTTTTAAATTATAGCTACTAACTGGTTGCTTGATTTTTTTTTTTTTTTAAAGTGAAACATAGGTTCTCTTTTATCCTGATGCATATTGTCCCTAGAATTCAGGTGGTGTTTACATCAAGCAGAGCCAGACATACCGTGAAGAGAAATTACTCAAACCCTTTCTACTCTTCCTTTTATCTGCTTTCTTCTCTTTCAGTCCAGCATCAGTACTTTTCCTGTTATTGCTGACCTTCATGACCGTCAGCTGCCTCATTAATATCTCCCTATCTGGAACTGCAAAACTTCATTCTCTTCTGAATGTTGGCCTTACGTGAACAGAAAATGCAATATATATTGAACTGCGCTGAAATCTGGCTGTGTTATGCTATTGTAATGCTCACTTGTTACTGGATTAGGACCAGAAAGTACACTTGGCATTAACCGTAGGCTTTCCAGAGCAGCCTAAGTTTTAAATTTTTAAAAAATTTGACAACTGTCTCTGATCTCAGATATGTAACTGCCTCTGTCTCTTGCATAGTCAGGGTTGAGGGTAGAATCGAAACTTCAAAAAAGCCTAACCCAAAACAGAGAGAGAGAAGTGCTGAATACATATCCAGGTTGGATAGCTCTCTTGGATCCTGCTGCTAGGACACATTGGTTTTATTATGGAACATTCTGCTGGTGTAAAGAAGGGGAACGGTGTTGGGGGTGTGTTTTTTAAAGTGATGAATCATGAGATGTAGAAATAAGCATCAGACACGGGGCGAAGCACATTTGGCTTTAGGTCTTGTTGCATATGTTAACTTGCTGGAAAGTAGCTGAAGTTTTGGAAACATACTGTGCGGTAGGAAGTAAGGCATCTCTAGTTTGGCAGAGGTGTATGAACCTGGTTTGTACAGATCTGCAGGTCAGACTGATGTTTGAAAAGGTGATTGTTTTTGTTCAACTTTGAGATGCATTTAGCTGAATGTTCTCCACTGGTTCGGTGTATGATTGTGTGTTTTTCTGGGTCTTGGCCTAGTTCCTTTAGCTCTCTTGACCGAATTAAAAGCAAGCAGCAATTGTCATCCACTTGTTGCATTAAAATGAAAAATGACTTCAGTGGATTGTGCATATTTGTAATCCTCTGTCTCTTTCCTGACATGAGAATCACAATAGCCAACATTATTGTTGTGATAATTGTAATTATTTACACCATATTGAGATGTTGGTGTTCCAAGTTCTGCAGACCTGCATTGGCAAAGGTGGTATTATTTGTACTTGCTTCATATTTTTTAGGTTTTATCCACAGAGGCACTTAATTCCTTTGTACAAAAGTTTTACTTTAACAAGAGAGACTTTCTGAAAGGATACTGTTGCCTGCTTCAAAGGCATTTGCTGGCAATTCCCAGACACTGGTTAGAGTTGTTTTGAGAAGTATATGAACATGGATTTGTTGGCTAAATAATTATTTATCCACTCGGTGAAGTCATGTGTGATATTACCAACATGGAACACTTGCAGGTGCTTTACTGTACACAGTGTGTGGCCAGCAAGTCTGGTCTGGTGAGGAATCTGTCATCAGCTGGGATCTCCTTGGATTTCAGAATTCCTGTACCAATTTAATTATGTTTAACACCTCTTTTTGACGCTGTTTTTGTAGTCAGGAAAAAGTTTGTATTGAGAACTTGCCGGATCCTGGGGTTGTCAGTTGTAATGAGTGTTCTCGAATGTGCTCATTCTGAATTGAGCTGTGTGTTTTTTATTTCTACCATATTTACCATTTTGCAGTGGCCTGTGATGTAGTTGCGTATGCAAACAACGAGTGAGGTTAGACACCGAGTTCTTCAGTGTTAAATGCTAAGGGCAAACAAGAACAGCTATATTCTGTTAGCCTTTTCCTCCAGTTTGGATCTCAGCCTGTGTTTTGATTTTGAATCAGCCAGACAAGTTATGTAATAGAAAGGATTTCTAGCTTTTTTCAATTGTTTTGAGTTTGTCCTTGTGAGCATCCAGTTCTTCATTAATTAGTTCAAAGAGAATCCCTCTGAGACCGATGAAGTGCTGTTGGCTGTGGAGTCCTCTTCTTAAGGAAACAAACGAACAAACTACTCTCACATGCCCCAGTTATGGCTTTCTTGCTTTTCCCAACTTTTTATTTTGTTCTTGGGTACTTTTAATATTATGATTATGCTTACTGCAAATTTAGTAAGGCTTGGGGTAGCTTGTTGCAAATACACACAGTATTCACTGCAGAGGGTCAGCAAAACGTTGAGTTATGCACTTGCTTGTCAGTTGCCGCATCAGCTTGCTAGAAAGATGATGAAAGGTGGAAAAAAATGTCTGAGTTTCTCTAGTGTGATCCTTGGAATGGAATTTTTTAGCAGGTATCTTGACTAGTTACATCGGAAAAGTAGGATCGTAACTGGTTGGTTTTCCCTCATTTAATTTTCACTTCAGTAAAGTCCTCTTACGTTAATTTCTAGAAAGGAGTTTTCTTTTGAAATCTACAATTTCTAATGTGAAGGAGGAATGGATTGCATCCACTTTATGGGTGCCCTTAGATTTTGAAACTGCTCTCAATCTCCACTGATTCACCTATACTGAAATTCCGGAGGAAACTTCAGCAAAGCATGTCAGTTTGGGGAATACCAAGAGTCCTTTCAGAATTTTGAACGTTCATTTTAGGAATGACTTGTTCTCACGTTAGGCTGCCCCGATTGCTTCTTTTTACCACTCATTTCTTCATTTTGAGTGAGGTAATGCTTGTAACTGATATTTGGCCATTGCCTGTGTACATCATTGATTAGAAGCTTTCAGCTGTACTGAGCAGGAAGGGGATTCCGCACTGGAGTGAAGGTGAATGGGTGTTTTGAAGAACAGTGTCCTTGCAGTGTATTCAGAGCCATCTGGTTCCCTGGGTTGGTTTGTGGCTCTAGATCACTTTCTTCCATATCAAATTTCATTCTGCCATTTTGTTACCTTTCTACCAAGGAATGCACCCGCTTGCCTTTTCTCCACTTTTCTGGACAGTCTCTTCTTTCCCAGAAACCATTGAGAGCACCGTTACAATCCTCTCATTTCCCTTCTCAGTTTTTGAAACAGTTGCGTTTTTCAGCGGTAATTGAAATAAGTCTAGTGCTCCTGCAAATGTTTTGTTATCAGTTATCTTCACGTAAGGGTTTTTGTCACAGACATCTTAGAGTAAATGTTCAAGTATGCTCGTTATCTCTCCAAACCCACTGTGCCTTTGTTTCTTCTTGAAATCTTACAAGCTCTTTCGCTCCCTTAGTCCTTTCTCTTTCACAGTTTCTGAAGCATGAATGTTTACCAAACACTTAAGAAGTTGCCGTACATACTGTAGGATTGCTAAATAGTAGTGGGTTCACAATATTTTTGCTCAGTTTGTATTTATTCATTAACACCGGCTTCTGCAGAAGTGTGCTGATGAGTTGTGTTGAAACTAGTTTCAATAGGCAGCAAGTGAGAAAGCTTGGTTTTTTTCCTTGCCTTTACTCTAAGGTTGAACCACTGCATGCTGTATTGCACAGCCCTCTCCCCTCCAGGCTTAACTAAGATTTGATGCAGGCAGTGATCTCCTAGAAAATGTTCTCATTATCCAGTTTATGCTCTTCCAAACTGTTATGGGTGCCTACAACGTTAAGATCTGGGCACAGTGCCTCAAAAATACAAGCCGCGGAGAGGGAGTCATTGGCAGAGAATAGAGCCCGAGGTGAGGATACAAGCAATTTAGAGAGACAACCTGATCAAAATCTGAGCAGTGACTGATTTTCATTAATTTCTGTGGATAAAGAATAAATGGCTTGGAGAACAACACTTCTTCCTCAGGGTTGCCAGTAAATACGTAACAAATTAAAGTTAACCCTTGCTCAAGCAGTAATTGCAGAAAACAGGAGGGGAAACATAGTGACTTTCAAATTCATGTGGTGCTCTTCAGACTCTTGTTCTTTTTGGAGAAGAATGTTGTTGTCATCCAAAGGGTGTCTGCTTCTCCAGCCTGGTAAAGCTGGAAATGAAGACTCTGTGGTTTGCTGCTGTTTTGTTACTGACTATCACTGTGTGTTATAAAGTTACAATTGATTTTTTTCTACTTTGCCTCTGGCGTTAAAGGAAATTATGTAATCAGCTCACACTTCTGGGAGGTACAGGTGTATGTAATACATCTTGTTTGTTGTGTTTTTTTTTAATTTAGTGCAACACGACAAGTCTATTTTAGCCCAAATACATCTGTTATAATATATCCAAGTTCACTAATAACATTAAAAACCCAAACCAGTAACTGTTGAGCAAAAGTATTGTATAGCTCCCTAATGAGTTTCTTTATAGAAGCAACAGAATTTTAAAAATATGAATGTTGATGAGAAGATACCAGAAATGCTTGTGAAATAAGCAGAGATCAGCTGTCCAAAGAGTAAAGGTAATAGGAAAGTGAAGGCGTAGCTGCTAGTAGAAAATTGGTTTCTCTACATTTTCTCACCATAATAAATGAATTTCGCCTACTTTTGTACTCTGTTTCATAGTGGCTGGTGGTGTTGACTTGCTATGTAGCAGAAGCAAAAGTTCAAGTTGAGGAAGGGACTTACTAGGTTGTAATACAAGGTGCAGAGTGGACATTGGCTCATTAGAGCTGAAGACACCACAGAGAAACTCTAGAGAGAGTCATTTATCAAGACTCTGGTATGATTAAATGCACTGCTTCAGAGCTGTGATGTAGATTTAAGAAGCTGTCTGGAAGTTTCTACTAAACAAAAAGGTGGTTTCACAATGCAGCGATACCTCTGTCTTCTGGAAGGGTGACAAGTTGAATGACTCTCACACATTTGTCTCTTCATTTGCATTTTCCTGTGCCTTTCTGAGATCACTGAATGTGTGTATCCCTCTCTTCAGAAATGCCTACCGGAGAAACCACATAAAGAAGCTATCAGGAAAAGATGCTTTTTTACTACTGAGATTTTAAATGACCAATCCAGTTTTAACTCTGTTGTGGTCTTCTGGCCTCTTCCTTTAGATAAGCTTCTCTTATTGTCACAAGAAGTTTTGCACATTCTTTCCCTATTTTAATGTCTCATCTTTCTACTGGGAAATGTCTTGTCTCCTGGGAAATGTCTCATTTTCTGCTGACTCATCTTTCTTTCTGGCTTCCATGGATTTTGTTTTTTTTTCCTTTTTTGTTGTTGTTGTTGTTTTCTCCTTCCTTTCACCTTGAGGAGATCCTCGAGTTGCTGAATGACCAGAGATCACAGATGCTCTATTTGCATTTCAGGCTGACTGAAGCTACAGGGATTATTCTTCTCTGTGGCACGTTTACCTCTGGGGAAGCAAGGATAAGGATTCAGGTTCGATCCTAGACTTCAGATTGTGCTCTCCCTTTGTATCCTATCCCTTTATCTCCCTCTTTTTTATTTTTCTTTGACTTGTTCTCCATTGCTGAAAAACAGGTTTTATTTTTATCTATATATTTTTTCACCTGTAGGTAACTAGTTCTGTCCTGAGGTAAAAACAAAGCGAGGACAAAACATCTCAGATTGCTCTCAAGCTATACACTTCAAGTTTGAAGTGTGTGGTTATCTCTGCAAACCTAATTCTACAATGAAATGCAAATGTCCTTTGTTCATTGAGTATTTTACTCAGAACAGCACATGTTAAAACAGCTTTTTCTTTTCATGCTTAAAAGGTTTTTTTTTCATGCTTAGAAGTACTGCTTATGTCACTTCTTTGAATACTAGCAGTAAAAGTTGGGGTTTTTTGTTAAATTAATCTATTTGAATATCTCTATGATCTCATGCTGTAAGCAGGAAGAGTAGGCAGGAGTCTAATTTTGCGTGTCTTACAGCCACCACGGAGAGCCTTGTGTTTTGAGCTGTGCCCCCTCTGCATATCTGGGGTCACCCATCAGCAAAGCGGTGGGGAATGAAACTGAAAAAAGAATTCCTGCAGCTTCTGGAGTGTTGCTGATAAAGGCCAGGAGCAAAAGAGACCAGATTTTTTTTCCTGATAGATTATAAAACACGTAGGAGAAGATATAGGAGACAATGTAGCCCCTGCCCCGATGAAAATCCCAAAAGATTTAAAATTAGAGCTTAGTTACTCTCAAGACACATCTTTTCTAGGCGGATTATGCAGTTTCAGTACCTGCGTTTTCTGGGTCTACTTTTGCTAATGTCCTGCAACATGGGTGAATCTTTGTGACTCTTCATTTGACTGTTAGAAATTTTTTTGTGAGTTGCTGAGTTCAGAAAGTGATGGGAAGTTTCAAGTAGCCTGTCAGGCTTGTTCAGTAGGTGGAGGTGTCCTCATAGCTTCATGAATTGCATTGGGCTGTTGTCAGTTCTGTGCTCCTCTTCCTCTGGTTTAGTGTTGCTTCTAGAGTAGTATAGTGGCATGATTGGTATGTTTGAAGAGCCATCAGTTAAATGTGATTTAATATGCAAGTTTACAACTCTGGGTTTCAGTTCAGTTTGAGGAACTACAACAAAGCCATAGCATAAACTCTATACAGAAAAATAGCACCTTTTGTACAGTCTGTATTTCTTGTAGCTTTAGTGAGAAAAGAAGTGAACCGACCTGGCCTAGGAACGACTGTTTTCAAATACAATATACCTAAAGTAAAAATTATTCTGCCTGTGAGCTGTGGAGGTAAAACTCACATGTTGACTTGTGGCCAGGCCCTTTTTTCTCTCTCTCTGAAGTAGTACCTCCAATCAATGTCTGTTTTGCAGAGTTCGTGTAATAACCGTGGTGAAGTTCATTTTTAAGCAAATGTAAATTCAGTGATTTCAGTTACTGTGAAAAGTTGGTAGAGGATTAGAGATGGCTTAAGTACTCATGAATTTTTTTTTTTGTAGGGTAACTAAGAAAGTTTCTCTTTGTATGGCCTAGTTTATGAACCTTGGTTATGATGTCTAGGTTTTTAAAATAGTTAAGTTACCTNGAAGTTCATTTTTAAACAAATGTAAATTCAGTGATTTCAGTTACTGTGAAAAGTTGGTAGAGGATTAGAGATGGCTTAAGTACTCATGAATTTTTTTTTTTGTAGGGTAACTAAGAAAGTTTCTCTTTGTATGGCCTAGTTTATGAACCTTGGTTATGATGTCTAGGTTTTTAAAATAGTTAAGTTACCTTACTAGCTACTGAGTGTGCAACAAAGAAAAGATGTCTTTTCATGTTTTTAAACTCGCATAGAATTGAAGGGAAATATGTATGTATTAATGTTAGTCTAGTGATTAGGCGAGAGCTTTCTTGTCCATATCAAGTTCTTGTCAATCTGTGGTGGCTGAGTGATATAATTTTTGCTGGTATGCTGCAGAAAGGATAACACAGTGAGTTAAATGTTGAGAATAAAGAATATGAAACCAGAAATAAGGAATTAAAAAAAAAAAAGTGAATGGCAAGGATCATAGGGTAGTCTTTTAAACAAACAAGGAAAAAAAAAACCCTCTTCCTTCTTCCAGCATACCTTTGAGGGAACAGAAACAGGCACCAGTGATTTGAACAACATCTCTTATGTCAGTTATAAAACTGGGAGCAGAGACTATCTCCTCTTAATTGTCCAGTGTCCTAGTTGTTATACAGTACTTTGTTCCAGAGTAAAAAAGGAATGTACAGCTTCAAAAGATGTTTTACATTGTTTAATGAACTTTTTGAATAAATACTTGGCTATTTAGAATATCTGTAATTAATTTTTTTCTGTTTTGTTTTTATATCTTTAAGATTTCCAGAGAGTCAAACCCAATTTGTTCTTTAGTTCTGAAAGTGCAAGAATGTCTTTAACATTTCATTGGGTTTTTTTGACTAACAGCTTTTTTCTGTCACGTATCTAATTGTAAGACTCTAAAGCAGTTATAAGAGTAATGGTCATGGCTAGAACTTAATTTTTCAAGTTTAGTTTAATGCACTTTGTCTGTATTAATATCTTTCCTCCCTCCTTCTGTTTTGTAACACCCTTCCAAACCCTCCGAACATAAAATTCAAAGCACATATGTATCAAGTAGCTAAAATATTAGACCTAGAAAATTTTTTTAAAGATTAAAGAACAGTGATGCAAAATATACAAAATATTTAAAATACTGATTCTAATTTCAAAATACCATATCACATATTTCTACGTTACCTCCTNTTGTAACACCCTTCCAAACTCTCCGAACATAAAATTCAAAGCACATATGTATCAAGTAGCTAAAATATTAGACCTAGAAAATTTTTTTAAAGATTAAAGAACAGTGATGCAAAATATACAAAATATTTAAAATACTGATTCTAATTTCAAAATACCATATCACATATTTCTACGTTACCTCCTCTGAAGCAGTGTAGTCTTGAGCAATAAGTATAGGGTTACCAACCAGAAGATTCTCATACTTCTCATAATTGGTGTGGTTTTTGATGCATCCTTTCTTCTTTGTTTCTTTGCCTGTAGAATGGCAGTAATGTTCCGGCAAGACTGTGGGTATTGTGCCGCTTACTGGTTGTGTAGCATTTTTAACAGAAAATACTGAAAGTGGTGTCTTTGAGCGCACTTCTTCATGGCACTTTAAACGTTATGGGTAAGGCTTGTGGAAACTCTCCTGGTTTGATTATGCTTAATTCATCTATATTTGCTTCCATACAGCTGGCAACACATCATCTTTGGAAAGAATGAAACAAAGGAGCTCAGTCAGGCTGTGATATTCCTGTTACTTAAAACCTTCTGAATTGCATATTTTGAGAAAAGTGATGCTGTGAGAAGTGTCTGTTTTAATAAAATATTGTTGCTATTATGGATCATTATTAGTGTTTCTAGATTGCTGCAACAAAATCCGAAGAAAGGAGAAAATGTCAGTATTTAACAGTATCAATTAGGAGAAGGTGAACACATTTAAGGTGTATACAACTGGAAAATCTTTGTGCTGATTCTTCTCTATTTACCTAAATCTCTATTGTTGTGTGATTAGCACTCGAAAAAAATTTGAATCACAGAATGGTGGGGCTTCGAAGGGCCCTCTGGAGATCACCCTGTCCCACCCCCCTGTTAAAGCAGGTGCCCCCAGAGTAGGGTGCACAGGAACGCATCCAGGTGGGTTTTGAATCTCTCCAGAGAAGGAGACTCCACAACCTCCCTGGGCAGCCTGGGCCAGGGCTCTGTCACCCTCACAGTAAAGAAGTTCTTCCTCATGTTCAGGTGGAACTGCCTGTGCTCCAGTTTGTGCCCATTGCCCCTTGTTCTGTTGCTGGGCACCACTGAAAAGAGCCTGGCCCCATCCTCTTGGCACCTGCCCTTTAGATATTTGTAAGCATTCATGAGATCCCCTCTCAGTCTTCTCAGGCCGAACAGACCCAGGTCTCTCAGCCTTTCTTCATACAAGAGATGCTCCAGNAGCCTTGGTGAAGTCAAGGTAGACAACATCCACTGCTCTCTCCTCGTCTACCCAGCCAGTCATGCCGTTGTAGAAGGCTATGAGATTGGTCAAGCGGGATTTCCACTTGGTGAAACCATGCTGACTACTCCTGATAGCCTTCTTTTCCTCCACATTCTTAGAGATGACTTCCAGAACGAATTGTTCCATCACCTTTCCAGGAATGGAGGTGAGACTGGCTGGCCTGTAGTTTCCTGGGTCCTCCTTCCTGCCATTTTTGAAGATTGGAGTGACATTGTCTTTCCTCTGATCCTCAGGCACCTCTCCTGTTCTCCATGACTTTTCAAAGATGATGGAGAGTGGCCTGGCAATAATATCTGTCCCCTCCCTCAGCACTTGTGGGTGCCCCCTGGGTTGGGGCCCATGGATTTGTGGGTGTCTAATTTGCCTAAGTGGCCTTTGACCCAATCCTCCTCGACCGAGGGGAAGTCTTTGTTTCTCCAGACTTTCTCTCTTACCTCCAGGGACTGGGAATCCTGAGGGCCAGCCTTAGCAGTGAATACTGAAGCAAAGAAGGAATTCAGTACTTCTGCCTTCTTTGTGTCTTCCATCACCAAGGCACCACCTCATTCAGCAGTGGGCCCACATTTTCCCCAGTCTTTCTTTTGCTACCATTGTACATGAAAAAGCCCTTCCTGTTGTCGCTGACCTCTCTTGCCAGTTTTAATTCCAGGTGGGCCTTAGCCTTGCTCGTTGCATCCCTGCATACTCTGACAGCATTCCTATATTACTCCCAAGTGGCCAGTCCCTTTTTCCACATTCTCTAAACTTCCTTCTTCTGAGTTTTTCTACAAGCTCCTTGCTCACCTGTGCAGGTCTGCTGCCTCCTTTCCTTGACTCCTTACTCATAGCAATGCATCGATCTTGAGCTTGGAGGGAGAGGTGCTTGAATATTAACAAACCCTTTGAAATTAAGACATTCTCTTTTCATAGAAGAGGTAAACCTGAAAAGATTGCAGGAGTAGTGTCTTTAAACAAATTCTTAACATCCTCATTTGGCTGCTGCAAGTAGAGGGGCCTGAGTGTTATTTCTTGATGTTTCAGTGGCTTTTTTGCCTTTCTTTTGTTTGCTAGGTTTTGTTTGTGGCTGTGAGACGTGTAGAGCTTTCAAGCTTCTTTTTCAGTTGAGATAAAGATTGGCATAGAGAAGAAAGGGAAAGGATAAATGGATAAGATGGAGGGAGGAAGAAAAAAATCTGTCCTCAGAAGAGATCCTGTCCCCTAGGGGCAGAAAAGCTGCATGCCAGAGGGGAGAATAGACTCGAGAGAATGAAAAAGAGGGAGGTCAGAGACCAAAACCAATATAGAAAACAAGTGTACATTTTTTACAAAAATCTATATAGGTAGTGTGATAAAAGAAATGTTACCCAGAATTTGTCTGCAAGCAATGAGAGCGTTACAGGAAGGCACCCAGCTGTACTTTTTCCTCCCAAGTGAAGACACTATGAGGCAACTTGTGAAGCAGTGGGCACGTGAACACCTGGGCCACTGATTCTGGCTTCCTCCTCTGTTCAGAGAGATGAAAAATCTCTCTAAGAGATCTAAGATTCTCTAAGAATCCTCACTAAGCAGTGATGATCATTCGTTGCCATCCAGAAATACTGGTTAACATGAGTAATTTGTTGGTGGATATCTGCAAATGAAAACACCAATGTTTTAAAATCCAGTTAGTGCAGTTCCTTGTTTTGGTTTTTTTTCCAGATAAACTAGTGGAAAAAGTTAATTGCAGCTTTTCTGTTCATATTGGGCTTGGGATGTCTAAACGTGCTGCTTTGAGCATGTCTACCCAGCCAGAACTAAAGAATGGAAAAAGTGAGATGGCCTTAAAGTAAACGTAGCCTTGTTACCATCTGGACTCTTTTTTAGCTTATTCATTAAAAAAATGCCTACATGCAGCCAAGCCATTCTTACTGGCATCTTGTCAACGTATGTGACAGAACAAGATTCTTCCCTGAAGTACAGAAAAGTTTGCTGAACCTATGAATATTGAGTATTGTATGACCTTATGGAATCTGTCCAGGCCTTGTTTCTGGTCTTTGTAGGACTTCAGGTTTGCTGTTCTCAGTACACGCTCACATTTGCCTGACTTCATTTATCACAGGTTATGGTTCTGAAGACTTACCCTTTAATCTTTTCTTTTTCTTTATAATGACCCTGTGTTGGAGTTCTTACCTGGTAAATGTGCATCTGCCTCATCCTGTGGAGCATGTACCAACATGAATCCTTGTTAATCCCTGTTAGAGGCTAATTGAATAGCTTCATGATGGCTTGAATGACCAAGTTCCATGCTTTTAGGAAACACTGATTGCCGATGTAAAAATTATTGGTAAGTATTTGATATTTAAGCTTCATGGTCGTCTGGCTGGTGGGTTAGTATGTAATTAATAGGTGTACAAATGAAATGACAACTTTTTCTGAGAATCCAATACCTTTGTGAAGTCCATAGGGCATCATTTAGTAATTCTTTTGACCTATTTACAGTTCCTGCTGCATATTGTGCGTAATTCTATTTGCTACCTCATATTTAGGTCAGTAAATGCTGAGATGGGAGAAAAAGGGAAATGCGGCTGCAAAGTTGTTTATAGGAGCTAGATGGATGGGCCAGGAGAAAATATTTGTAACTTACACCTGCATGTAACTTTCATGCGTGGCTTGAAGAGAAGGTGATCTGGCACAGAGAAGTTAGTTGTATTTGTTCCGGAATGCCTTCGGAAGTTTTCATTGACTAATTGATGGCATGTAAAGCAGTAGAACATATGGTTGGCTAAGCTGCTTATCCTTCTCAGGGGCAAGGAGTTACTTTTCTCTGACTAGTTATGAGCAGCAGGTATTTCAAGACGTCTGCAGACATTTTCAGAAGATGGTTGTCTTTGCTTCAGTCTTGTGATGTTGGAGAGATCTTGGGAGATATTATGCATTTGCCTGAGTGAATTCTTGCAATGCACTGTAGTTAATCCTTGCCTCACAGTTTTCCAGTGCTGCTTTTGTTATTGTTTTTGTGGACTGAAAATGATGGACGTGCTTGTTATTCTACCTCTGTAGAATGTTCAGTATCCGCTTGCTTGTTTCATATATTCCTTGGTACCCAGTTTTGTTTCCCCCTTTTTTTCTCTCTATAGATGATGAGGGAGAAATGGAAAATAATTTATTTCTTGTTAGGGAGGAACTTCCTCCAGCTTTAGGATACTAAGAAATGATCAGATGGATGACTGACTTTGAGCGAGAGGAAATGTGATTGCTGCAGAGTGAGAGCTTGAGGAGGGCTGGGGACTGCCTGCTTTGGAAGCCTGTGTCCTGGCGGTTCAGGCTGGTCGGGGGCTGTTGTGCTGCACCTTTGTACTGACGGGGGAGAACGTAGAATCGAGGGGCATCGCTGAGTGGGCTCTGTAACCTCTCGTAGAGCCATAGATCTGGGGTTAGATTTGGGGAGAATTTTCAAAACCAAAGGAGATAAAAATAGGAATCAGGTAAGATTTTTTTTTTCCTAAAGCATTTGCATATCTAACTTCTTTTGACTCCTGTCTATGAAACAGATTTTTAAACCTTGAATGGTTTCACATCGGTGATATTAAGGGGCAGTATCTTCTTTTAGTTCTTGACAGATGTTTGATTAATTTTTTTTTTACCCTAGAGGTGAGAATGGCTCATCCTTGATCTATTCTTTCCAGACAATAACTTTCCCATCAGTGCCAACAAAACTGGCCTGATCTCATTCTGATATGCTCGGCAATGCAGTTCTTTAGTGTTTGCCACTGCATTTGTTTGGAGGCCAAGTGATGCTGCTCTGGGATTTAGACACAGGAAAAAAGCTGGTTAGAGATTAATTTTGCATGTAATACTTCAGGATGGATACTAATGGTAGAGAGCAGCACATTAAATAGCAGAGGTTGCATGGTGTTTTGTATGACTTCCTTTCAGTGTCTGAAAACGTATCAATACCTCTTGATAGAGGTTGATGCTCAGCTGTGATGCAGTCTGACTTTTTGATTTGTGTTTATGTTCCTTCACATACATTCAGAAAAATAACCGGTCCCTGTTGGTCTTTGTAGCTTGTTTTTTGTCATAGGCCACTGAAGATAATTTTGAATTCTGAGCTTTTAAAATACCTTGCATGGGGCAGAAGCGGGAATAACTGGTAGAATCAAGCCTTGCTTTGAGGAGATGGGAGCTGTTTGGTGTTTGTGCTCTGAATGCACGATCCCGGTTATGCAGTATGGTTTTTGCATGGGCTGAGAGAGCGAGGCATAACAGTGCAAGGGAAATGACCTGCCTGAAGCTGATCTGCTTCATCAACTCTAGAGTTATTCTGAATGCAAGCTGCCCAATTTGTCATGAAACCTTGGCTAGCACTGGCTTGAATACAGTGTTTTGTAGCACTGTCTGTCTTGCTTTACAGAAGTCTGCTGTTCATTTTAGGATTTCTAACAGCTGTCGGTTGCCTGTCCAGGCTGCTCTTTTTTTTTTTTTTTTAAATGAATTCTTTTTTTAGGGAGGGAAATGGAAGTTTTTTGATTGAGAATTTTCTTGTCTGAATTTCCAGAGGAGGTTGTCAAGTTGTGAATGCTGCATTGCCTGCCTAATGCTGGTATTACAGTTTTGGGATCTCGATCATGTTAGAGTGGGTGAGAATTGAGAAAAGAGCTTACCGACATTTTGCTCTTGAGATGCAGAGCTCATGAAGAGACAAATAGATCTCAGCTGGCATAACGAATCAGCATAACATCCAATACTCCAGTTTGATGAGCACAGCCCTGTGCAGAAGATGTTTGCAGTTATTGCATAGGAGTAGGAGAAATGGAAAATACACTTTTCTCATCTGGATTTGACTTGTTTTTGAAGAGGTTCTGACATCTGCTCAGAGCCGATGTTTTCTGTAGGTAAATTGTATGCATTTGCAACAAAATCTTATGTGAACCGAGAGGGAGAATTTTGGTGACTAGGATCTTAGGAATTCGTGATTAGTGATGGAGGAATGTGCTGGTGTTTCTGTCCTGGAGTCGTGAAACCAAATAATGGATTTTGGTTTCATCGTTATTTCCCTCTCCTCTCCCATCAGACATTTTTGGTTACCAAATATAACTTGTAGGTTTTCACCTTTGCCTTGTCCTGAAGTTCTGAAGGCTTGATTCAAGTGGGTTTTTTTCCAGACGTCTGGTTTCTCCAATATAGAAAGAATGTTGTAGCTATGACGCTTTAAGGACATAAGGAAGACAATTTTGTAAGGAAAGAAGGGAAATGTGTTCTTCAGCCAGCTGATCTGGACTGCAGAAAAAGTTTTCAGATGTGCAGCTCTTCTTCTGTCTACTGATTGCAAGAGGACCTTTGAGGGATGATTACACAGCAGGTCATCTGCTTGGCAATTAAAATTTACTTGGGCATATTGAAACTCTTTAGTTGTGTTTACCAGTGGTGAAAGGAGGAATAACATGACAGGGATGGTTATTTTTCTTATTCATATCTCATGCTGCTCTGATGAGAGGATTCCTTCAGATGTTTTGCCTCTGAAAATGTTCTTGCTGACACAGGAAACTGCAGATGAAGTTGGGAGGGGTAGAAACAAGTAGCTGCTCCCAAAAGGTGTATTGAGAAGTTTGCCTCCATCTTCACGTACGTTGTAGCCTCTTGCCGTGAGGAGCTTTTTCTTGTGTCATTTTCTAAAAAGTCCTGTAGCAGAAAACATTGGCCTTTTTCTTCTGGCATGGGCCTGCTCAGCAGTACTAAGCACCCCCTATTTCCCCTGGTAATGCCAGTACTACATTACTTGGTCAAATTGTATTTTCTCCCTATTGATTAAGTTGTGGCAAGAGTAACAGCATCCCCGCTGGCTGTCCTTGCAGCAGGATCATGGCAGACACTGGTATTCTGTGGGGTGAAAGCATGTTTCTGAATTGTTTTGTGGAAGTTTCCAGACAGAGTTGTATTGGGGTTGTCTGACAAGGTGATCTACGTAGCTGGTCTGGCAGTCAGAGAACGCTGAACTCGCTCCCCATGTGTCTCAGGTTCTCGTCCCATGTGGCACAGGGCTGAGAGGTCTGATTCTCGAGGGAGAAGTCTCATTTGGAGAGAGTGTGGGAAGAAAAGTGAACCATTTCCTCACAAATCTCTAGAAATTCAGGGAAAGTAAATGCTGCATGTATTAGTGTTCACTTTGCAGGCTAACGTAAGGAACCCTAATATTCATCCGTGTCTGCCTTCTTGTTTCAACAAGCTTTAAAAGGAGAGGCATTGGGAACTAGAGCATCTCAAAGAAAGCCTTTCTGAAGTTAGATCATGACTATTTTATGCAGCAGTAGAAGGTTTTGCTACTGGTAGAAGGTTTTTGCTAGCAGGAAGGAACTATGAATTACTACAGAGAAAGTTGGGACATGGCAATGGGATTTTTGGCATACTTTTACTGATTTAAACTGTTAGTGGGTTTGGACTCTTGGACCATACGCACATCATGCTGCTTCAAGTTTTAGTTCTCTTCTCTGTTACTGCTTAGCATTATAAAGCCTCACCAGCTTTCTTTTTGTAGGGCTTTTTTATGCGTCACGAAGTCTTGTGGAAGTGTCGTCAGGAGTTGACATAATACTGGAACGCTTTATGATTTAAAATATGTAACTTTAAAAATAATAACATAAAGATAAAATACTTCTGGCTCAGTCTAATATTGAAACAGCAGGAGTTGAGCTGTGTATGTGGGACCCTTCCTCTGTTAGGTGCTCAGATTCTTTAACAAAAATTGTTTTGGGATGCAGTCTCTATGCTTGATGTTAGCGTGATGGTGATGCCATTTCTCCACAGATGGGCAAAGTTGTCAGCTGTTTTTTGGTGGTTTTTTTTTCATCTCTGTATGCGTGCAGAGAGTGAGTGTAGAAAACCATCATGAAATGGGTTTATCAGAAATGGTTTTTGTAATAATTCAGATGACCAGAAGGGGAACTGCAAGCCTTAATAGGTTTAAAATTACTGACACTTGAAAGAAAAAACCCCACTTATCCACTCCAAATCCACAATGTGATTTGGTATTGTATTCTGTAAATCTAGAAGGCTTGTGTGCAAAATAAAAAAGGAGGGGTTTTTTTTCTGATGTTTTGATGTATTTTGAAGTCTGCCGTATAGAAGAAACGAATTCTTGCTTCCTAAAATCTCTTAAATCTTGGAGACAGAAGTTGTGGTGTCAGGATATGTTTATGCAGTCAGCCATATAATATACTTCTCTCATTTTGAAAGGAAATGTAAGTACAATAACAAAAAGATAGTTTGAGCTATTAAATATTTTTACTTATTTGTGTGAGCTATTTGTGATGTAGTATTAAGCAATTTTCAGAAACTAAATTGAGCTGAGACTTCACTCTGTGCTATGTCTTTTGCTGTAGATGGTGGAGACTTTGGGCATGAATTGGACACCCTCCTGTGAAAAAACTAACCTTTTTGTATTGGATTAAAAAAAAAATTCTTAAAATGTTATTGTGGTGGTTGTAACAGAATTTGTTTAGTAATAGTTGATGCAGCTTGTCAGTTAAGTGTGAGGTTTCCAGCTCTGGACTGTAATCTGCCCATCTGGGGTTTGTATTTTTAAGAGTTTTTGGCTATGAATCTCATCAGTCTTATCCAGTAAATGCTAATGAAAAAGTTCTGTTGCTTATTCATCTTCTCAACTGTTTTGTACATAAAAATGTCATTCTGTGGCTTAGGGCTGATGTAGGCCTCCCTCCAATTCTTCTTTTCGCTTTCAACGTGTTCTTATGTGTCTCTGCATTTGCTACCCTGTGACATTATTCTCAGTGTAATTTCACTGCTCCAAAATGGTTATGGGATCCAGATAGTTGTATAGCTCTAGGTGGGGAAATAAGAGGTATAAGAAAGTCTTATAAACGCAAATCCCATTAAGGTTTTAATACTGTTAGTAAGCTTGCGGGAGCAGTAGCAGTGAAGGAGGAGGAAGAAGAAAACAGCAAGCAAGAAAAGCAGACCTGTTCCTAAATTTAAAAACCATATTTAGTTGATAACTTTCCCTCCTGAGAGTTCTGCACTATTTATT
The DNA here is from genome assembly GCA_013398225.1 of Steatornis caripensis. Lineage (NCBI taxonomy): Eukaryota > Metazoa > Chordata > Aves > Caprimulgiformes > Steatornithidae > Steatornis > Steatornis caripensis. Next base: position 116,311 of record VZSC01002973.1, read on the forward strand.
GGCAGTAAGAAGGGTAGTGTGCAAATTTAGCAGGTGAATTACATGCATAGAAAAATATAACCAAGTAACCCTGATAGTTCTTTTTTGTTTGCTTTATCCTGTGGGCAAATCAATGTACTAGTGATTCTAACTGAATCTTGATTTTTTTCTCTGGAGCATTTTGCTAGTTTGTTGATTGCTTGGTTCTGTCTAGGGCTATGTTTTCAGTTATTTAAAAAAAAGTGCGTGTGTGTGTATATATTTTTTTTTTCATTCTTGCATAGTGAGGCTGTCATCCTGCCATATAACCGTAGTGGAGAAAGCAGTATTTCAGAATTTTTTTTGTGGCTAACTTTGCCTAAAATATGTGGTGATTGCACTAGAGAGTTCTGTCGTTGCTGTTTTTCTAGATCAGTTTGGCTGCAGTTGGTAGCCTGTAATGAGTATGTGGTTGTTTTAAAAATACAAAACATGGAGAGAAAACAAAACCAAAGGAGCCCTTGAGTGAGAATGCTCCATCCAGTCATCTTTTCTGAGCAAGCTTGATTAACAATTGCTCAGCGGTAGCATTTGGAGCATCCTTTCTCCATCACTTGATCACTGTTCTTGATTATCTAACCTTGGTCTGTCACAGCATGTGAAAAACTTGCACAGACGAATTCCACCAACGGCTTTTTTCCGGAGTCTACTGTTCTCCATTTGTTGTTGCAGCTGGCTTTGTGAATGCTGAGGTGTTTTGCAGGGAGTTGGTTTGGAGTGGGTAGTATGTGAGAAACAAATAGCTGAAACTTTGTTCTGACTTGGTACAGCAGGTGTTCCAGTGTAAAGGGGTTGCTTGTTTTCTTAAGATTGACCCNGACCTTGGTCTGTCACGGCATGTGAAAAACTTGCACAGATGAATTCCACCAACGGCTTTTTTCCGGAGTCTACTGTTCTCCATTTGTTGTTGCAGCTGGCTTTGTGAATGCTGAGGTGTTTTGCAGGGAGTTGGTTTGGAGTGGGTAGTATGTGAGAAACAAATAGCTGAAACTTTGTTCTGACTTGGTACAGCAGGTGTTCCAGTGTAAAGGGGTTGCTTGTTTTCTTAAGATTGACCCTGCTTGAGTAGTTGAGGAATCAGGAACAGGTATCTTCGCATTGGTTTCCTTAATCTGTAAAAGGAAAATAAACTCCTACTTTTTAGCAATACTGTGGCTTGCCTGTTTTTTGCAAGGAATGTTGTGGATTTTTTTCCCTCAGTATAAGATGGCATGGAATTATTAATCTGAAGCAGGTGAATGCTAATTGAAGACAGCTGGGAGTCAGTATTTGAATATCGCACTGTGTCTTCAGCTTTTCAGATGCTTCATTCTGCATGTAGTCAAGCTAGACCAGGACTGGTTTTGGGGGTAGCTCCGCATGTCTGTTCAGCTGTCAGGGTCTGACATTGCAGAGTCTTGGTTCAGCCTTGGGGTCCTCACCCCTCTGCTTGCCAGTTTGGGGCAAGGAAGTTCACTCTTCGTGCCTGTTCAGTACTTGGCATGTCTACTGGGCTGCTGTGAGAGCACCTATTCACTCCAGTTGTGTTGAAGCAATCTGTGATGTGTGTGTGTGTACGTGTGTGTCCAGTGTGAACACCACTGAGACCAGCTGCGTGATTTGCAAAGATCATCTACAACCCAGAGAGTGATGATTTTTTGAAGGGAAATGAGTTCCTAACTGCAATAATATAGGCCTGAAAGAGGGCATCTTGAGTGAGATTTTTCTTTATTATCTGATGCACTTTACTAGACAGTCTACTCTTGGCATGTGTCTAGCTAGTCTTTCTTTTACTGCATGGTATATAGCTTCATTGCTGCTCCAGCAATTCACCTGTGAGCCTTTACAACTGAAGTCTCTCAGTTCAATTCAAATTCTCAAAGTTCAGTTTAGTTTGAACTCTTTCATCCCAAACCCTCTCTCCCCTAACTTTGGCTTATTTTGGCATGGGTGTTTAAAGGTCAATACTTCTTCTCGTGTTTTAAGTGCTTGTATGTTATCCCTCTCTCTCCTCTGCGTTTAAAATTACATTAGCTATTTCAGTTGCTTTTTTATGTGAAGTATTTAGTTTCCTTCTGGAGCTTGGTGGTTGTAGTTCAGTACTTCATACGTTCCAAGTAAAGTCTTCATATGGTCCAAGTCTTACAGGCACAGGCTAGAATGGCTGCAATATCTCTTCTACTCAGGTGGAGAATTTTTCCTTTACATCTTTGAAAACATAGCTATCCTATTTGGACTGCATCATGAAGGTTAAATTTAATTGTGCTTAGTCTGATGTACTCCCAAGATTGCAATCCCAAAACTATTCAAAGATGCTCTTAATATTCCACCATTTCTGTGTATTCTCTACTTGTGCATTGTAGATGTGCTGTATTTTTTAATAGTGTTGCCTAAAGTTTGGCCAATTGTATGGGACAGCTATTAGTTGCCTATCTTACAAGTCTGTGCTTGAAAGCCACAAACCAGCAAGCGGAGAGAAATGTACCCTTACTGCTTACATAGGCTGCAAGTGTATTAGTTCAACACTTCTGAAGATATTCCTGTTCTGATGACTTTGTAGGGCTGGGACCTACCTGGGCAAAACGTTAACGTGACAGAAAACCGACTGGTGGTGGTGCGTCTGTGGCCTATTGAGTCGGTTCTGCTCTTAATTGAACGCCTCTCTGAAAAGTGAACTAAAGTTAATGAGCCTTGTGGATGGAGCTTTAAATGAGAAATGCTTTGGAAGGAAGAGAAGACAGCTTATTTTCAGACTTTTGCAACGTGCTTCTGTTACATACTTCGTGTCTTATTCTCAGTTCAAAGGTGAAATTTGTTTATTGTTAAAAACACCTATGTTGCTTTTTATGGGATGTTCATTATGCAGTAAAATGAAGAACAAGTAAAGAACTATAAGTAATGGCCTAAATACCTTGGATCTAATTTATTTGAAATAAAGAGTAAAATTTTAATTAAAAAGCTCATGTTTCATTTTGCAATGTTCCCCTTGGGAACCTGTTTTTTTAAAAGCGCAGTCAGAACATTCATCTTGGAGTATTACAGAGTTCAAGGCAAAGGTGACGTTTTCTGTTGTTTGTTGCAGAGTTTGAGATCTGAAGGAATATATTTCTCTGGCATGTACTTCTTAAAGACATCAACTCTGAGAATACATTTCTAGAAAGGAAAAAAGAACAAGAGAATAAAGTAAAACCAACAGTAGAATTTTAGGAATATATGTACAAAAAATAGAAAGCAGTAAGAAACCAAATATTTTTGAAGAGTTTTGATTTAGGTATGTTATGGTTAAATGTAATGGTTGCTCTGCTTGCCCATATTTGAGTGTTCTCAGCACTTGTTGATTTTAAGGGATATCAGGAAAGAATATATCACTGACTTAAGGGGCTTTAGGCACTTAACTGAAAAACAAAACAAGCAGAAATGCTTAAATGCGTTTTACAATAACACATTTATCTTTCTACATGGCAAATCCTGTAAAAAGCAATGCAATTTTTACCATTTTTGCAAGGAGGTTTGTAAAGCAGGTTTTATAACACCCCCTACATACCTCCTCCACTGGTCAAGTTTACACTGCTTATTTCCTGTTAGTTTTAGCGTTGTTCTCACTTCAGCTTTTGATATCAGAAGTGCTTCACTTAATTTTCTTCATCTCCCTGTTCTGTGTATAGTTGTATTACTTTGTTCTGCTCTATTACATTTAGGACTGAAGGTGAGGGGAAATGTGAGGTCGGGACCAGCGACAGCTATGAAGTCAAAGCTGTAGACTCAGCTCTAAAAAGATAATGCAGCCTAACATGCCATTTTTCTTAAAGTGTATATAGCAAAAGCAATGCATCCTGTCTTTGCACTGTGTCTTATCTTTTGCTGTGAGTTCTGTTTGCTTGTGTTTGTATTTATTCACTTGTATGTATAGTTTATTTTTAGAGATGTGTGTCAAATGAAAGTAACGCAGTGGAAATAGTGTAATTAGATTAAAAATATATTCAGTGCTTGGCCCAGTTGGTTTTTCTTTCAGTTCCATTTAATAATTCTGTGGTATTCTCATGGCCCCTATTTTGCTGATTATTCAATCAATTTCTTCTCTATTTGTCTGTCATGGAAATTCAGTTATTGTACTGAAGGACCAATAGGTCAGTTTGAACATGATCTGGTTTTATGAATAATTGTTAGCTGCAACGTGTTACAGCCTACCCTATATTAGCAAAAGTTAAGCAAATTAGCAGCATATGCATCCCTATGCCAGTAAGCCCTGCTGCCACAGAAGTTGTTTCCAGTGGTGAAAATGCATGTTTGTGTGCATAGGTTGTGCTGACTGTTTTGAGGTTAGGGGTTTTTCTGTTGTTGTTCTGGCCGGAATAGTTATGTCTGTGCTAAAGTTTGAGCTGTTGTAAAATGGCTATAAAAATCAAACCTGGAGTTCACATAAAACAGTAGCAAAAAAGGTGGGATAGTCCTCTTCAAAGCAGTGTGCTGCATGTGGCAGTAAATAGATGAGATATGATGTATTCAGAATGGTTTAGATACACTTGATCCTGCTTCTTAGGTAGGAGGTATAGATTAGACGGCCTCTCAAAATCCCTTCCTGACCTGGTTTTTGCTAGTCATTTAACCTGTAAGTGAGAATTGCTTGAGGTTGCTTATGCTTTGCCTGTGACTCTGTTCTTCAAGACTTGAAATGTTTCCTTTGTTCTGCTTGGGTCATCATGTCTGCTTCCCAAGAGGAAGCAGTGACTCTTGCTAGTTTTGCTGCACAACTTAAAATGATCTTTTCCCTTGGATAGATTTGTCTTGCAGATTTATCAATTTTTTCTTACATACTTGATTTCACTGCTGTATCATTTTTTAGATTAAATTTGCAGTCTTGCTTGCCTGTCCTTGTCTTTGCTTTCTGAGCAGAAGCTGTGATGCTTTCTCCTTTTCTTTGTTAGCAGAATTTTCCTTTTTTTTTCTCTTGCTCAAAATAGGTTTATTATAGAACCCGAGAGCACCTTTTGTCTGTTTTCTTGATAATACCTTTTGATGCAAGTATGTATGAATCCACCACCCTTGGATTTCTGTATCTAGAGGTAAACTTTTTGAATGGATCTCTCTTTGTTTGGGACTCAAAGGAGAGTACCCAGAGTCTAATTTAAGCACCTAACTCAGACTGTCCAGCTGACTTAACAGGAGGCCTAATGGGAAAAGACCCTCTAATGCTCTGAGTCCCATTCTAGATAAGTGTCTTACCTTGGCTACATAGGGGACTACTCCCTTGAAGCTTAGTGGAGTTTAACTTCTTTAGTATCGTGTGCCAAGGTAGCTACTGAGAATGCACGTGCCCTTAGAGTATCACTGAAAAATTATTTTCTACTTTTCGGTTATTTTCTACTATACCTTTTCCACATCTCTTTTTTTCTTATAGAAAATGCAGCATTTTAGAAAGACCCATGATCTTATAGTAATATTATTTCTTTTTGGATTTTTTTTTTCCCCACCAGGTTTTACTGCTTTCACCTTACTCTGAAAATGTCTAAGCTGTGTCTTGTGACTGTCTGACTGTGGGTTATGGTAGACATGCCAGGTAATTGGCCACCTGTCTTGTGCTGATTACTGCTAACACAGTACAGCTGATGAATCAGTTAATTGAAAAGGCAGCCTGTTACCTTAGTTCACTTGCACTGGACTTGCAGTGGCACGGATGAGGAGGGCTCGTGTTGTCTTCCCACTCGGAAGAAATGCTTTCTCAGGAGAGGTAATTTCAGTAATGCTTGTCAAAGTATTTTTCTTGAGCTAGTTTAGTTTTGCTTGAAAGAGAACAGTCACATTATGTAATGGAGAGATTGTAAGGTAATTGCAATGATCACACTACTGCTCCTAGTACCAGTACTACTCTACTAGTACCATTGAGACCTAGTAACTGATTGTATGTGTGTCCTAGTCCATTGCAACGGTAAAGTAAAATACGTTAAGAGTAAGATGTACTGGTAGAATAATAAGCAGAATGCATTTGCCTTTGCTGCTTTTTTGTCAGCTCAGTCTGTATTTAGCACTTCTAATCTAACCTTCATACCTAGCTCTACATCCTTGTAAAAAAGAATACCATCCAGGCTGCAGGCTTGCAACTCTGAAGAACATGCACGTTTCATCCGGTACTGAGGTCTTTTTTGAGTCTCGTACCTTGGAGAAGTTGTTTAGGTATTATCTCTTTTCTGGTATTGTGCAATGAAAAACTTTTAAAGTGCCTCTATACAAAAAGTGCAGTTAAAACCACAGGAAATACCTCTCCTTTCATTGCTCAGAGTAATTTCAAGTATTGAAGTGTCTCAGTTTAGACCTTCTGTGGTATCTACTACTACTGTAGTAGTAGCAATGATATTTGACTATGTTGCACTAATTAAAAACAGTATTTTTTTTTTAGTGACTAATTTAAAATAATATTTTAAGTGACTTGATGAAAGCTTTACACCTGTTCTGGTTGTCAAAAGTGAAAATGAGGTGACTTTTCTGCCAAAATCTTGTTTATCTGCTAGCTGTAGATAAAGGGACACTCCATTTTTCCATTGTTGTTCATTTTACAATCTGCTGCTCTCACATTTGTGGATGGGATTATAGCACTGCAAAACAGAGGCTCCGTCTGTAACAGAGTAGGAGTCACTCATGATGGAGAAACAATCCTGACAGTAAAAGGCTGACTCTGTCTGGGAGAAGGGAATGTTGCCTAATGAATCTGATTTCACTGCAATCAAAAAATCATAAGTGTGGATGTTTGAAAACTGTATTTGCTTTCCGTATTTATGTAATCCTTTCAGTTGGCAGGTCTGCTCAGTAGTGGGGGAGATGTTGGCTGCTTTACTGTGTGCATGCACTTCCAAAGCCCCTCTCCCTTCCTATCTGGTTCCCAGCTGTTCGGACTGGAGGGCTTCTCTAGGCAGAGGGCGAGAAAGTGCTTACTGACATCAGGGCTTAAGTTTTCCTTTGACATATTGCCTGGAGGCCGGTGGGGAGGGAAAGCTGAGGGCCAGACTGGTTTACATTCTGGCTTCCAGTGGTGTTTTAGAAGCGGGTTAGGGAGGTGAAGAGACATAACATCGAATGTCTGAAACTGAGTTAGTTAGGCTCTTGGCAACAGCGTTTGGAAGACCAGGGAACCAAGGCTGCTGTGGTGATGGATCAGGAAGTGATCTCAGTAAAGCAGTGAGGTGCTTCCAGATAGGACAAGTCTGGCATTTTGTATAGAGTGTAATCTAGCTCAGAGCGAAACAGAAATGTGAGGCTCCCATAGCCTGATGATTAGAAATCTTCGTCTGCACTTAAAAACAAAAAAAGTGGAGTTAGCGTGGTAGAAAGGTGGTGGTGAAATGTATTTGTATAAAGCTCTTGGTGCCTTCCTTCAGTTAAGATCCTCATGGGCTCAGTGTTGTCAGCACTGTACAAACATGTGAATTCCCACTTGCTTCTGTAAAGAACTTGAAAGGCAGACATCATATGAAAGGTGGTGGTGAGGAGAATAAAACAACAAATACTAATTGAAATTAAAATCTTGTGAATAGCTAAATACTGAGTGTTACCAAAAAAGTCAATACTAAGGTTCCTGGATAACCTTTCCATTGCTGTCTTGTGCATATACTCTGTAGCAGTTCTTCTCTGCGTAATCACCTGGCATTCACAGGATGTTGCTGCCATGTTCTAACAGAAGTTCGTGAAAAATATTTGGTTACCTTCAGTCTTGCTAAATGGCTTCGGTTTTGTCAGGTGACAAAGTTTGAGTCAGTGATATCTGCTAGGCTAATGTAGCTCTCCTGATGAAAGGCTGTTTTTTTAGGAATGTGTGCCCATGCCATGGGGGCTGAAAACAAACATGAAGTTGGCAGGCAATTCTTCAGAATATTTCTGTGCTGCGTTTTACTGTCTACCAAAATTTATCCTTGAACTTGGTGAGATAAGGGAGGAGGTGGAAGAGCTCCCTGCTCCCATCTCTTTAGCCTCTCATGACTTTTGCTCTCTGAATGGCTAATTGCATTTTGTTTCTTGTCTTGCTAGATGGGCTGGTGATCCCATTGGTGGAACTGTCTGCAAAACAGGTTGCATTTCACATTCCATTCGAGGTGGTGGAGAAAGTTTATCCTCCAGTGCCTGAGCAACTGCAGCTTCGAATCGCCTTCTGGAGTTTCCCAGAAAATGAGGAAGATATTAGGTAATGAATAATATTTCTGTTTCATTGATGCCTAAGGAAAAGTTCTGTTCGCTAGAGGAGAATCGTCCATTTGATGTCCTGTGTATTTGCTGCTTCTGCTGTTCTCACGTGCGTTTTATAATATGTGCGTGGATTACTGTGGCGTACGCTATGATATGGGGTTTTATTTCGGGTGAGCTGCCCTGCATATGTGTCCCAGGAAAAGCATGTACATGTGCAGGTTCTGTGTGTAAACAACAGCAGAATAAATGCACCCTTTAATTTGCCTGACAGTAACTAGTTTGGAGAGTTTTGTCCTTATGTTAGTCTTGGGCAATATTCTTTCCAGTTGGAATCTGTTGCTTGAGTCGGAGATTTGACTGGGCTCAGAAATTGCCAGGGAGGGCTAGTTCAGTATGCTGTGCAAGCCTTTTACTGGTGTAAGTAGGAGAACCAGAATTTGCTGAGTACATCAGTGATCAGAGTGGATACAGTTAGAGAGATGACTGTATTTCTTACGTTTCCACGTAAATTCTGTGAGTACATAGTCAAAAACTCTGTGCTTTTTAGATCTTTTACCAAAGTACTTTTGCTGAAGCTTTTATACTGTAGGAGGCCTACCCATGTAACTGTGCATTAAGAATTTTGTTGCCAAGTAGTGATATTATGCTCTTTTAGAAAGAATCATCCTGAAAGTTCTTAGATGCATTCATCTAATGTTCTGGTGTCAGACGGGGGAGGTAATTTCAGAAGTGCTGATGTAGTTGGTAAGATTACCCATGGGGCAATAGAGCAAGCCAGCTGGTTGTACATGTTCATTGTTCTCATGAGCACAGATGTAAAAAAAACCTCACGTGAGCATTCACGTAGCCTTTCTAGAAGTACAAGGAGTTTTTACTGTGGCATGCTAACATTGGACCTTGGTTTGATATTATACTGTATATAAAAGCTTAATTTTAGGCTATGAATAGATTGGTATTTCAGTGACTTAGGTTGAAATTCCTAGAAATGCCAGTGGCTATACACAAACCCAGTTCGGAAGAGGCTAACGATTTTTATGGTTGAATTGTAATGGAGAAATGGCAGAAAAGAGCTGGACTTCATCTTAAAGATGAAGTAAGGATTTTTCAAAAACCATGCCAACAAAGAACGCAAGAAGTTTTTCAAAACCAGACTGATCTTGACATGCTAAGTGTATCTCTTGCAGATTGTACTCGTGTTTGGCAAATGGCAGTGCAGATGAGTTCCAACGAGGGGAGCAGCTGTTCCGGGTGAGGGCTGTCAAAGACCCTCTCCAGATAGGTAAGAACATTGGAGCTCCACGTCTCTAGATATTTCACATTCTCAAAACTGTATCTGCAGTGGGACAGTAGTGGTATAGACCGTGTCTCAAAACAAGCTTTTCTAGAATTCTAGGCTAATCTCGCTGCCACATGTATTCTTTGTAATGTCTTGAGGTAAATCCTGTGTTTATTTCAGCCTCGATCAGCTCAGCTGTGAAACTGAGTGGAAAGTCAGAAATGTTCTGAAAATTAGATCCTTAATCTGTCTCGGCGTTTCGAAAAGAACTGTGTAGAATGTCTTTGTCTCCATAGTGCTTAAATTCCTCATTGATAAAGAGAACTTAGTTTTCTAGTGATCTGATCAAATGAATGCCTTGCCTAAAGTGCATGTACGACAGCAAGGAAGTTTGCAAGGTTTAATTATTCTTGTAGCAAAAGAGTTGTATTAAGAATAAGTTAACTCGTGTAGTATTTTGGCAGAAGGAAATCTCTGTTGCTGGACAGTGGGCTTTATCGCTTCGCATTACTTACCTTCTTCTTTTTGTGTTTTATGGTTATAGAAACTAATCTTATCCTAAACAAAGACTTGAACTCTGGGTTTTCCATTAAATGCTTTGAAGTAAAGAAGAATATTGAGCTGGCTTTTCCAGTGACAGCTGTTAGACAGGAAGGCATTATGTGAAATAAAGACACTAGTGTTTCAAGGTGGGCCATGTCAATCCGATGCAGGTGTGTTGTTTTTTTCTGCAAGTTTAAGCTTCCGAATTAGAATATTAATTGGCATGTGGGAACTAAGCTTGTTTGTAATGAGAAAAATAATAGTATAAAAAGCTGTATAATGTTGAGGAGGAAAGTTCCTGTATTTTCTGTTGATGAGGACTAAGGGCTTCTATGGGCCTGTTTAGTTGCAAGTACCAGTAATACTTCACTCTCGGTGATGAGTGGAATGAATAAATTTAGGTAAAGGACCCTCAAAAAGGGTATAAAAGGGACTCATACTGTAAAGGTTTGGAGATGGTCATTGAGATATGCAAATTGCAAGAGGCTGATGAACTGTTACCTGAATACAGGGTAGAGCATCTGAAAGGATTTTACCTAGTCTGTTGTCTACTGCAGTAACAATAGCAGGAATTCTTGGGAATGCAAGTGAAGTACTTCCTCGTACATAAGGTATATTGTGTTGTCATTGAGACCAGATAGTAATTTTGGAACATCAATGAGATAGAGCTAAATAAGATTAAACTGACTTTTGAGAACATTCATAAGCTCCTGATGTCAGAACTGAAATGCTGAGAGAGACCTCTAAGGCATCTAGTGAACTTCAGGAAGACAAATGACTGAGAGAGACAAAATGCGTTAAAATGCAACTGGCTGAAATTCAGTAATTCCTGGGACTTTCTCAATGGAAAAGAGCAGAATATTTAATATACAGTGCTAAGACTGTGGTCAAAACTTGTTTCAGTAATAAATTAAAAAGGCAAGGAGGTGTAGAGCAGTCTAAATGAACAAAGGCTAGCAATATTAGTGCTAAACCTGTGCTTGGGGGAGGAGGGAGAAAGAGGAGGCGGTGAGTGATACAGGGAGGGCCTTCTCAAGTACACATGCAGCAACAGGGCTTCTTGACAAATGAGTATGTGCGTGGAAGGGAAGGAAGTAACTTTGTTTAAACACTAACATTGTTTCCTCCTTAGCAGAGGAACTTTATCTAATGGAGTGATTTGTTTATTTCCCCCCCACCCCCCATGCAAGGCAGCCCAGAAGCTGGGCAGTACAGATGTGGTGGATATAGTTTCAGTTATGTACTCCAAATGATTAAGGGGTGTGGTTGCAGTTTTGAGTTTAATATACTGACAAATGGGAAAAGAAACGCAGGAAATGAAACAGCCCTTGAGAGGGAATTTGATTTGGAGGGAGGTTGAGCAGTGCATTGTGATATTGTGATCAATAGGACAAATCTCGACAAGTGCTTTGTGCTCTTTTTGTCCCATTTCCCTTTGCAGTATAAGTTTGGGGATTTTTTTAACATAAATGAGTAATCTTAGTAATCTTGTCCACATGCAATCCATATCCATAGTTTCTGAACAATAGCATCTCTTCACCACATTCCAAACCCTCACTTTTTTTTACAGTGTTCTACTGTATATGCGCAAAGAATTGGCTTTTGTAGACCTTCTGCACATTCCCTTTGTAGCAGTCATATACCCACCTCCTTGCACTGAAGACATTATTGCTGTTCTCAAATAGGTGTGTTGCAGTTGCTGGTATCAGGGACTTTTTTTTCTATCATAGTCTGAATTTCTTTGACAATTGAGGAAGGCAGCAGCAGGTTCAGTTTGGATTCTAACTTTGCAGCTATTGACTAGTGTCTCTAAGTCTTCGCTTTTTGGAGATTCTCCTATCTTGATTTAAACCAAATAAATGTCCAAAATTGCCTTGTTTTACTTCCTATCTAAAAGCTTTTGTTCAGCTCCCGTTTTCTCATTTCTGTTAGTCCTGAGAAAGATGGAGAAAAATTTCTTAAATTCTATGCAGAGGTTTGCTTGCTGTCATTGTTATAGGGACATCAGAACTACCAAATATCAATGAAGTAAGCTTGAACCTGTATTGCAAGTAGTATTCTTAGCAAGTTGTTAACTCCTCGGTCACTTAAGTCTTTTCGTTCCAGTTGCTTACTGAGTAGCTTGGGGTATTTCATATTTGTGCATTTCTACCTGAAATCTTGAGGACTAATAGGACCTGAGAAAAATGAATAAAAAGACGTGAAATTTCACAGTAAACAAGTTTCATGATAAAATAAGTATTGAGTGCAAAAGACATTGATGTAGCTCTCCCAAAGTTCTGAAAACTGGATTTTAACCAGCGGGAAGCATACATTTCTTCTGGATACTTTTCCTGAAAGATTAAGTTTCAGGGGTAGAGCAGTGAGAACAATATGTTATGGACTGAAAAAGAAGCCATCTCTATTTTGTAGGATCTAGTCTAGGCAGCAGTTGATTATTTGCAGCTTTTACATTTGATCAAACCATGTGTCTTAATTTGAGTATCAGAGAGGACAGTGTGCCACTACCGCTTCTTCCCTGCGTGATAAAACCTGCTTCATGGGTGCAGTAGATCACTCCTGGTGCTCCCTGTGCGTAGCGTGAGTATGTTGTACAGTGCATGTACCTGACACATCCTCTGAAGCATTGGTGCTGTCTGCTTGACACATTTGTTCTGTGCATGAGTAGTAAATCTGCTGCTCATAAGAAGTGTGAGATGCACTTCCTGTGTAGGAAGCCTAAATGCTTTCATGAAGCACTAATCTTGCTCTGCGCCCACAGTGCATTTAAGAAAAATGATAGCCAGGGAGATGAGACTCCTGGCAGAGCAATTCCTCTGGCCTGCAGCTCATTCTCAAGGTCTCTTAGGAGTGGAGCTTGCCAAGAATAGGGTATAGATACAAGTTTTTTTCTGGTGGGCTACACACAGTTCCAAATGGAATGAATGCCACTGGTACATGCAGACATGTTTTTGTAATGTATTGTTATGCATGGAGTAGGTAAGCCCTTATGATTTAGTGGGAGCAGGGAGAAACATTCTTGGGGTCTCCATGAGGTGGCCGGGTCACTTGGGTGTGCAGCAGATGTGGTTCTTGTCTTCACATTTAAGCAGGAGGGTGAGAGCTGTGGTCTGCAGGAGAAGACAATACTTGCACTTTGACTATAAACAAGCACAATTTTATGACCATTTCTTTAAACAATAGTGTTGGGCTAAAGCACTCCAGAATGGTCCCCCTCATAGTCACGCTTTCAGTCCCTGCAGGCTCAGACTTTTGTAAGCTGCACAGTGAACTGAATTGTGGTGTTTTTCCTGGTAAAAGTAACCATTAATTTAATCCAGATTTTTTTCCTGGTATGGTTTCCTGTACCATCCCACAGACAGTTGTTCGTACAGCAAGACTGGTGCAAAGTAATTGACACTGCTAATTCAAGCAATGCCCAATGTCAGATATGTTCATCAAGCTGCAGTTTGAGTTGAAGCTTCTGATATGTCATGCTGAAGCCCTTAAACTTTCTTTGTCTTTCTTTATAACTGTTCTTCCCTCTTTGCATTTAATCAGTTAACAGTCTTCATATACAAATAAAAAAATTCATAGTAGGAACTTGATGAGAGCATATAGCTGTGACCCATTCTTCTCTAACACCTTTCGAATACTTCTTTTTCTCAGTGAAACAGAACTGCTGCAATTCCAATTTATCAAGTGCTTAATTTGCTTTTGTGAAAATTAGGGCATTTTGGCATTAGTCTGAGATGCTTCTAGTGTAACAGAAGGACTAGCTGAACTGTTTGGGTTATATTATCCGAGTGTGGAACATAATTCAGAACTGTAGCTAGTAATAAGCAGTGCAGTAATTTTGTGTGAATGCCTTCTTTTGTTTTGATTCTGTTCCAATTGCTGAAATGGCTGAAGAATTTGGGTGGCATTATGTGTACTAATCAAAATAATCACCCACATCAGGAAGAGGATTTGAATTCTTGTGAACAGGAGAAATAGGAAGGTTAAGCAAGGTAAGACCAAGTTTGTGTTGGCACAGGGATTATATTTCGAGGAAGAAATAGTGCACATTATTTTAAATGGGATTTAGTAGGTTGTGTGCACTCCTGAACACCATCATTATTATAATCTCACAATATCATAATGAAAACTTAGTAGTGTGGCTTTATAATGTGCTTCCCTATGCTGGTGATGATGAAACTGTTTCAGTCATCTGTCCCAAGCCAGATTGTTGGACTGAATTTTGGTTATGGCTTTGATGTTTTCTATGGTTCGTTAAAACTGAATTTCAGACTAGCAGAAAGGTTCTGAAGCTGATACTCATTGCTGTAGAGGATGATTAACTGGTGATAGGGACCTTCAAGACAAGTAGAAGATTCATGCTCATGATGGCCTTTTCCTGCTCATAATATGTGTGCCTCTGGATAACCATTATCTGTAAAGGAAGCTGCATGAGTACAACTGGTATGCATTGTACTTGAGTTTACATGAAACCAAGCCTCATTAAGTTGTTTGTCATCCTGCCTGAGATGAGACTCGTAATTTATTTGTTTGATCACAGATTAATGGGGCTGGATTCATTCAAGTGTTATTCCTGAAATTTCCCTTTTGCGTTGATTTTAGTCTAAGCAAGAGGGGCTTTTTGTTTTCTGAGTACATGGTTTATAAAAATGAGTATTTGCAAAATTGCAAGGAGGTACATAATTTATGAGAAATGGGTAGCTTCTGAAGCCACAAAATGAAAGTAAGTGTTCAGATGTAAGTGTTGCCTTCTTTAGTTCACTGTAAAATCGTGAAAGTAGACTAATTGGAAATAATTCTGAAGAAGTCACCTAGCCTGTTCTGCACTTTTGCCAGAGTTAATTAACATAGAAATCATGCCTAAAATATGTATAGTCTAGCTTTGACCCTGTGATCAAAAAACCACACGTTTCAGTGATGGCTTTATCCAGTTCTGCTGTTCTTTGTTAAATATTAATAGAAATAAATACATAAATAAATCAACGTATTAAAAGCTGGTCCTTTTGAAGCTCTTATAACATGTTGTGCCTCTCTGCTAATATTCTGCTGTAGCTGACTGGGAAGAAGCGACTGCTGGAGACTCTAGATCCATGTCCATCGTTGTGTGGATGTTGCTAGGCGTGTTGTTTTGCCATTTAAATGGCACATGCCTAAATTTCCATGGTAGCTGAAATCTGTCTCCCAAGCACCAGAAGAGTAACTTTGGACTTTCGAATTTTGACAGGTTTCCATCTGAGTGCCACTGTGGTACCCCCACAGATGGTGCCACCCAAAGGTGCGTACAACGTGGCGGTGATGTTTGACCGATGCAGGATCACGTCGTGCAGCTGTACCTGCGGAGCTGGGGCCAAGTGGTGTGCTCACGTCGTGGCACTCTGCCTCTTCCGGATACACAATGTAGGTCTTTAAATACCGTTCTGTTGTCCCCTAGGCATCTTCTCTGAGTCTCTCCTCATTACAGTTTTATGCAACACACACTCTCTTTAGGGAAATTGTTCTTGGCACTCCTTTTGGTTACAGATTGTGCAAATGTGCGCTCACAGTTGCAGTCTGCAGAGTGCATTGTCTGAGGCTCTAAACTGCAGAATGGCCTTTGATGATGTGCAAATTGCTAAGGGTAGATACAGAGTCCATTTTGGCCCTTTCCTGTTTCTCCTTTAAGTGCTAGAATTGCTCATTCTTTCTTCAGTTCTGCAAGGAGTGAAAGGTCACCAATAGTTAGTCTTTTATTAAAAGTCTTTGTAAATATGGGATTTGAAAGCTCTTTCTTTAGATTGTTTGATCAGAGTGCAAAAGGAAAGTAATTTTGATCACTGTTGGCCTTTATGTTCACCAGCTCATTTTAACACATACTGAGGCAGGTAAGTGTAATTTTGACTTACAGATTTCAAACACTCACTTGAGTTTATGTTTTTATTTGACTGCTTGTATTCTGTCTGTCCTTGTATAGAGTGAAAAGTAGGTGTTTCTTATCCCAATGAACTCCAGCTAAAAACACATAGAATTGACATGAAATACACAGGTTAAGGGTTCAGTCTTGCATACACATTAATTTCTTCAGTCTTTGGGAAGCTGAGAAATGCATCTTAAGGTAGGATTAGGCTTGGATGATTGAAAGGAACAGAAGATTTTCTGCTGTCACAGAATACCTCACAGCTAACATGCTTACGATAAACTCCAGATTCCTAAATAAGTGCTAATAACCTGCTGAAGCTTATTAATATTTTACCATGGACAATTGTAATAGACTTAAATTTTTATTCTTGTGATATCATTGGAATATTGGTACGCTTTCTGTACTTAGGACCAGAGAGTTGGCAAAAAAATGGTTTCTGCTTTGAATTGTTAGTTCCAGTTTTAAAAGGTGGCTATTGAGAGTTAGCATAGGAAACAAATTTTCATTTATAGTATTTACACTCAGAAAGTTTGGATCCTGTGTAAGATAAAAATCGTTCTTTTCCCTCCAATCCCTTCTTCTACATGAAAAATGATAGTGAAAGGATTTTTGTGTTTGTATATACTGGCTGCTGACACTAGCAATTTACAAGCCAAGGTGTATTGCTCTATGTAGACAAATCAGTATCAGAAAGATCTTTATTATCAAACTGCTCTTGCCTGTTTCCAGGTTAAATTTTAAATAGGTGCCATTTGGGCATTTTCTGTTCTGTGGTGTGAAAAAGGTTAAGAAACCGGTGGTTTTTGGTTTTTTTTTTTACGATCTAAGTTGTTCCAAGATATGGAAAGAGACTGATTTTAAGATTGAAGAAAAAAACCTCTAATGAGATAAATGAGGTGGTTGTGATTCTGTGAAACAGCCCCCCCACAGAGCTGGTTCCTTTGCCAGAAGCTTAAAGAATAATGTCCTATTTTAGAGGTTTGTTTGTGAAATCCTTGCCAGTATTTGTGCAATTGCTAGCAACAACAGATCTTAAGCACAGCTGTTAAAGCAGTTTCCTTGAAAAGGAACTCTTAAAAACAGTTTTTATAAAGCCTAGACAGCTTATTTGCATCTTATCTGCAACACACCACATAATTACAGGAAAAAAATTGTCCATCAAGACCAAGCATGATATGCACCAGCACAGCTACTGTTCATGACACTTAATCCATTCCGTGGACACAGCTGCATTAAGTCTGATCTGTTATGGGCAGTTTATATCTCCTTTTCTTTCTTCAGGCGTCTGCGGTATGCTTGCGAGCACCTGTTTCTGAGTCCTTGTCTCGGCTACAAAGAGACCAATTGCAAAAATTTGCTCAGTACCTAATCAGTGAACTTCCACAACAGGTAAATGGGGACAATCGATAGGGCTGACTTTTTGTTAAATTCAGTTATCTTTATTCTGGGTCAATTTCTATGATGTTTTTTGTTGCAAGATAACCAGTTATGATATTCAGTTGTGAGTTGCTGGGAGTTCTTGCCCTTTTCAGGTTTGTCATTCTATTATTTGACAATTGTGTGTTGCCGAGTAAAAGATTAGAAGTGTCTTAAAAGGAGAAAGAAGAGTGGTGGCTACTCATATTAGCACGAATATGTGCTTATCTTATCGAAGATGGAACACAGTAAAATAAATGCATGGTAGTGAAAAACTTAGGTCAGAACAAATCAGGTTGCTTCTTTTTTGTGTGTTTGGTTAGTTAAGTGGAGAAGCGTACCCAGGGGATGTGTTATGTATGCCTTAGGTGGGCATTTCTAATGCACCAAGGGGTGACCTTTTGACTTTCCCCAGTGTAGCTTATTGGTGATTCATAAGAATCATTTGGGTTATGGAAAGTAATAGACATGAAATTTTGTTAGACAAAGGCAAAATCTGCTCTCTTATTCCTTATATATCTGTGATCAAGGTCAGGTCATTTGTATCATCTGCCTGAAATGCTTGCACAAAATACACGAGAATACCTAAGTGATTGTGAGGTGTTTGCTTTAAAAGTGTAAGGGTTTGGCAACTTTTTTATGCTGGTTCAACCAAAGGAGGTTGAGAAAAACTGACCTGCTTGGGTGTCCATCACATTTCAGTAGTGCATGTGTAATGTCTTAAGTAGGAGTTAGATTACTGTCTGCATGTGCCTAAAATTCGTATTATGGTGCTGTGGTTGGGACACTAAGATGTTTTACTGCCAAAACATCCTCTAAATTTCCTGCAGAAATACTAATCTTGTGAGAGGGACTAGAGGAATCATATAATGTGGAAGTGATATAAAAATACTGCTTTTTTGTTACTGAGAGTTCAGCACCAATAGTGAATAGCTTCTTGCTGCATTACATAACAGACAAAGCTTTTCTTCTCTCCTTAAGGACACGGAGCTTTGTGTCACATAGTCTGGTGCTTAATAAAGGAGGGTTTCGAAAGGCTAGCAGTGGTGGTAGTTGTTTCCTGAATGGCATGTGAGTTCTTTGCTTTCAAATACTCTGTCTGCTCCTTTTTGCAGGGTTTATTTCTCCTTCGGTCATGTGTATCGGCTGTGCACCTGGGAACATCTTGATTATTTAATTTAATTGTTGCTATCTTGCCAGATAATTTGATGGATGCTGCCCAACAGAAAAGTTTAGGTTTTATTGGCAGATGCATCTTAACCTGTGTTGTGTAATTCCCTTGAAAAAGGCAAGGCACACCCCAGACTCTTCCAACAGTCCCATTCCTGGTCTTCAAGATTTCTGAGTGGAGATAGATACTCCGATACTTTGGGACCTCATATTTTGACTACATGATGTAAAATTAGAGTATGCTGTACCCATTATTCCATTTTACCCTTATTTTCAGCTTGTGAATGATATTATAGTACAGTAATATAACACTGAATTACTTTTCAAGTGTAAAGGGATGGTGGTCTGTAGGAATGCAGCTAGATAAGGAGATGTTTTTCAAAATCTCTGTAGAAAGTGTTTACTGTATCGATGAAAAGGTCAGTGATTCTGAGCAGCTGGAATTTACTATCCAGTTGTTCGCCTAAGAGTTATTTCCCTTCATGAAGCCAGTATTCCTATTCCAATTAAATATGAGTATCTTGGCAAAAACGCCTGAAGGAGAGTCACTGCAGGTCCCCGATACTTCGACCTTAAGGTGTGACATTGCCTAGACCTCTGACTTTTCTGCTTTATGGTCACTTAAAATATGTAGTAGTGTAAAAAGGTACAAGAATAGCTTCATACTGAGTTTGTTTCTTCAGGTGACTGAAACGCAAAATATCCTTCTGAAGCATTGTTTTTCTTCCATCTGTTTGCGATGAATCTGTTTTATTTGCAAGTATAGGTGTACTGAATGGGCCTTGCTTTACAGAAAGTGTGATCTTTGACCTCAGCTGTTGTACAGAGAGAGGTGGAGGGATATCAGATGTTCTCTTGCAAGTCATTTAAATCCTAACTATATGCCCAACTTGTTGTAAGTGTGCATGCTAAAGGCTAAATGGATCTATGATTTCAGCCCAGACTTAGTTTGGGGAAAAAAGCTTTCTGCTGTGCATTTTTCTTTCAAAAAGAGCACATTAAGGGTATATCTACTTAGAGTGTTGCAGTGAGGTGTGAGCCTTCTCTGCTTATGCTCTGAACTGTCCAGAGGCTATGACTAGTTTAGTGCTGAAATTGTATTAGTTTACTATTGAGGCTGAGTTAATATATAGGTGCTCCCTTTGCTAACAGGATGGTAAATAAGTTAAAGACTGCCCCAAAAGTTACGTATGGATGTAATTTATAGTTTGCTTGTCTGTTCCCATTAGCTTGGTTTTTAGAGAAATGATTTAGGAACAAGATACAAAGAACATTAAAAGTGTGGGAAAATTGTGACCTTGACTGCAGTCACGTCCATCTCTCTCAAAATTAGCTGCAATATCACACTCTGAAGGTGCCTATTCCTCAAGAAATGAAAAAGGAACTAATAACCTATGGTGCTTTTATTTACTTCTTAGGGTGTGAATGTAAGTAAGCCTTGAATATAGGTTTGCTTTGAGAAAGGAGAGGAGAAAGCGTAACCACTGGTTTGCTATTGTATAATCTTCAGCACCCTCTGTCGTCCTTTCTGAAAACATGACTGTGTGTATTTGATACTTCTGAAATTATGAGAGTGCTTCAGTCATGAAAATCTAGGCAGGTCTTTGGCTGGGTATGTCAGGATAAGAAATGCTGTGTATATTGAAAATTTGCTTCATGTTTTCAGATTCTTCCAACAGCTCAGCGCTTGCTGGATGAGCTGTTATCTTCTCAGTCTACTGCCATCAACACAGTATGTGGAGCCCCAGGTAACTTTGATATATCTTATTTCAGTAATCTGCATCACTGATAGGAAGTGGATGTATTTCCATTTCTTTAAGTTTTTGAACTAGTCTGTTACCATGTAGCTGGGAGTGCAGGTGGAGGTCAAGGAAAAGGGACAAGTACAGGCACTTGCATGAATATATGGCACAGCAACAGGCAATTGCTGGTATAATGAAAGCCTCAGAGTGCATGCAGAGGAAGAGAGCATCAGGCAATTCACCTTTCTAACAAAATACTTTATTTTTGAGTCAATATTAATGATAGACTCCTGGAAATGTTGATTGGAGGGAATTTCTCCAAACTCCTACTTGAAACAGGACCGTTTGCAACACTAGATTGGGGTAGCTGTGGCTTGAGCTAGCTTGGCCAGGTCTTGGTTGCCAGAGGCGTTACCAGAGTATTCCTATTTTAGTGCTGCATTACGCTTTTGGTCAGTGATTTTTTCCTAATGTCCAGTATGAATACCCTTTTTTATCATCTGCTACTACAAAGAAGAGTTTGTCTTCATTGTGTTTGTGATTCCAAGTAGTTGTAGACTGTTAATGATCACCCCTCACCCTCTCTTTTTTAGATGAAATTAGCTTATCTTCCTCAGTCTCACCTCATAATCCTCTGTGCTCCCAGCTGTATTGATACCCCTCCACTATATCCTCTCTAGTTTCTCAATATTCTTCCTGGACTGGGAGACCCAAACCTGGGTACAGTATTCCAGCTGTAACTCTACCAGTGCCAGATAGAGGGGGACAAAATAAGTTCCTTAAATCTGCTAGCTTACTTTTCTTAATGTAGCCCAGTTTGAAGGTTGGTTTCTTTTGTTTTGTATTTTCAGTGAAAGTTTGCAATTGATTTGTGTTCAGCTTGGCATCTACCATAATCACTAAACCCTATCAACTAATCAGCCACTTGGTTTTCCATCTGGGATTGCTCAGCCTGGAGAAGAGAAGGCTCTGGGGAAACCATCTAGCAGCCTTCCAGTACCTGAAGGGGCCTGCAAGGGAGCTGGAGAGGGACTTTTTACAAGGGCATGTAGTGATAGGACAAGGGGTAACGGTTTTAGACTGAAAGAGGGTAGAGTTAGATTAGATATTAGGAAGAAATTCTTCACGATGGGGTTGGTGAGACACTGGAACAGGTTGCTCAGAGAACTTGTGGACGCCCCCTCCCTGGAACTGTTCAAGGTGAAGTTGGATGGGGCTTTGAGCAACCTGGTCAAGTGGAAGGTGTCCCTGCCCATGGCAGGGGGATTGGAACTACATGGTCTTTAAGGTCCCTTCCAGCCCAAACCATCCTATGATTCTATGAATCTATACAGATGCATGGGGTTTTCGGTCCTAGGTACAGAAATTTACATTTCTCCTCAGAATTTCATGAGGTTTCTGTTGGCACAGTCCTTGAATTTCTCCTGGTCTCACTGGTTGTAGTGCTACCATTCAGCACGTCAGCCATGCCTCCCAATTTAGTGTTGTCAGTGGTTAAGGTAATGTTATGATAGCATTTTAAGATAGTTCTGAATAGTGAGTTCTACAATGGGTGAAATACACTGAGTAACACTGCCGGTGTACTCCCTATAATCTCTGTGGTTGGGCACACAGAGGAAAATATCTTCAAAGCCTGCAGACTGTGTGTGTTATTCTTTTGTCAAGATCCCACTGCCGGACCCTCTGCATCGGATCAAAGCACCTGGTACTTAGATGAATCTACTCTGAGTGACAACATAAAGAAGACCCTTCATAAATTCTGTGGACCCTCTCCTGTTGTTTTCAGGTAAACTGTTTCCCATTGAAGGGAAAATGTGGTATTCATGTAATCTGTAAACTCATTCACTGTATAGCCTGTACCCACGGACTGAAGGGTGCTTAGTTTCATGGTCTTTTGGACTGTATTTTTGCATAGCTTTTCCAATGTTATTTTGGTAGACCACACTTTATTTGCACAATACCCTGCTTTTGTGGTGTTCTCAGTCTTGTTATGCATCCTCTCTTTCAGCTTATGAATCTCTATGCCATTTAAGGGGCAAATATACTTCTGGATGTAGAATATACTCAGGATTTTGTGTGACTGTGCTTGATACAATTTTTTTCTCATTCCTGCTCTTCTGTTTTATCCGCAGTGATGTGAATTCAATGTATCTCTCTTCCACGGAGCCACCAGCTGCTGCTGAGTGGGCCTGTCTCCTGCGTCCCCTCCGAGGAAGAGAGCCTGAAGGAATCTGGAATCTGCTTTCCATTGTGCGGGAGATGTTTAAGAGACGGGATAGCAATGCAGCTCCTTTGCTGGAGATTCTGACTGATCAGTGTCTCAACTATGAGCAGGTACTCAAATCTCTTTGCTGGCAGAGGGGGGGATTCTGGGGAACCAGGCTGAGTGAGTGACTGGTGGTGTGTACCTCTACGATCCATGGCTGAATAAATTTTTTTTTAACACTCTGTGTGCATTATGGGCATGTACTTCTCCATGCTAAAATGATGTTACAGTTTCTTCTTGTGTGATTTAGTGATGTCCTGGTAACACTGTATCCCCGAAATACCTCCGTCATTTTAACATGAATATATGGAGTCTGACATCTTTTGTTCAGCACATTTGATTTCATTTCTGCCCAGTCATGGTGATTTATTTTAATGGGTTTTTTTGCCAAACCAAGTACATCACGTGTGAGCTTGTCAGTTTGATAAAAACTATATATGTTGGGTGGTAGAATGTCAGATTCTTTTGTTATTTTTGTAGAAGATATCTTCTGATGGGTTTGAGTAATAATTTTTTTGTTTTTTAAAAAATAATATTAAGAGAAAGATTTCCTTTGACAGTTCAGGACACTGATCTTGCTCTGTAGTATAAATTGCAGCGTATTGCTCTATCATGTAGCTCAACTTTAAGCAAGGGAAATGAAATGCTTCATTTGTCACACTTTTTTTACTTTTGCCCCCCAAGCGTGAAGGCCTCTAGTAAGAGAACCTCTTGTGAGTGTTTTGTTCTGTGGGCATGCTCCTTCTAACCCGAGAAATTTTGGGAGGCCCTTACTTCTCTCAAACCAATACGGCTTTAATGCTTCTAGTTATTTTGGAGTCCAATGAAAACATGATACTAGCGACAGACTCTGTTCCCTTGTGGTTATGAGGTTAAGTGAGAGCAGAGGATGAGATGTTGGCTACAACACAGATCCACTGTCATTTTCTTCTGCAGATAACTGGCTGGTGGTACAGTGTGCGAACATCTGCATCACACAGCAGTGCTAGCGGGCACACAGGACGCAGCAACGGCCAGTCAGAAGTCGCTGCTCATGCTTGTGCAAGTATGTGTGATGAGATGGTGGTTCTTTGGCGGCTGGCTGTCCTTGACCCAACTATTAGTCCACAGAGGTGAGCAACAGAATCAGATCCAGTCTCTCTTGTATTTCTGTGATATTCAAGTACACTCAAGAGTTTCTTCCTGTAGATTTGTTGTGTTTGTATCGTTACCTCACTACGTGTTCAACCATTAGTCCTTCTGGACTATGTGCTATGTAAGGTTCAAGAGCACTATAATTACTTTAAACTTTAATTGCTATTGCTAATCACTTTTAGTAACATCATGCAGTGTGAATAATTTGTTTTCTGAGAGTTGTCTTTTACATATGACTGTAATTCTGCATTTCGGTGTACCAGTCAAGAACATTTCTTTGAATGATAACACTGGCTACCGATACATTTTAAAGCTTTCTAAATTTAACTCTTCAGCTTTTTACCGGATTTCTGTTTAGCCCAATCATTCACTGTTGTCTATTTCAAGATGAACCTTTTCTTGCTTTTTGTGCTCTTAGGGGGTTTATGCTCTGCAGTGTATTGGTGAACAGTGTTACCAGTTTATGATTTTCAGTCAGTATTTTCAATTGTCTGAGGAAAAATTGTGAAGCTTCTGCAGGTTTCTAAATCGTATTGTGCCGTGGTAGATCACTGTCATCTTTGTTCAGCACTAGCTGAATAGCAGTGGAGGTACTGAGGGCTCCTGTTGAGATACTGTGGTTAACATTGTAATAATCTGTTTTGTACATCTAGTCTGGTATGTGTGTAAAATGTACTCAATTAGTTTAATGTTCTATAAATGCTCAGAGGAAGCTTTTCATAACAAATGAAAACAGGAATGTATTTTCAGTACAATTACACATTAATAGGATTTGCTTTCTGTGAATTGTTGTGTAACTAATAAAATGCCCTACCTATGTAAAGTACATCAGGGACGCTAAAATGGATGCGGTTTATGTCTTGTACAGTTTACTATATGAAGTAGCTAAATATAGATGAAGAGAAATCAAAAACTCCGGGAAACTGGGAACGAGGCTTAAAATAAACACAAACATCAATCAGATTGCATAGAAAAACCATAAAAGGTTTTGGCTTTTAATAAAGTATGAAGTGGTGCTATTTGTATTCACAGTTGAGTTATTTGGCTCAGATCTCCTTCTTGAGCTCGTGCATAATTGGAATGCTGCTGCTTGATTGGCGTTTGAATAGTGACCCAGAAGAGCCCTCTTCTACCTGTCCTTGTTACTCTTTCCAGTGAGTTGTAACGAGACTTGCTACCTCATTCCTAATTCATTGCAGGTTCTCATCCTTATGTTACCTGTCCTGAGCAGTTCCCCCTTCTTCTTTTTCCTTCTGAAAATCCTCTCCTTGAGTAAGCCCTACCAGTCTGTTCCCTTGTTAACGAATTTCTTCAGTGGACAAACAGAAGCAGTTCATTTTGTTTAGCGCCTTTTGTCTTAGGACCCTGTGCACCTAAACTGGGTCACCCCATTTTGATTTGGTTTTTTGTTCTTTTGCTCTTGATAGGAAATCTGAGAGGATTGAAGTGTTGGGCTTGTTCCTCAGATCTCTGAAATCTGTGGCAGAAACAAGATGGCAGTTGATTGAGAGATTTGGTGCAATTTCTAGAAATATCTTTTCCTCTTGTTGAATTAGATCACCTAAATGTGTAATCCATTTAGACTATCTTACTCATATGCTTAGGCCCTACATGAGAATTAGAGCTGGGAAATGCAGAAATGTTTTGTTCTTGCCATCGTATTACGCAGCATGGGACTAACTGCTGTGTAATTTAAGTCTATATAACTCTACCAGCTTGCTTCTTCCTTAGAGTTATTTGAACGTCAATTATTTTTGTCTTGTTTGTTCTGTGCCTATGGCTTCCAACCGTTTAGTCTCCTGAGGACAACGTGCTAAAGCCTAAATTAAATTGTTGGGCTCTGGATAGGCATATCAGGGTAAAGAGGTAAGTGCCTGGGAGGTAGATTAGGTGATCCTGTCTGGCATTGTGTTTCCCTAGGTAGGCTGGTTAGATTGTACTTGTAAATGTCTTGACTGGAGTTGTTCACAGGGCTATTTCACAGGTGCTGCAAATTGTTTTATGAATGTTTCGAAGCGCAGTTCCCCATGGCACTCATTGGTCTCGGAGTGCTCACATCACTAATGCCTCATTTGAGGCAGATAAGAGCACAGTGCTCAGTGTTTCATTTTAAACCTCCCAGTTTGTATCGTGCTTTCATGTTGGTACTGTTCACATTTTTTTTCTATATCGTGGGCCTATTTAGGACTTGGTTGTTATTATACCTGTTTCCTTTTTTCAGCCTATCTTCTTACTCATGGTGTCTATACTTAATTCATCAGAAGATGTTTCTGACCAAAAGGAGGAGGTGTTCTGTGGGTTAGGAGGTAGTTTGCTGCAAGTGCATTTTGTATCTGCTTTCTAACCTGCCCTCTTACTTCTCTTAGGCGCAGGGACCTTTGCTCACAGCTCAGACAGTGGCAGCTGAAAGTCATAGATAATGTTAAGAGGGGTCAGCACAAGAAATCACTGGAGAAGCTCTTCCAGGGTTTCAAGCCAGCTGTGGAAGCCTGTTACTTCAACTGGGAGGAAGCTTATCCAATTCCTGGGATCACGTATAGCAGCACTGACAAGAAGAACTCATTCTGTTGGGTAAAGGCCATCCAGCAGAGGAGCTGCCGGTTGCAGTGTGCAGAAACTGCCTGTGAGGCCGGTAGAAGCCATGGACAGGAGTCTGGGGGACTGTGTCTGCAGCCTGGGGACAGGCTGCGTCCCTCTCCCCAGGAGCCAGCAGTTCGTCCGAAGGAACTTACTGGAAAGCGGAAAGTTGTCTCTGAAACACCGCAGAGGGTTCTGAGACGACTTTCAGCAGAAGGTGATAAAGCTGTATATAAGACCGCAATGGGCAAAGCAAAGTTGCCAGTGAGCAAAAGCTTGACCAGTAAACATAGTGGGAAACGCCGCATGAGCAGTGAAGACAGCTCTCTGGAGCCGGACTTGGCAGAGATGAGCCTGGATGACAGCAGCTTGGCTCTGGGGGCAGAAGCCAGCAACACATTTAGTTTTACAGAAAGCCCACTGAGCAGGAGCTACAGGGACGCCTTTGAGGAGGATGGTGGGGTGTACTTCTCTGAGGGACCTGAGCCCAGTGTCAGGAGCAGTTCCATGGCCAAGAAATCGCCCAAGGATCCTGTGGGGGAAATGTGTAGTGGTGATGATGACCTGCCTTCTGCAGATGAGAACAGCGGTGGTGTGAGCCTGAAGCCAGAAGAAGTGGGAGAGAATGGTGCAGCGGGAGGAGGGGATGATGGAGAAGAGGAAGACGATTATCAAGTGTACTATCTGAATCCGCAAGAGGTAGCCAAGGAAGATGATGACAAAGCTGAAGGGGGAAATGAAGAGGAGCAGGATATATTTGCTGGTATAAAGCCTCTGGAGCAGGAGAACCGGATGGAGGTGAGCTGAATCTGGTTCAAAACACTGTTTTGCAGTTTTATGTATTGTATACATCGTGATCTCACCACCCTGCTATCTGTCACACTTAACCTAGTATGTTGTTAAATCAAGTGCTTAATTATAATGTCATCATAACCTCTTGTGTCATAAGGTATCTACAGTCTTAATGCAGTGGTATCACACATGTCTATTTGTCACAAGCTTGACTCCCTGTTGCTGTGCTAACTTCAAGTGTGTCCCAGTTTTAGCTGGTCGCATCTCACACATCAGGGTTTACAAATGTAGGCAAAACAGTGTGTGCTTTTTACCTAGTCTCACTCTTGGAAATGAGCTGAAATTAAAAATAAGTAAGACCAAGACATACCCAGCAGGAAAAATTTGATTCCAACCATGTAAGCAGAAATTCTCTGGGAAGCCAGAGGCAATCTAATTAGACTGTGTCACATTCCTGTAATAACCTCAAAATACGTTTAGAGCTTGCACCTATATGAGCAAGCAGCTGAAATGGAGATGCATGGAAATAGTTTTAGTCAGTCAGTTTGGGTTTTAGCTTTTCTTTGAGTTATTCTCTGATCTCTTACAGAACTTGGAGGGAGGATAGGACATAATCATGGAAGGAAGGGCTTTTTAGGGGAGTGCTTAAAGGCATGGTCCAGGCAAGGAGGACTCTGAGAACACCTGCTGCTGAAGTTAATTGTAAATTGTGCTTGCAGAGTCTTTGCTACAAATGGTTTGAGCAGGCTAGCTCCAATCTGGGGGAGCGTGGTCTGAATATAACCATCTGTTCTGTCTTGCAGATCCTGTTTGCCTGTGCAGAGGCCCTGTATGCACACGGATACAGTAATGAAGCGTGCCGCTTAACCGTAGAGCTCGCCAGGGACCTACTGGCGAACCCTCCAGATCTCAAAGTGGAGCAGCCACCAACTAAGGTAGAGAGTGAGCTTGTCTAGTTTTGGAGGTAGAGAGTAAGTTAGAAGGAATGTGTGGGATGGATACAACAGCATTCTCAGGCATTTCTCATTTGCTGTGATTCAGGGCCCTTCACTGATGCTTCCACTGGGCTGAACTTCTCTGAGTGTCATGAATGTGCCTGATCACTCTGTGTGTGTGTGTGTGAATAAAAGGGAGAAAGAAAATAAGAGGCCATTCAGCAGGACCTGAAGTCTTCAGAAACTTGAGTTTAGTTAAAAGCTTCTTCACTTTTCCTTTATGCTTCAGAGAGAAGCTTGGTTTGTCTTAAAAGCTGCAGCTCCTTTAGGAATCTATTTTAAATCGATTGAACAAAACACCCTATGTAACATCCTTTTAAAAGGACATTTTGTTTAAGAGATATCTGCTACTGCGTGCTGTGAGATTATACAGCAGCCGTAAGAAGTCTTGATTTTCGTGCAGCTCTGTGCGGATGACCCTGTTTCTTTTGATTCCCTTCAAAACCTTAGTCTCCTGTTTTGTAATGTGTACCACTGGAAATGTTAGAAGTTTTGCTGTTTCAGGATAGAGCATTGGAGAGAAAAGAAATAAGCATAAACTTCTGGAAAATTACTTGTAGTGGCACTAACCAGTGTTTGCTGTATGGAAGGGTTCCCTTGGAAGGGACAGGCATGCAACATCTGCCTGCACAGTATCAGTCCAATAGTGGACGTATGTCTTATCAACAGGCCAGCTCTTCCGCTGTGTTGTGCTGGAGTGAGATAGGGGAACTAATTATGTTCATCAGTAACCACTGGGATTTGTGATTCCTCAGCAAAGGCAATAAAATTTAAATGTGTTTTATTCTTTCTTCTGCCTACTGGTGATTGCAAGGGGTAGGAGGACAAGTGTAGAATCTTTTAGGATGTTAAGGAAAGTGTTCTGTGGTAAATTCCTCCTCAAACAGGGCAAAAAGAACAAGGTATCAACCAGCAAGCAGACATGGATGGCAACCAACACCTTGTCTAAAGCTGCTTTCTTGCTGACTGTGTTGAGTGAGCGGCTGGAGTACCACAACCTGGCCTTCCGAATAGGAATGTTTGCTCTGGAGCTGCAGAGACCACCTGCTTCTACAAAGGCTCTGGAGGTATGAAACATCTCAAAAAGGCAGTATTTTAAAAAGCAACATTGTTCTGCTTGAATGCTTTTGCTCATGTGGTTTCCATTTCAACTCCTGAAGTTTGATTATGCTTTTCCTTAAAATTGATTTGCAGTGGGACTAAATGGATTGTGTGCATATCTTATTAGCGCACGTTGACCTGGCTGAAAAATGATTAGAAATATCACTTCATCTGATGTTACCTTCATTGATAGGAAGCTCAGACCTCATGCGCCAACAGGCCTTTGATTTAACGTAAAGCTACAGGCTTGAAAATATTTAAACGACTACAAAATCTTTCATGAATATATTATTTTGATCAGAACAGCTTACTTCTTATCTTAAATATGTTTCCATATTTTGCTTGGCTAATCTGGAGAAAATAAAACCATTTATAGATGGAATTGTCCATATTTGCATTGGTGAAATGGTTTGAAACTTACTCCTTAGGGTGAATTGGTGCAATTGTTAGGTGTTTGAAAATTGTTGTTCTTGCTGATATCTCCTTCATTGGCGAGTGAACATATGCACTGTGCAGGTGTATTATTTTGGACACTACTTGATTACTATTAGGCTTCCTGATTAGAAAAAAGAAGTGTCTAATTAAGACCTTGTTGTGATTTGCAGCCACCTTGCTTTTCACTGCAGGGTTGTGCAGTCCCTGAAGGCTTGTATTGTTGCTAGGTATCCACCAAATACACTTGTTACACTAATTATCTGTACTTCTTACAGTCTGATTAGGAGACTGTGAGATTGGCAGTCACTCGCTACCTGAAAGAAAACAATCACTTTCACATATTAAGAATGGAGAGAATGCAAGAGTGGCACAGAGTAGTGAAATGTAACGGTCTTCATCCTGGTGGCATGCGTGCTGCCACCCTGTGCCCATTCTTCTGCCAGTCAGTCTCTGTTGTCTTGGATGGGTGTATTACTTAACATAGCATTTTTTCTTCCTACAGTTAAGAGTAATCTCCTTTTCCACCGTTTTATCCAGTCAAACACTTCTCCTGATGTTCTTATGAAAGCTGATACATTTTTTCTGTATGCAGCTCAAGAGTGATAATTTGAATTTAAAAAATTGTGTATAAATACGAGGCAAGACTTGTATTAGATTTGAAAACCTGTGTTCAGTGTGGAGAGAATGCTAAAGGTGGCTAGGGTGCTAAGAGTTGCTATAATTTAATGATCCAATAAAAACTTGCTGTACTTTACGTATAGGGAAAAGTGGTCTACTGCCCACAGGACCTGTGCTGATGACAGCTTCTTCTGTTTCCTTGTGAATGCTACCAGGTGAAGCTGGCGTATCAGGAGTCTGAGATTGCAGCCCTCTTGAAGAAGATTCCCTTGGGCACTAATGAGATGAACACTATTCGAGGAAGAGCTGAAGAACTGCGAGAAGGGACACTGTGCGATTACCGTCCTGTCCTGCCTCTGATGTTGGCTAGCTTTATCTTTGATGTCCTGTGCACTCCAGGTACTGTCTTCATTGGCTTGAGTGTGTGAAGGGCATGTTCTGAGATGCCAGCTCTTGAGGGATTTTCAAAGAGAAACCGTCGTCTGTATAAGAGCAACTTAGTCTTGATTCTTCACACACCGTTGCTTGCAATTCCCTCTACGTTACTTTAGAGGTACTTTGTGCCCCAGTGGAACTGTCTCGCCTTCTGCTTGCATTGGAAAACAACTGGAAACTTACCACATTTCAGCACTGTGTGTGTGTTTGTAAAATAGTTATAAATGACTGACTTCTCTGCTCTTATGCTGGTTATGTTCAGAGGAAGTTAACATAGATCTAGTATTTAAAAAATGGGCACAACAACCTGGGATTAGAAGACTGGCTTGGCCATATACGTACCTGGTTTGGAGCCTTCTGAGTTGAGAGAGAGAAATGAAAAAAAAACCTAGATAGTGCTGTGGGCTTGAAACTGGTACAGGGCTAGGAATAGGACCACAGGAAGCTCTGCAAATTCAGAAAGCTCTCAGAAATGGCTTTTGCCTTGATGTCCTAGTTTTGAAGGCTGCGCACTAATTCTGTTGTCTTCTTTCAGTGGTTTCTCCTACAGGCTCTAGACCTCCAAGCCGTAATTGGAATAATGAAATGCCTGGAGACGAAGAACTTGGTTTTGAGGCAGCTGTTGCTGCTCTTGGTAAGAATCTTTTACCAGAAAAGTCTTTCTTCGTCCATGTTCTGCATCCTGCCTCATTTTGGATGGTGAGAGTTAGTAGTTCGTTCTAGTTTGGTGCAGAAGTGAAAGTGTTTGCACAGTTTGTCAGAACCAGATGCAGAAGGATTCTGCATGCCAGGGTTAAGGTGCCTTTGCAAAGCTGTGAAAAATGGAAGGGAGATACAGGACAGAAATGGAATGTTAAAGTAGTACCATGAATTTTAGCTTTCTTCTTGCTCTTATGTCGTTCAAGATGCATTGCCTGGGCTATAATGGAGATGGACAGTTTCAGAGAACAAAAGGCAATCGTTTCAGAAGTTAGGCAATGACAGTGAAAGGCTGGCAGAAGTACTCTCAAGCATTATCATATAATTCAGGATTTAGCATAATACTGAATTCTTGGCTCGTATATCAACCTGAGCAACAAAGCACGGATTATATATATTATGTTGACAATAGTGTATGCCTGTTTTAAAGCAGCATGCAAAAAGGAATAGAACGGATTAAGTGAGACCTGTCCTCTGTTGCTTCACCTCTGAAGGGAGGAAGATGAGTTCTTTATAGTGTGGGATTGCTGGCTTGTGGCATCTACAGAAACTGGAAAAGTTTGTTTCAAGCTGGAGTTGTGGGCTTGCCTGGACTCTTTTCCTGTGGCATATTAGGATCTGGTTGTTCTGACAGATGTAGCAAGCTTAGTATTCTGGGGACAGACAGCAGCTTCTGCTTATTCATCATTTATTTCTGAAGATAACAGAAAAATGGGGGGGAAAAAACTCTTTCTTTTGCCCGTGACAGCAAGGTGAATAAAATAGTCTGAGGTATAGATAGTGCTCAGGGTGTAACGTAGTCTCATGGGCTCACTTGTCTCTTCATCTCCTCTTTTCTGGCCTGCAGGCATGAAAACAACTGTCAGTGAAGCAGAACATCCTCTGTTGTGTGAAGGCACCCGAAGGGAGAAAGGGGATCTGGCACTAGCCCTTATGATTACTTACAAGGATGATCAGTCTAAACTCAAGAAGGTGAGTTTCTCTTTAAAAGGGGAGAGGGAGATGTGGAGCAAACCATGTTTGAGTTTTGATGGATTTGATAGTTTTGCCAGTGAGCATAAGTTGCTGTGTCAGGTACTGATGATTTACAGGCTATGCTGTGGTATTTATATTCTTCCACTAATGCAAAATATAATTGCACCGTGTGCATTGCCCTGAAAGAGGCACTCTTTCCGTAGATTTCTTAAGGTCCAGTCAGGACATGCATTCTCACTGCTTTTAATGCTTGTGCTTACCTGCTAAAACAAGTCCTTTGTCCCAGGGGTTTTCAATGTGCACTGTGTGTGTGGTCTGAGGATTGATTCTGTTTTGCTGCAGGGATGTTGTCTTGCAGAACAGTATATCTAGCAAAGCCTTTGTTTCTTAACCTCTCACCTCTTTGCTATACTAGTTCAGTCCACTTGTGCCTTAATTTCCATGCAAGAAAGACAGTAAAACTCTCCCCCTCCACCCCGAAGGAGGAAAAAAATATCAAAAACTGCTGAAGCTTCGGGAAGGGTTTTATTATTCTTTTATATTCAGAAACCCTTCTACCCAGCAAGAATATTATTAGTGTCTTTCCGTCTCCTGAAGGAGAAGCACTTTTGCTCTACTATTCTCCAGGGAATAACAGGGACGTGTGATATCAGTCGCCTGCAAATAAATGCTGTGTCACACTCGTGGTGTTTATTTTGTATGGAGAATGAGCAGTAGAAATGGACAAACCCGTTCTAGTCACGCATTGTTCCCCAATTCTGTAATAAATAAGGACAAGGAAGTGTTGTTGTAGGCCGTAGAAGGCAGTTTCTCTAGCGGCTTTACCAGTTTCTCAGTAATTGTATGACAGGATTTTTTGAATGTTGAGTGCAGAATTTTGGTGACCTAAACAAGAACATCAAATGACCGGCAGAACTAAATATAGTGTCCTGCATTCTGTCCTTGATGTACCAGAATTACTTCTGTATTGTGAGTTTTGGGTGCTTTACAAGTAAAGCCAGTGGCTATTTGAAGTGAAAATGGGGATGTTCCTGAGTATGAATCTTTGCTTCCTTTGTCATACAGGCCACGTGGGTCTCAACTGTGCATTGCTGGTTTTCAGTGCGGGAAGACAATGCCTGCTTTCTAGAGTATAAGCCTTTTCTTTTTTTTTTTTTTCCCCCCCCCCAAAAATGGAATTTATTGTCTGCCAGGAAGCTGATTTGGTACTTTCCCACTATGACTTAGAGTAATGCCTGTTCTCTTACCTTTCTACTAAGCTCTTCTTTTTTTTTTTTTTTCCCCTTTCTTTTTCCTTGCTGTTAAAGATTTTAGACAAACTGCTAGACAGAGAGAGTCAAACTCACAAACCACAGACGCTGAGTTCCTTCTACTCATCCAGCAAGCCTGCTGTAGCAAATCAAAAATCTCCTTCCAAACACGCTGCCCAGTCCACTGCAGCTATCCAGCAGCTTCCCGGGACTTCTGTCACTCAGCAAGCTGCTGTAAGCACTGCAGTCCAGAGCAGTCCTGAGAACTTTGTGGAGAAGACTGCACAGGGTAAGAGTGCTTTGTAAGGGCTATGCTGAAATTCTTTTGTTATCAGTGCAAAATTGGAACTGTACATTTTTTTCTGTTTTGGGAAGTAGTCAGAGTGTTTATATTGCCATCTGGCTGCTCGGTGCTTACCAGAATGTCATTAGCCCGTTATCTGTATGGTTGGATCCATTTCTGTACGCATTCTTGTTGCATAGAAATTCAAGCTAATTCTTAGGTTTTCCTATCTTGACACAGTTGTATAACCAGTTAACGTAAAACTACTGTGACTCTGTCTTTTAGATATGTATCATAGAGACGCAGGATTTCAAAAAGTGACACACTGAGTCAGGTACCTTCACGCAAGGTAAATAACTGAGATTGCTGAAGGACATTAGAGATAAACGTGCTTTTTTCAAGCTGTGCCTCCACTTTGGTGGCAAACATCACATACAGCAGCATTTGGTGGAAAACACATGCTCTCTTGACTCTTCCCAAAGAGATCAATACTAGCTGAGGATGACTGCAATAGGGTTAGGGTTGCTGAAGCATTTTTATTCTAAAATTCTTCTGTAGTTGCAGCAAATTTTTCAAATCCTGAGTTGTTAAAATTAAATGTTCTTGGCCTGGTATCAGATGATATGCTTAATACTGAAAGAAAATGGAGATAATCTTGCTCGTAAATACAACTCATTTTATAAAAATCCTGTATCTTTTGATGTTTATATCTTTTAAATGACCACATCTGGGTTTAGGGATACAGAAACAAATCATAACGTTTGCCTTGTCACTGTCCTGTTTATGCAGAGAGCTCTCAGAGGTCCCCCTGTGAGCCAGCTGCGGAGGCCACTGTCTTGAAACAAGAGGGAAAGGTCCCCAGTCGTCTGGCCCTTGGAAACCGAGGTGGATACAATGGGAGATGCTGGGGTTCACCTGTCAGGCAGAAGAAGAAACACACAGGTAGGAACTGACTAGTTCACGCAGCATCTAGCGCTGTGCTAGGCAGCCTGCTGGGATTTCAGCAATTCCCTTGCTCTTTCTTTCCACTTGTCAGCCTTTCCTGTACTACAGAAGCAGTTGATTGTCTCTGAGGTGTTTGACGTGGAGAAATAGATTTTGTTCCATACGTTTTCCTGCCCCCTTCTATATAGCAACTTACCATACCTTTCTCTCACCTGATATGTGCTGGGTGATGGGTTAGATAACTGGACCCAAGTGATTGCTGGACTCTTGGAGCGGAGCACTGTGCTCCTGGGTCGAGAAACAAATTCAGAGGAGCTACTGCCTCTCTACACTTCTCTTGGGAAGGGTATAAGTTAGAGACTGAGGATGTGAAGAACCTTTGTCTAAATTATGCAGTATGTACCAGAACGATTTTCTTCATGCTCACACAAGCTGTGGAACTTGACTTCAGATGTTTATTTGCTTCTTGTTGTTATACTCTGCCACAAAGCTTGGCAGATGGAGTCAGGGGCTGGGATGGTGTGAAGGGGGAAATAAAGGTATATTGTCCTTGGACTTCTGCTTTTTAATCCAAGAACTGCAAAATGACACTGATATCTGTGGCCAGACTGACTAATTTAATCTCTCTTAATTTGCGACGTTGAATGCCCAGCAGCTGTAAAGCTGACTATTACTGACATGACTGATCCTAGTTGGGACTGTGGGTGATGTGGATAGGAGTTTACCTACCCACATTACATTTACCAATCCCGGTGACATTACTGTGTTGCTTTTGGTGTAGGCATGGCTAGTATTGACAGCAGCGCTCCTGAAACCACCTCTGACAGTTCTCCAACACTCAGTCGGCGTCCGCTACGTGGGGGATGGGCAACAACATCATGGGGCAGAGGACAGGACAGCGACAGCATCAGCAGTTCTTCAAGTGATTCGCTGGGATCTTCTTCTTCCAGTGGCAGTAGGAGAGCCAGTGGGGGAGCCCGTGCAAAGACTGTGGAAGTTGGCAGGTAATCAATGATACCAATGCACAGAGGCAACCGCTAGGGCTGTTGTCAGGGAACTAGCCTGTGTGCGTACTTCCTTGGGAGTTTTTGCTTTGTTTCTTCTGGACCCTAAAGACAGGAACTCTGCACTCTAGCTAGTGAACTTGGGGTACTTGTTGCTGTCTAAAAGGTTCCTCTGTCTTTTTCTTCTAGGTATAAAGGGAGGCGGTTGGAGAGCCATGCTCCTCATGTCCCAAACCAGCCCTCAGAGGCAGCTGCTCACTTCTACTTTGAATTGGCCAAGACAGTCCTTATCAAAGCAGGTGGAAACAGCAGTACCTCCATCTTCACCCACCCTTCCTCCAGTGGAGGGCACCAGGGACCACACCGCAACCTTCACCTCTGCGCCTTCGAGATTGGGCTGTATGCACTAGGGCTGCACAACTTTGTGTCTCCCAACTGGCTCTCTCGAACTTACTCCTCCCATGTCTCTTGGATCACAGGTTACAGCAAAACTTTATTGGGAAGCTTGCTTTTGGGCAGGAAGGAGTGGGGGGGGGGAGGTTATGCCCCAAAATAGTGCTGCTGATGTGCTGTGGTAGCCATGTAAGCTGCTGACACAGCTGGCAGTACAAGCTGAGCACCAGTGATTTTATGCAGTGGTGCTTGTTTTGTCCTGGAAAGTTCTTGTGACCTTTTTCTTCTTGTTTGTACTGCAACATGCTTCAGTCTTCAGAGCCATAGACTGCTTCTCACATAGAGACTGGTCTTAACTTCTCCTTCAGGGGTCTGCAGAAGAGACAGATGTTAGTCAAGTATGAACGTGCTCTTTGACCGTGTGCAGCAGTTCACTTTCCTCCTCCTTCTGTTTGCACCCAGACCTGCTACCTGCTTTCTATCCAAGTGGCTTCTAGAGCCTGAAAAAACACACCCCTAAAAATTCATGTTTTCCTGACGTGATGGAAATAGAGCGACAGTCCAGGCTGTGGTGTGTGGGTACTAAAATCAGCTATAGCAAGTTCCTCTCACCACCTGAAATGCATGTTTAGCTTAACTTTAATAATGGTACCCTCACTCACTGCTTGCTTATTGAGGGCTCTTGCCTGCCCTGTGTTTTGGAAGGGAGAGCCTAAATTTGTCTGGAAGCCTAAAGGGAGCAATTTGGCTCCTGAAGGAAGTGAGGAGTGCACCTCCAGTTGAGGGAAGAGTGACTGGAACTGCACTGGGCATACAGTGGTGTGAGAGTCTTCTCTCTTCCTCTTAGGACAGGCCATGGAGATTGGTAGCGCAGCCTTGAACATCTTGGTGGAGTGTTGGGATGGACATCTGACTCCCCCAGAGGTGGCGTCATTGGCAGACAGAGCTTCACGGGCCAGAGACTCCAACATGGTGCGGGCAGCTGCAGAATTGGCACTCAGCTGCCTGCCTCATGCCCATGCCCTGAACCCAAATGAGATCCAGAGGGCTCTGGTGCAGTGTAAGGAACAGGTGAGCATCACAGCGGGGCTGGCTAGCACA
Source organism: Steatornis caripensis (assembly GCA_013398225.1). Lineage (NCBI taxonomy): Eukaryota > Metazoa > Chordata > Aves > Caprimulgiformes > Steatornithidae > Steatornis > Steatornis caripensis. Next base: position 153,523 of record VZSC01002973.1, read on the forward strand.
AGCTCTTTTCCAGCGTCAAGGACATGCTGTTACTTGTCGGATTGGCTCTTCTGGGCTGCTGAACAGCCTTAATCCCAGTTCTGTGGATTTCTCTTCTCTTTAATGAATAGCTGTGGTTATTCTGCTGCGTAGTTGTGGTCTGTCTGTTCCCATAACTTCAGTCATGTTAGAGTGCCTTATACTTTTCTCCTGTTGTAGTTTTGCTGCCTTCTGTTTCTGGTTTTGCATTCTTCACTTCTACTTTTCTTTCACTGCCCCCAGGACAATCTGATGCTGGAAAAGGCCTGTATGGCAGTAGAAGAAGCAGCCAAAGGAGGCGGCGTGTACCCAGAAGTCCTCTTTGAAGTAGCTCACCAGTGGTACTGGCTTTATGAACAGACTGTTGGTGGGACCCCAGCCCAGAGAGAAGGTGCCACTGGCTGCAGTGCCAGTGGTGCACGGGCTGCCTCTGAAGCAGCGCGTGGGTTGGCAGACAGCCGGGTGACCTCTGAGCCAACCACTGTAACAGTGGCAGCTGCAGTAACTGCAGCAGCAACAGTCATGCCGGTGATCTCCGTGGGGTCTACCATGTACCAGCAGCATACCATGGCGGGGCCAGCAATGGCACACACACACACGCAGGGCCTCCACCCTTACACCACCCTTCAGACTCACATCCCCTGTAATCCCCAGTATATTGGACACACTATCCAGCACATGCCACGCCCAGCTGTCTTCCCGGTGCCTGGCTCAGCATACCCGCAGGTGAGTTTTGCCTGTGTCTCGTTCATTTACGGTGACTTTGTTGCAGCTGTTTCCAGAGGGAGTACGTCTGACTGGGGAGAGCATGGGGCTCAGACTTGCTGTGGCTTGAGATCTAGCTTCTGCTCTCACTTACTTGCTGATTTGTGATAGTTTCTTTGGCTCCCCAGCTCCGCTGTTGCGTTATAAGGAGCCTTCTGTGGGTACATGTAAAGACTTAAGAGAATGTAAAATACAATACATCAGCAGTTTTTAACTTCTATTGCTCTATAGACACTGAACAGAAAGCTTGTCTTCTTGAGAGCTTGCACGCTAAATTGAGACTACAGAGGGAAAACCAAACAAAGGTTATTTTAACCTCTGTGTGTTTTTGGAAGTTCTTGGAGTGGTTTTCTGCAAACTGATTAGATTTAAAAGGAGGAGAAGCAAGAAGATGTAATGGTCATGTGTCGCAAAGTAGTTTCTGTGCCGATTCTTCCTGTGCTTCCTCGTCACTGTCAGATTGGACTTCCCATGCTCTGGGGTTTGTGTGGGGACATCATGCTTTGGGCTACTTCTAAATGGTCAGATGAAGTAGACGTGACTGTTATTTATTTTCTGTTGTAGGGTGTCCATCCAGCATTCATAGGAGCGCAGTACCCTTACTCAGTAACACCACCATCGTTGGCAGCTACAGCAGTGTCGTTCCCTGGTGTGCCGGTCCCATCCATGACGCAGATTGCGGTGCATCCCTATCACAGCGAGACAGGACTGTCACTGTCTTCCAATGTAGCGAGTAAGTGTTACAGCTCTGGCCTGTGCATAGCATAGACTTGTTTACTGTGCCTCCTAGCTGTACCCCTACAGTCCTAGTCCTACAGTCAAGTCCCGCCCCGCAGTGACCACAGGTGGAATCAGGGTTCGTGCACTGAAAAGTTCTGACCAAATCTACCCCAGCCTAAAGATGCGCATGCTTGCTGGCACTGGGATTCATAATGGGGCCTGATTCAGCTAGTGGAGCTTTAATTTGTGTTTAGCTAGATTTCCAATATGAGATTATTTTGACCTCTCAGACTAGATTGTGTTTGGAGCCCTCCTGGCCTTTCTGACTTCTAACTTATTAGAGCTTTATTCTCCCTCTCCTTAGGGCAAGGTGACCATAGATGATCTTGAGCAGGCTCTTGTGTTTCGTTTGGGTTAGATGACTAGAGAGTGCAGGAAGCAGGCAGCAGGCAGACATCTGCTACGGTAGCACTAATAGATGTCTTTCCGGCCCAGAGGGATTGTAGGCAGTCGGTACCCAAAATGTGGAAATTCTGTAGAGAGGACAGATGTTTTGGCAGGATCATGTCAATGGCAATCTGAACAATTGCTCATGTGTTGTTTTGGGGCTAGAGTTGTGGTGAAGACCCATCAAATAGTGTGCAGTACTGGAACAGCAGGTGTTGGCTGAATGGTGGATGTGCTCTCATTGCCACGGGATTTTGCACGAGTGGGTCATGGTTGACCCAGACTCTGTTACCCGCTCACTGAAGAGGCTGTAATGTTTGCCTGTTTCTACATTTGCTTAGCAGTGGTTGACAACTCACCAGGTGCTGGAAGACTGGTACGTGGGAAAACACTTAAGAGCTGTGCTGGCCTCTTTCATATCGAGATTATCAGGAGAATCTTTTCAGTTATTTTTATCTTGCATTTTGATGCCAAAAAGCCACAGCAAAAGTAATTAGAGCAGTCCTGAAGGCCTCAGGATCCGAAGAGCATCCTTTGCTGACAGCCTTAGTCTTGGGCTGATGTTGCGAGAATTGTGAGAAACCATTTCCGTACTCCTTCAAAGAGTTATGAATCTTCCAGAACTACTAACTCATCCTAGAGCACTTAAATAATGAAAGGAAAAAACAACTCCACCCTTTGTACTTGCCATTGTTTATGACTTGCATAAACTTCTGTTTTCAGTTCTTAAAATACTGTTTCGCTGATCCTGGAGTACATAGTCTCGTGATGACGCGTGAGCTCTGGCAGCAATTCAGCTCATTCTTATGGGTTATTCTTCTTGGCCAGACGTCAAATACAGCATGGATTTTGCCTCACTTTGTGGGTTGTTTGGCACTGCGTGTCTTCTTGGTTGAGGAGGTCAGACAGATCTTTCCTGGGAGGCACGTTGTTCTCAGGTATTCAGCTATTCACTAGTAAACATTTTAAGAAAAATGCTGGAGGTGGCAGGGGAAGAGGAGGAACTGGAACTTGGAGCATTGCCTAAGCTGATGTAGTAGCACCACAGAGAAGCTGTGAAATAAGGGTAACAATATGCGCACACCTAATGGCATCTCTGCTCTGGAATTCTCAGGCAAATGTCATTTTTTTCCTCTCTGTACCTTTCTTGAGAGGGAAGGTTAGATAAACTTGAGTCCCTTGTTAGAGTACAGCTTACTGGCTCGGTGTTAACTCCTGTCTGTACAAGTTTAGGTGGTACAATATAGTGGATTTTACTGTGATTTTCCTTGATTTTGCCCATACTAGTCAAGTGTCTGAAGGTGACAGAGCTTCTCAAGTTTCCATGCTGGTTTTGCTCTTGGTACGTGCTGCCAGCATATGCAATGGATGTTTTTTCCGAGAATGGATTGAAGGCTAGCCTGCAGTAACACTCTTCCTGCATGGTAGCTGGATGGAGTCATAGGAGTCTGTCTTACATGGAGTCTGTCTTACAGCAGAAGTGGAGGAACCTCACAATGTTGGACATGATCTTTGAGTGACTTTATTGTTCCTGCTCAATGATTCTCCTCAGCAATTTCTCGTCAGGTGTAGACATGCACATGCCTGTGTCCTTGGACAAGAAATCAGAACCAGACCTGTCATTTAATAATAGCAAAGACCTTTGAGTCAACACGTGTATTTACATGTAAAACATGGATAATGTGCATGTTCATGGTATACTGCAAAAGAGATGGACAAAGCATGTAAATGACCCCCCTCAGGCCCTGCTTGCAAACAAAATAGAGATATTCCTAGCCCATTGTATTTCAGTTGTAAGTCTGTGGTTTTTTGGTTGCTGTATTGTTCTGTTTAGGGGAACAGAACACTACATTGGCATGGGGTGGTCAGGTGAGCGAGATGATGGCCCAAGTAAACCTTCTGTTAGGCTGGTGGTGGGTCCTAATGCTGCTGTTTTGCTCTCTTCAGTAGGAAGTGTCCATGCAGGATCAACGTTCCCAGCGATTCAGGGGGCTTCCTTGACAACTCTGTCCTCACAGCCCAACTCCCTTGTTACAGGGGGTTTTCCTGCCGAGGATGAGCAGCACAGTCAGCCTGTGAGCCCCCAGGGTCTGCACTACCTCCACTCCGCATACCGAGTTGGTAAGGACAGCCAAGTGGGTTTCTGTGGCCCCCTTGAGAGGGATTCAGGGCAGGGCTGCAGGTTTTCACTGTCATTTGGCAATTTGCTACTGCACCTGTTGAGGATGATGGCATCTTAGCTACATGGGGAAAGCCAGTTCGTGAGCATATGTGGAGGCTTAAAATGTCGACAAAGCAATAGAAGATTAAACAGTTACTGTTGAGAGCTATCAGAGTAGACGAGAAAGCTAAGTGGGTTAGAGCTGGGAAGGGTCTTGCCTTTCAGCAGGTGTACATAGAGGAGTCTGGATAGGGCTCTGAGGATGTGGTTGTGCAGTTGTGACTGAAAAAATGGAGTTCAGCTCCTGCTGCTCATGGATGATGAAGGCACACTTCTAGTTTAGTAATAACAGCTGAATCTTCAGAGGCACAGAGGGATGTGCCCTGTGCCTTTCCAGCTAGGTTGTTGGAGACTGATGTGGAGGAAACTTGTATTTTGTGGAGAGTGGGTGTGTAATTAGCATTCCTTTCCCAGTCACGCTGGTTATGAGGAAGTAGAGTCTCTGCCTGAACTGCCGTTGGTACAAGGGTATTGATCTTGGCGTTTCTGATCGAGTTTAGATTGCAGTAAGCTACTTGTACATAGTCATGGTCCAACCCTGCGGATACCTGGGGAGGGAGAAGGGAGCCTCTAGGATAAGCAAAGCCAGTGCAGGGCAGCAAACAAAGGGAAAGAGCAAGAAAATGGAAGGAAGGCTATCTAGAGCTTGCTCGAGGTTTTTTGTTGAAAGCTAGAGAAGTACTTGTTGCCCAGAAAGAGGTGCAGATGTCATTGGAAACGTCGCAGTGAAGTGGTAAGCTGTGAAAGATTGTTTAATAGCCTGAGTAACAGAGAAGCAGGGATGGGGAAGAGGGTCTGGAAGATCAAGACATAGTGCCTATTGGTATTTTAAAACTATTTAAATGGGAGGATTTTCATGAAGAACTGTAATGGAATAAGTGAAACGTTTGCAGATGGACAGTACTGCAGCTCAGTGCTGGCCTGTTGTCTTTGCGGCTGAGTAAGTTGATTTGGGTAGCAAAATTTGGAGCAAATGCATTGCTTTCAGGGCACCTCTTGTAGCGCGGCCTTTGGGGCTGTCTGCTTGCCCTCACTGTAGATGCTAGCAGAGTGTGTCTTTGCAGCTCTAGTGAGGTGGGATGGCTGCGCAGATTTCCCAGCCTGGAGCAGCAGATTCAGGTGTTCTTGCAGGTACTTCCTGTGGCGACAGAATCTAAGATGGGCCTTTTGTTTTGCTCTGGACTCTTTGCAGCTAGGGAGTTTACTGCTGATGAAGGGCAGGCCATTCAGGTTGTGTTACAGTGAGTGAAGTGCTAGACTAAGTCTTGCTGGGCAGAAGTGCTGCTTGACTCTGGCTGCCCCTTTCTCACAGGGATGCTGGCTCTGGAGATGCTTGGCCGAAGAGCTCACAACGACCATCCCAACAACTTCTCCCGCAGCCCACCCTACACAGAGGATGTAAAATGGCTCCTTGGGTTAGCTGCGAAGCTAGGTAAGGCTCAGAGCAGTACTTTGGCAGAAATCCACTTACTGGGCTTTGGAGCATGGTGGGAAAAAGCTCTCTAAAGTGTGAGACTTCAAAGATTGGGTGAGCCTTGATATCTGATCCCATTTCTGAGAATTTTTCAGAAGATGCCTGCTGCTCTTTCATCCAGGCAGTTGTCCCATTTTTGGGTTCTGCAGGCACGCTGTTGAATTTTGAGGCACTGGATGAAGTGTGTGAGGTTGGACATGTATCTCTTTCATTCTATAACAACAACTTTTTTTCCCTTTCCACTATCTTGTAGGTATTCCTCTTATATATATTTACACCTTCTGTGAAGGCCTTGTATAACAATAGGTGTTTAGACCATGAATTTTTTGGTTTTACTTCCATTTTGCTCTCAGATCTTTTTTGTGAGCTCTTTTTTTTAAAAAAAAAAAAAAAATTTCATCAGCAGTAAGAACTTAAAAAAAACCCTCTACAAACAGTCTGTCTAGTGGCATGGCTTCTCCTGCTGCTGCTGGGGGAGCTCCACTGTAGGCAGCAGTGGGGGAGCTTGACTGTCTCTCCAGGCTCCTTAAGACCTGAGTGCTGGGGTTGCAGGTGCTTCCTAGATGGCAAGCAAGAAGCAACAGGAGGAGGTGCAGTGTATCCTTGCCTCTGTAGTTACCTTGCCACATCAGTTTTCTTTCATATCCCCTTTAAAGACAGGTGAACTGGGAATAGCAGTGACTGAGGTGGTACCCTGTCTCTACTCTGACCTGATGCATATATCAGAATGATCTCTCGTCCCCATGAGTTTGCTAGACTATCTCCCACAAGCCTGCTAGAGGATATGTTACACTGAGAAGGTGCTCCAAATCCAGGTTCTTGCTGGGAAGCACTTGATTTCTTATGTGTCTCTTACCTTAACGTTGTTGCTCTGACTTCTCCTTCCTGTGCAGGTGTGAACTACGTGCATCAGTTTTGCGTCGGTGCAGCCAAGGGCGTGCTGAGCCCTTTTGTGCTCCAGGAGATCATCATGGAAGCTCTACAGAGGCTCAACCCAGCCCATGTGCACAACCACCTGCGCACCCCAGCCTTCCACCAGCTGGTGCAGAGATGCCAGCAGGCCTACATTCAGGTAACACGTGGCCCGTCTTTTTGCTTGTCAAAGCTTCCATGCCATTGCCTGCCTTGCAGGTACTGCCTGTGTGTGTGTGCAGAGGGGAAGGGGCCTTGGGTACTGGTAGCGGAACTGGTCCATTGCTTGATGCATCCCTCTCCCTCAGCAGGGACTAGAATAGGCATGGCTTGCCTCTATGGAGGCTGCATACAAAGGATCCCATTGTACTGCTTCTTCCAAGACCCCTCACCTCCTGTGGTCACCATGAAGTATGGGGTGGTTCTGTGTTCCCCATCCTCTTTCTTCTTGCAAATGCTACCCATGCCTTTTGACTTCTGTAGTTTTTCTTTGCAGCCTTTTCTTTCAAGCCCCCTGTCCACCTCCCATCCTAGCCTATCTTTTTTTTCCCCTTGGTTGTAGTCTGTCTTCCTCTTGTCATGAAGCCCTGGCATGGCTGTCTGATGTGCCGGTGCTGGCATTAGTAGTGGGAAGGTCTCGGTCAGCTACCAGTACGGATGAGATATCTCAGGATTTATTGAAACCAGGGCAAGTGTGTTTCAGTGAGCCAGCTGGAATGCCAGAGCTGCCTGTTTCTTTAAACAGTGTAAACAAGACACCCAACATGTACCTGCTTCTCTTGAATAAATGACCAGAACAGTGACCCCGTAGACATACTGTCTGGGTTGGATTAGCTGTCCTGTCACCTAGGTGATATTATTGAGAAATGACAACTTCTTTAGTTAAGTTCTTTTTCTGAGCTACATTAGGGAAATAGATTTCTCAAAAGCTGGACCTGCAGTCTTTGGGGCCTTAGTTGATGGGGCGGCGACAGCGCTAAGCCTAGAGATATTTTGTAGCAACTTTAGTGTAAGCCTTACTCCTTCCCACACGGCTTGGCACAGGAGGTGTCCAGCGTACGTGCTGGGTCCCCATGTATAGCCTGCAGAATGAGTGGTGTGAGGGTTAGCTGCTGGTGAGTGGCGGGGTAGAGTGCTAGCTGGCCCTTTTGTGCTGTACTGTGGTACAATTTGGTGCTCACGAAGGAGGGAACACTTGCTGATGCTGTGTGGTGCATTTCAGTGCTCCGAGGGGAGGCTCACCTTGGCCATGTTAGGATGTAAGATACAGCACTGCTGTCTTTTGAGCTGGCTCTCCTCTGTCGGAGCCTCTGAGTCTTGGGACCTCTTGTGGGGCAACAGGATCACGTGTTGTATCGCCCTGGGAGCTCTTGAGTCCTCCTCTGAGTGTCACCAGCATGAGGGTGGTGAGCAAACACCTTAAGGCTCTTTCCCTGTTCCCATCCAGTACATCCATCATCGGGTGATCCATCTCACTCCAGCTGACTACGATGACTTTGTGAATGCCATCCGCAGCGCCAGAAGCGCCTTCTGCCTGACTCCCATGGGCATGATGCAGTTTAATGATATTCTCCAGAACCTAAAGCGCAGCAAGCAGACAAAGGAGCTGTGGCAAAGATTCTCTCTGGAAATTACCACCTTCTCACCGTGACAGCAGGTGGAGCTCCATGGACACACAACCCTTTGCCCCGCATAGTTGTAGTTCCATTTACACCATCCTTCCTTCCGGTGTCTTTTTTTATTTTAGTTTTAACTTGTTGGAAACCACTGACCTGATGTATTTATACCATGACATTCCTCTCCAGCACTGTTGCGTGTCGGCGCTCTGCTTTGCTCGCTCTTCCTCCTCCTTCCCAGTGGGCTGCAGGCTTCAGAAGCATCAGGAAACGAGAAGGAAGTTGAGCTGGCTGCCCTGTGGTGTAGTCACTGCTTTTTTCCCTGAGCCCCTGGAGGCTGTCCTGCGAGCAGTTTGCAGCGTGATTACGCACGTGTTAGAGGGGTGGGGGATTCTGTCTTAAATATTTATTTTGGCATTTATAAATATGTAAACTTTTTTTTTTTTTGTATGGGCTTCTCTTACTCCACACACCATCTCCTGTCGCGAGAGGCTGGGACAGCTGTGCCCAGCAAGTGCTCCCTCCATTCCTTTCAGCACCTCCAACTGAGAGAAGCTGAGACTGGAGTAGCAGGGCCAGGGCCACTTCTGCAGCAGCTGCTGAGGGCAGAGGCTAGAGCTTGGGCAGTCTGAGTCCATGACTGCACCGAGCTGCCTGGAGACTGCCAGAAGGGCTGGGGCTCTTTCTCAGGATTGTCCCTCACCGGGCATCGCTGGCTCATAGGATGTTTTGATCCTGGTTGTTCAGAGTTGTACAATCGTGTTTCTTTTGGCTGGGGTATTACTCTCCTGTAATCAGTTTCTTATCCCTTGTCTCTTCTCGTTTCCTGATTAAACACTCGTTTTCTTAGACTGACTCTCTCTTCTCTCTGCGATGATGTTGACAGTCTGATGGAGCTGGCCAGCTGTGTGTCAGTGGGAGCTCCTGTGAGCCCTGCTAGATAGCTGTCCTGCCTTGGGGAACAGCAGTCCAGCACAAGGCAGGTGGCCAGAGCTTTCAAACAAGCTGTGGGCCAAAGCTTTCTTGCCTGGTACTGCTCCGAGAATGACGTGCCTCCGCAGAGGCTGAGGTACGTGCCGACTGGGCTGTTCATGGGTGTCGGGAGTTGGTGGTAACCCTGGGACGTTCTGCCTACGCTTCTGCCAGCCACCACGTTCCTTTTCTGGTCTTGGCACCAGTGATATCATGTGGTAATGCAGAGCTTCATATTTCCAAGGTATTATGCAAAACAGTAGCTGCTCACCCTTAATGTAATTGTTAAAGAAGGCTAGCGGTCTGCTCCCATGCGTTTAGAGTGCAAGACTGCGCAAGATATCCAATAGGGACAGCATTGCAGACAATTAATTTTAGAAAGCTTTTCTTTTTATGCCAAGGAAATTTAAAAGGCTACTGCCATTTCTAAGCATACAAGCACATAAATTTCAGGGCTTTTAAAACTGGACGTCAGATGATTGATGAATGTTAAGAATCCAATTTCTCAGTAGTAATGTATTCTGCTTCTTACTTGGGTTTAGCCAATGACAATGGGGAATTTTTAGCTTCTGCAAGCTAGAAATATGTGCCTGTTTGATATTTTCAATTGTACTCTTAAAAGATAAACAAACTAACTCATAGGCATAGAGCAGAACAGATGAATGGGCTCCTTTGGCTTGACTTTGTGTACTGCACAGGCCAGAGAGTGTGACTGAGGTTCCTCTGCTTCTGGTGGTGCAACAGTAGCTATTGAAAGGCCTCCTTACAACCCCTTCTATTGCTCCATAAATTGTCTAGTTACATGCTAATTATAAATGCTGATGTTCATAAGAATGTTTTAAGTTTTGTGCTTTTTAAATTAAATTCTGTGTTGATTATGAGCTGCCTATTACTGGGCAAAAACGTGCTGATTTGACTAGAGAGTACAGCCTGATGTCTGGAAGGTTTGGGTTCCTGGAGCTCTTTTCTGTGTGCTCTGGTTCTTGCATGTTCAGAACTGGGAAAGGAGTTTAGAGAAAAATGGGTTTTCTTATAGAGTCGAATCTTTTCCTTTCTACTGCTTATAGGACAAAGTTAGGGAAAGGGAAGGGAGCATCTTCTAGAAGGAAAGAAGCGGAAGGGAAATGGGCAAAAGAGCTGAATGTGTTAAATATCAGGAGTAGAAGTGACTGTTACTGCATTGAGGATTTGGACTGAATAGGGAAATGAAATGGTAGAGCCTTATCTGTGATATCTATTAGAAGACTACCCTTAGACCCTGAGCAGGCAAGTTTTCAGACTACTGTAATTAAAAACCACCAGGAGCACAAGAGCATTGTCACCAGTACCTTTGTTTTGGGAAAATACCGAGGAGCTGCTTACTGTGAGGTTAGAATGGACTTTGTCTGGAAGCGTACTTGCTTTCATTCTGTGTAGTCCCCATAAACGCTGTAAGAGAAAAGAAATCACAATGCCCATTATCTTTCGCTGTGATGAAAACTTTCTTTCTTTGGTTATTTAACCCATTCTAGTCCTCATACAGGTTGCGCTTGCTGCCATATGACAGTCCCTGTCAGAGTTGTGTTCCAGCAGCTGCAGAGCGCAAGCAGACGAAGAGCCAGGGAGTCTCACGTCAGGCTGGCATTGACTGAACAAGCGGCTCAGTCGGTAGTTTCAGAAGTTTCCAGTCTTTTCTTCGAAAAAATTCCTCAGAGTGGGCAGAGATGGGAGCTGTGTGGAGGTGTTGCATGCTCATTTATTCAGGTCTGCCGGGACACACTTACAGTCCGGGATGTCTGCATCTGTTAATCTGTTGTTGTTCCTGAGATGTATTCCATGGAACTCTGTGTGAGCAAGGACAGGAAAAAGGAGAAAGTGGGAAAGGAGATGATGATGTTTTTTCTTGCCATGTGGCTGGGAGGTTCTTGAGGTCACTATTTGGTTGGTATTCCAGGAGTGGGGAAAATACCTAGGCTCAGAAATTCTGAAAAGACATTTCAGCGGAAGACCTGTAAAAGAGTCGCAGCCAACTCAAATCTCTTTGACTTTCAGTTAACCCGTGTGTTTTTTCACTTAAGAGTAAACGTTCTCTAGGTCCTTGTGCTTACCAGCAGCACGTGAAATGGCTGCAGTGGATGCCTTAGAGCTCTTCCAGTGTAGAAGTGGTTTTACATAGCTGAGAAGCTGTTTTCTGTGTTGGCTACCACCTCTTCCCAGGCTGGGCAGCTAATGCTGAATTTAGTCAGTACTAATAGCTACAGGTATTTGTGTGGCTAGGGCCTGGCCCCCGCTTGCATGAAGACAGATGATATTCTGTGATGGGAGGCCTTGCAGTGGGTTATTGTCACGTTTGGTGAAGTCCAATTCATGGTACATTCCTTGAAGGTAAGATGAATGAGATCTTTGGACTATGCTTCTTCCTGTGTCCTCTCTTCACAATGACTTGCTTTCACTTGCCAGAGTTGTTTCCTCTTGTGACCACAGGAAATGTACTTTCTCTTTTGGCTGTTTCTGTCTTTGGAAATAACAGCTCACTTCAGTGGGGAGTTGAAGTCAAATTTGTACACGTGCAGATGAAACCAGATGAGAAGTGGCTGATGTCTTTGCTGCAAGATACCTGTAGGCTGGTTTTCACTGCCCTGCTGGTGTTGAAGATAAAACTACTTAATAGTCCTGATTAGGGCGGTGTGCTAAGGGCAGCCTGGCGCTCTGGGTTAACCCACTGCGTGCACTTGAAGTTTTGTGAGTACTTCAGCTAAACAATCTGGCGTGGTGCATAGATGTGCATTTCGATGCTGGGTCCAAGGATCAGTACGTGCAAATAAAAGCAGATGGTGTTCCGGTTTTAGGATACTTAGAAGCAACTTCTTAAAGATGGAGATTCTGTCTGTCTCTCATTATATGTATGTAAATATGTATATGTATATATATATAGTGGGAGCCACACATCAAAAAAATGTGAGAGTGTGTGGAAGATAAAGGTGAGGTACTGTAAGTGAAAGGGCCTTTTCTCCCCCTCCTCTTCCCTGAGGGCGTTAGTGGGTGGCCACGTCGTGTCTTTACCCCGTGTCTGTATGCACATTTATCCCGTATCTGGGACAGCAGCATTTCTAGAACTTAAACTGTTGATCCCTGCACAGTTTTGAGTCTTTCGGGGTAAAATCTTGGCATTAGTGTAGCTGGTAGCTACATCTGGGCTTCCGTGTCTTTGGCTCATCGGAAGGGATGGGATATTGTGATTTTTGCTTTTATGGAATGGGTAAAATAAAGGTTTTAGGCATTGCAAGCCTCATTCCTTGGAGCACATCTCATGATGCAGATAGATACACTTCTTCTGTGTAGATCAGGTATGGCAGCCTCTGAGAAGGCTGGCTCCCCTCCTCCCTCTCTGGATGTGTTCACCTACAACCGCCTTTTGTGCCTGTGAAAGTTTTTGTTTGGAAGCCCTTTCCAGGAATAGAAGTTAGCAGAACAGTATTTGCCGTTGCACTACAATGTCTTTACAGCCCGTGAACAAGCTGAGTTGGAGTTGTCATCTGATGAAGCCACATGCCTAGCAACTGGTACGGCTGGAGTTAGCTGAAAAGTGTGCTTCTGTCTAGGTTTGTTTACTGTCGTTAATATTTACTTGGGGATATGTATTTTACTTCTCTGAGAACCCATTCAGAAATAGCCTCCTGGGGAGTTGTTGAACCTAAACGGTTTCTTAATTCTTTGCGTGGGTTTGGTTTTTATCAAGCCTAGCACTGTTGTGTTTTGGAGCAGAATACGGGCTTTTACTTTCCCAGCTTATTTAGCTTGGCTATTGCTACACAGTGCTGGGGTGTGCTGAAGAGCCTTGCAAACGCCGGAGACAATGGAAATGGAGTAAGCATCGAAGTATCCATGAAGTTTATCACCATCTCCTGTTAAAAGTCAGTCAGCTGTAACATGGCATACATTTGAAATCGTTTGCTCTAAGAGTTGAGAAAGCTGTAGTTTTCTTACCTAGACATTAAGAGAAGGGCAAGGTACTAAAACGAATTTTCCAGGATGCACCTGGGGACAGAGCGTGCCAAAACAGGAAAGTGTGCTCACAGGATGCTACCGATCCCTTTTTTTTTTTTTAAATCAAGCTGAAAAAAGTAAAAGGGTGGGCTGGGCCATGAGGACTTCTCAGCATTTGTTGACGACTATGACTGTTGTGTGACTGCTTACTGACAGAGTGAGCGGCTCTCAACTACAGTGTATTTAGAATATTTTGTATTTTCTCTTTCTGTGCCTGAATTTAAGTGCCACATGACATTGTTATGGTAAAGAGGGTCTTTCTTAAATAGTACTACTTTGGTTTTGTTTTTCTTAAAACTACCTCCCCTCTCACTAATTCCTGCCCTCCCAGCATAATTCAAATGTGGGTTTTGAACTTAATTCTGCTTCTGGCTTTCCTTTTAAGGGTACTTGTACTTGGGGCAGGGCAGTGGAGGTCCCTGTCCAAGAGTGGCATTAATCTGTGAAAGCTAGAAGTGCAGCTTGGGGCTATTCTGTGTTAGGGTTTTTGTTTGAGCCTATGACTCATTAATGCTTTTTTCTCAGGGTAACATCCAAATGCAAGCTTTGTGTGCTGTCAGAAGGTAACTGCGCTGCTGTGTAGTGTTTCTGGTTGGTATAAAGACAGGGACTGTGCTCTGTAAGCAAGTGACTTTGTTTTTTTTCTTGTTGGTATTGCCTGCTTACAGTGACAGCATTCATGACTGCTTAATACCGCACAGGCTGCACTGCACAATGACTTTATTGCCATGAAGGGGATGTGAGCTGTAAGGGCAAAATGCTGGAAATGCATTGAAAGTCTACATAATATATGTACATAGATGATAGTGTGCAATACGAGTGAGGACCAGATCCCCACAATTTCGGTCCGTGTCATGCTTTGCTTTGCATCGTTTAAGTCACCCAGGAGAGCTTCTGTCAGGAAGTTCAGGGCTTAAAGGGCAGCTCTTGTACTGGGCCTTGCTGCCAACGCATTGCTGTTGTAAGTCAGTCCTGAAATGCACCTCTTCCACTGAAGTGGCTTTAGGGGGTTCCGACACCAGCCTCATTGATGATCCTCTGTTAATGTAAGTAAGTAAGTAAGTGAAAGAAACATGAGCTAGGTTTCAGGCTGCTGGGGCAGCATCACCATTATGGCCATGCTGGTTTACAAGCATCTGGGAGAGACTGGAGAGTTGATAAGATTATGTAGATGAGAATGGGGAGAAATCAAGTCTGGAAGAAACCCACTCTTTAATGCCAAAAGTAGATTAATAAATTATTTCTGCACAGGTCACCTCAAGAGTCGTGGAGATGAGTGTTGGGAATACTGTTTTTGGTAGCAAAACTAGCTTGCACCTTGTTTCTCAGAGTAGCTGCTAATCTGAACAATGCTCAGTGTTTACATTGGGGTGTAGGTTGATTGGTTATCGTCTTTTTTAAACCCCCACAAGCCTTTATGAATAAGAGGGATGAAAAAAAACAACTGTAGGTAAAGCCCTGATTAACTGGAGCGGAGGTACCAGTGCTTAATCCTAGTCCTACTGCGTGATGGGAGACGGTATTCCTGGCTAGATGCAGCCTGCTAAAAATACTTGTGCATGTTAGCTGCTGCTGCCTTCCTGTCTTGCTCGCAGCTGCACTGTGTCAGCCAGGAGCCACTCGGGACTCAGCAAGGGTGATGAACGGATTTGGTTCAGATCTGTTTGTCATTCGTTACTTTTCTTGCTCTGTTACTATTGATACAGCAAAATGACCAGCAAGGAATCAAAGGATGCTCTTACCGAGTGGGAGGCCTGAGTTTGATCAAGTTGCTTGTTAGAATCATAGAGCTAGGCTCTTGTGTGGCATTCTGACTTCCAGGAGCTGCAGGCTTCTGCCAGGAATATGTGTCTGTCGTTGCAGTGCTGTCATCAACTGAAAAATGCAATTTTTCAGTGACTGGATTTTTTTTTTTTTGTGTAGCATTGATAGATGCTGCCACCTATAGAGAAATTCTCCCAGTTCCATTAAAAGGTCCTTACCCTATGACTTGTATCAGTATTTCCTGTACCCAGTAGAAAGGGTAGCAGTCTACTTTTAAGTATCTTCCCAACTGAATTCCAGAGATCATGTGTAAGTGCGTGCTCCAGCTTCATATGCTGAGCTTTCTTTGCTGAGGCTGGTGTGTGTATATAGCTATATCTATGTATCTATGTATCTATCTATCTATCTATCTATCTATATGCTCTGATGCCTTTCTTTAAAAACAGACAGACTTGTTTCTTAGTGTTGGTTTGTTTTGCCAGTTCTTACCTTTTGTTTGTGCACCCTTCCAGTGCTGAAGAGTGATACAACACAGCTACTGTTTCTAACACTCAATCAGTCACATGCCTTTCTGATACCTGGGTCAACCTACTCCTTTGGAAATGGGTCCTGTTCCTAGGTGTCAGACTACAAAAAACATTTTTAATTAATATATTACAAAAAAGCTTCAGGTAATACTATTTTGTGCTTACCATTTTCCTTGTCTTTCTTAAATGTGAAATGTTTACGATGACGCTCTGGTACGATGAGGTTTATTTCCACTATCAAAATGAAATGTGAGGATTTCTGAGGTGTGCCTAATGGGTCACTATCCAGTAAGCAGTGTATCGTATCACTGGAAAAGATAGTGGTGTTGTCTTTTTGATATCACAGACCTGATGATGATATTATGAGAGCGCTTCTCTTTCTTAGGAGACTGTGTTTGGTTCCACAGCTTTGAAGGGGTGTCTGGAAGGAGGGTAGCTTCTGCAGCAGTGCGCTGCCAGACCATGGTACCAGATTTGAAAATTAACTCTTCAGCGGCTAGCTCAGATAAGGAATCCCATGTTTGGCTCTGACCACAGCAGGTGCTGCGTTGGTAGTGGGCAGTAAACAGTAAGAACTAGCATAGCACAGAAATGAAGCACTAGGGGCAGGGGTGGGGGGGGGTGGGAAGAATAAATAATGGAGACCACACAGCCACCCCTTGCTACCTTGAGTGAAGGACTATCAATCACTAGTAAGCTAACCCCTCCCAACATTTATTCCTGGTCCCTTGCTGATTTTTTAACGTTTAGATGCATCTCCTGAAAGATGTACCATGGTCCAAGATAAAGCATGAAGTAATTGTGTAAGTGAGTGACAACCTGTAATGGCATAAGAGCAGGAAACTATGTTTACTGGAGCAGCAGTAGCATTGGGCCTGGGATCCCTCCTCCTGTGGCAGCACATAAAAACAGCGACTCTGCTGCTGCTGTGTTGATTTGTGAAGTGAGAGCTGTAAGGCTGTTCGTTTGTTTGTTTTATAATGCTGTCACAACTGTGATGACTGAAACAGTATTTTCCTTTGCGTTGAATCAAAGGCTGGTTATTACCCTAGGGTCTGCTGGCCAAGGCCAGGCGCTGGAGCACACCTGGACAGCAGGTGCACAGCAACGCGCTGTTGCTGCGGCACAGCAGCTGGAAACTACTGCAGGAGCCAGGGATGGCCCAGAAGTCATCGCTAGTGCAAACCAGTAACAGTGAGCCTCTAAGTACAGGTTCTGTGCTGTGCCAGCTTCTGCAAGCCTACAGCTGTACTCACCGAGAAAGAAGTCTTGGGACACTGTTTCTGTATTGTTACAAACAGACCTTAAAACACTTGTGTTCCTCTCCCAAACATCAGCTCTTAAGGCTTGGAGTAGGTCTTCCACTTTTTCTTATGCTTCTACCACCTTAGGGTCCATAACATCACTCCAAATCATCACAAAGAAGAAAAATAAGTAGTACATTTATTGAATCCACTTACTACTACTTCTAGCCTTTATTCAGACACTTGTGCTCAGCTTCGAGAGCCAAGAATTTCTTCATTATCATTCAATGTGAATGATGCTATACACGAATCCAGTGCAGGAAGTCAGGCTCTTCTCTCTAACAGGAGCGAGAGAGGGGTTTCTAGTCTTTCTGTCCTTTTTTTGGCTGCACAAAATAACCCTTTCCCAGGGCACATGAAATAAAATACTATATTGCATACTATATACATTTACATACAACGGTAAATGCACCATTCATTCAAAAATACACAATACCTAAGGCTCAATGGAAAAGCTTGGTTGAAGCAACTTCTCTCCCCGATAAGAGAAAAGGAACTCATGACAGTCGTGGAAGTTTCCATAATCTGTGTTCATATGGATCCTGCCCCTCTGTTCTCCAGAACTGCAGCACTCTCCAAGGACCGTCCGTGCCCAGGAGGGAGGGACGATGGCCCGCCCGACTCCAGAAGCCCGTGGCTCAGCAACAGAAAACACATACAACCTATGATGGAGGATTTCCTCTGAGAATAATTATCCAGCAACCGCAGGAGGAGGCAAAGCACCTTAGTGTATTTCTTGACTATGAGCACAAGTAGTAAACTAAACAGCCTCTTTTGGATACAGGAAAACACTTCTAACTCCAAGCCTTCCCTTTATATCTGAATCATATTTAATCTTGACAGTTTTTTGCTTTTCTCCTTGGATTGCTGGACTGCAAGGGGGATTAAAACAGGTGTTAGCTATCAGCATGTGTGGTAGGGGCCCTGGAGCTGTTGGAAAGAGAAAAATGTTGATTTTTCTTTTTTTAAGCTGGTCAGACACGGGGAACTGAACTGTCTGCTTTCAGCTGTATCAATCAATCAGCCTTATTTTACAATACCTGAGCTTTGCCTCCCCCAGCTGCTGCGCTGCACCAAAACACACCTCCCAAGTGCTCTAAGGGGGCATACTGCTCCTTAGTTATTTTCTGAAAAGTCTGAAGTCCCTGCAGAGAAATACTTGCCGCATTGCCACGTACAGCAACCTTTTCCCATAGAAAAATTAATTATGTGTGTCAGTAGCTGCAGCTTTGCCCCATCTCCCACTGCTCACTGACCAAAGTCGCTGGACCCTGCATCACACCAACAATGCTGCAGAGCCGGAGAGGCAGTCTTGTGTCTGTTACATCGCTGTCCAAGACGGCGCAGTCCTCAACAGCCACACACGGTGGCACTGTAAGTAGTGAGCGTGGCCCCTGTACTTAGCACGGGGAGGAACAAGGCATTCCTGTACCTCGCTGTTGCCACATAGACTACTGGATGAATGCTGGGGTTCACTGGACTAGATTCCCCTTTTATTAAGCTGCTGCTCTTTTCTCAGCAGTGGGCTTAGTAGCTCACCTCTTAAGTCTTTTCACTTCTGGACTCAGAGGAGCAACACATTAACCCTCCAGCTAGTGCCTGCTTCTTATACTGAGAAGAGTAATTTAAAGATAAAGTGTTAACCGTGCTCTCTCCCCTGCCCAAAGTAGGGCAGGCATTCCAAATCCTTCCTGTAAGTGAAAGTCAAAGTGTAACACACCATTAATACTCAAGAATGCGACTTGCACTCCACGCCCCAGGGCAGCGTCAGAGGCAGCAGCCCTTCCTACTGGTGGGCGAAGGCTCTGCGTGCACATTCTCTGTTCATTTGTCCAGTTGTTTGGGCTCAACGAGACGGCATCGTAGCACAAGTTGGAGCACCACACATCCCAATGGCACTGGGGGCAAAGGAGTCCTTCTCAGCTCCAGCTGGAGTTCTGCAGTTCCTCTCGGAGCCAGGTGGGAAGGGGTTGCCCGAGTCTGTTCATTAGCTTGGATAACTCAATGTTGTGCTCCCGGTAGAAGTCTCTTAGGAACAGCCGTGACTGTATGGAAAATACAGACCACGTTAGTGTGCACGAAAATGTTACTCTCAACACACGTTCCACAGGTCATCTAGGACACAGACGGTAGGAAAATCCAGGTTGGTTTGCTGGGATGTTTCTACATCTCTTACTGGCAAGAGATTTGAGACAGCTACTCACCGAGGAATCCATATCAGGGTATTTTCTTCCTTTACTCTTTCCTAGGCATTTAGTCTTTCCTCCATCTAGTAGCTGGCACCAAAATCCTTTTGCTTCATCAAATCTGAAAAGGACATTTGTCTTTAAAAGATATGGCCACATGCCCAATTAGTAGCAGCAGAAATTAAGTAACTCCATAGGTATTTCCTGTTTCAATGCTTTACAAATTGGGTTTGGGTGTTATTTATGGTATTGATTCAGGGTTTTCTTAGCACTTGACTACAAGAAATCATCTCTTACGACCATGACTGTTTCAGTTTTATGCGAGTTTCAGAGGTAACGCAGTGTTACACAGAGGTAACACGCACACCACCCACTACCCACAGCTAGGCTGTGATAGAGAAGATGTGAAAACACCGGTTTCAGCTGCAAAAAACAGTATTCAGGGTTTCCACTGAAGCCCAATACGGCCACGGTTCGCCTTCAGCTAGCACTTCATCTACTCAGATTAATTGCACTGGCACTGTGGGCAAGATCAATGGCTGAGGAACATCCTTCAACTTAGCAGCAGTGAGGCAGTGCCTCCGCTAACACCTCTCAGATGGCTCTGGGCACCTGTCAAGTCCGTGTCTTTGGTAATAACAGGCTCTTTACCTCAAAACTCTGCAATGTGTCCCTAATCTCCATCTAGTTGAACATACGAGCAGCCTGTCACAGATTTTTTTATCATACTTCCTCCTTCTGTCAGATCTAACACAGAGCATAAGCAGCGCTAATATTCCAGCACCTTTTCTGAAACCACAAAGGCCAAATGGAAAACATCGTAATTACTGCTGTGAGCAACTTCATGCTTGTCCATGATAATGCTCAAAACCACCCATTCCTCTTTAATTTCTGGAAAGACTAAGCTATGATTCCAGTCTTAGCATAGCACCTCATGCTATCTGAACCTAATTTTAGGGTGAGGCATACCTCCGAAACTTTGCCAGGTCCTGTAGTCAGAGCTAAGAAGTATTTTTCCAATCAAGTGTTTTTTAGTATCACACTTGGCTAAGAAAGCATCCTCCCAAAAACAGATTTCCCTACCTGAGGGCCTGGGTGTAGTTGAAGAGTGGTGTAACTCCCAAGAACTTCTGGATGTTGTCCATTACAGAGGCAGGGTTGTGTCTCAGCTCTTCACCATCCACAATGAGAAGCTGAAAGGACAGCAGCCGCTGCTGAACGACACTCATGAAGCTTCATGGTTCTCAAAACTGCCCCCTGGCTTTCGTGCGTCTGAGTAAAGGCTGCCAAAACCTGTTTCTTCCAGAGCAATGTGGTGGGGGGGATGTGGCTTATTTGTCACCACAGAGAAGTTATGATACGGACCACAAGTACCATAATACAGTAGATCATAACAGGCTTTGCCTAATAAACTTGCTTTTGGCCACACCACCCGTAACTGAGCGTTAAGGCCCAGCAGTAGCATGCTTTACAGATTGTCTCTGGAAACCTCATGTGTTCTTTTTAGATGTCAGCAGCCGTTGTGCTAAGTATTCTTCTGTAACCTATGATTGTTCTGCGGTTACACGTATGATAGACAATAATGAACAACACTTGTGCTAACAAATTACTTATTAAAAGAACAGAACAGAAAAATAGTCACAGAAACTGAAGTGTGGGGACAGTAAGAGACCATGACCCACAGTGCGTACAAGGATGTTGTGTCTGGCTCTATCATTCCTCACAGCAGTAAGCTCCAGGAATAGTAAGGCAATGAGATACAAGCCCAAGAATGTTTTCCCATGTCTCTTTAGTCTTGGCAGATCTGCCATGTACAGTTTAGGCTGCTGCTTTGGCAGAGAGTAAGAGACTAAATGGGCACTCTAAGCCTCGCAGGATTATAGACTGTCTGAGGATAACCCCAGCAGCAGAAAGGAACTTAAAAAAATATATCCTGACTCACACTGTATTAGTATAAATTTCTTAGCTTAATTTCCAGTAGAGGTCTATATTGTCTATTCATTGTCTTTTTGCAAATTTATACACAAAACACAGAATCCTGACATCTCTGCAGCGAAATTTCCCTTCAGCAGACGGCTGAAGGCTTCACAACATGGGAACTAACAAGTGGCAGAGTCCAAGAGTCTCTCTTTAAAACAAAGCAAGCAGCTGAACACCTACTGGGCCTGAAGAGGGTCCCTGGGCTGCAGGCTGCCAAGATGAAGGGAAGCGCTAACACTGCTGTTCTTGCTGAACGTCTCAATATTGTGGAGCTCGCTGGGAGACGACAGTATCCTCTTGCATTCATTTACTTTTACAAATACAATAAAGTGCAAAATCGGGAGTATTCAAGCCTGGTATCAGCTCATAATAGGAAGAAGCAAATGGTGGCTCTTGCTCCAAAAGATGACAGAAGGTGAAATGAAAATGAGGTGGGGGGGAAGAGCACATGCACGTGTTTGTTACAGTTTGTTCTCCTCTCCTTTACACTAAACCTACAAGGGGCTCCAACTAGAACCTCTACTGCCGAACCTCCTACCTGCCCAGAAGGGTAGTACGTTAGCCAGCGCTCTAGGTGAGTTGAATACCAGCCAGGGAGCAGGCATCGGCTTTGCAGGTTGCGCAGTTCCTGAGAGGCCTGGGATTTCGCAGAGATCACTTCGTAGAAGGTGTAATTGAGTGCCACAGGGTCATTGTGAGCACGCTGGTGCTGAAAAACATAAGCTGAATTTAGGAGCAGGAACACAAAATTCCACCTTACCCATCTCTGTGCAGACCCCACTGACTCGGCACAACCACCCATCAGTGCCTTTGTACGTAACTCTGTCCACACCCTGCAGGCAGCCTGCATTATCCCCCCTGGCCCCTCTATGGAAATAGATCCATGACTTTCTGCCCTGGGCTTTCCGCCTCACCCCACTGGAACATCTCTCTGGCCGTCACCCGCAGAACGCTGCAGGGAAGTTACCTGGTACCACGAATAGGCTCGGTCAGCAGGGTTGATCAGAACAGTAATGATTTTGGCTCGAGGCAACAGGGCTGCACCACGTTTTGGTACGACCTCTGTGTCAAAGTAATTGGCACTCTTCTCAAACATGAAGTCTGTGCTGGCATTGGAGGGGATGGGAAAGAATTCCATGTACCTGCCAAACAGACGAGACGCTAGTGAGCAGCATGGCCCAACAAAGAAATGGCACATGACAAAATGATGCCCTTGCTCCTCTTCAACAGACAGAGTTCGCAAAACAATTGCACCTCCCCAAGAATGCGATGAACGGGCAAACGGGTGCAGAGGTGGCAGAGGCATGACTTGGGAAGGGGTGGTGGGGCACAACACGGAAAGGTGGAGATGATAAAAGGGTAAGAAAGTATTTTGCTGAGTGTTCCCTCAGTCCTCGGGCAGCGGAAGGAAATAGCTGAGGGTAGGGCACTAGTTACGAGCTCTAGGAGAAAAGAGAGTTTGTCCCAAGAATAAGGCCAGAATCAGCTGCCTGCTCTGCCACTGACTGCTTGGTTTAGTCGCTTCTATAAATAATTTCTCTCTGTGTACCTCAATTCCTAGTTGAGATACAGCGTCAAGAGCTCTGCTCTGCCTCATAGGAGCTTGTAAAATCAGTAATGCAGAAACTGTAAGTCATTCGAATAATCGAAGGGGAGAGGGTAATGGGGGAACAGGGCACTGGAAAGCACTGGAAGACTGGTCTCTGCTGAAATTTAAGCTATACAATGAACTCAAATTCCAGCCTAAACTCAAAGATTCTCCTCTTGCATGTGATGCTACACTTAAGTTGGATGACTTTTCCGGGGTGCACGTAAAAGCCTATGCTTTCCTAAGCCTATCTATCAGCTAGTACAACTGCTCTGTAGTGCTTGAGCTTCACTCAAGGACCAACTATCTTCCAGTATCTTTTCAACAGTCCTCTAAATGATCAGAGAAGTCAGACAAAATCTCCCACAGCTCACAGGCAAAGAAACCCCACGGCAGAATGCCTTACTGCCACACAGCCCTTCCTCAGAGACACACGTGAGGGAGTGCAGTGCCACGGCAGACCCAAAGTTCAGGCTTTGAGCAAGAAACAACTTTAACATTTCTCTGCCTGGAAACATAGTGGCATAATAGTGCCACAGTGACGCTAGTATTGCCCTGCCAGGTGGAGACACTTTATCAAAATTGCATACTTGTACAGGTAAAGAACAGGGCATGCACGTGGCCAAAGAGACACCGGAGCCAGTGCAATGAGTGTCTTCTCTGTTGAGTCTAAAGGGCCAAGAACAACAGTATGGAGGTTGTCCCCTCTGTCTTCACTTGGAAACCACAAAGAACTTTTTAATGAGCACAGTCTGTTTTCCATGTCAAAGGAGAAGAAACCTCTTGACAGCAGCGCATTCAACGAAGACTGAATTTTTAAAGCTAAATCCTGCCTAGAAATCCCCTGGTGAACAGTCACAAAGATCAAAAACTACCTGTCCTGCTCCTGGGGCTCAGCAGTTGGGTTAGCAGGAAAACAGAGAACAAGCGCTGAGCAATAGCAATGAAAACAGCTCTTCAGAAACAGAGAAGCTACTAAGGTAGCTGAAGTGGACACAACAGAGAGGCTCAGCTGAACACAACGTGGGCACACCTTATCACAGAACAACATGCATCAGGTTTCTTACCAATCGATTCCTTTATGATAGTTGGGTCCATTAAAAAACTGGATCTCCTCGAAGGTGGAGGGACTTGGGAAGTTACTGGTGACGGCGGGATGCATGGTCAAGAAGAAGTGCACAGCTGTTGTGCCTGCAACAGGAACCAGTTAAAGCGACCTGGGTCACACGTAATGCTTGGCTGAACGAAAGGCTTTATGCTGCAAAAACCACTTCGCGAGCGGGCACGCTCCTACCACGCGCGGCTAACCCACCCCTTAACTCGGGCAGGTTACGACAGCAGCGACGCCAAGCACTTCAGGATTGAACCTGATTCAGTGGCTCAATTCTGCACTTCAGCTCATACAGCTGATTTAAGTCATCTCCTTAGCATGACAGCTGTCGCCCATGTCAGCTATCTCGTGTTCTTACCATGGCTGCACTACCCCCACCGCCGCGCTGTCATGTGGCAGAGCCCATACCTGCCAAAGAGGAGGTGGCCTGGGCGCTGCAGGACAGTATCACGTGTTTGGGAAGGAGATGTGCTCGGGACAACAGTAGTGTCCTTGGATAAGAATGCAGCTAGAGATGCCTTGGCCTGCCTCTGCTGTAGATTTTTTCCCTTTACCCAGCCAAACCTGATAATCCTGCTCAGCGCACAGCTGTAGGCCTCCAGCAGGCCGATAAATCAGCCACGCCAAGGGTTTTCTCATTGTGCAATTGCAAGCAGCTTCAGCCGTGATACAGCAGGGCTCACGCTGCACACACACCCCAACAGAGCTTCACAGTGACACAGGCAGGAGACAGCAGCTTGGCTGGGACAAGCTTCCTCCCGAGGCCAGCATCACCGTTTGCTGTGCGTGGCTGGCGGCTGCTGTTTCACTGCACTACAGAGAAAGCCAAGTTTGAAGACCTGGCTTTGGCTGAAGAGATTTTGCTCTCTTCAGCCTAGAAGGGACTCCTCAGTACAGTATATACAGCCATGTCACTGCCAACCACAATGCCACAGCAGTTAAGAGGTGGTGACAGAGGTCACACAAAAGAGGATCTCTAACGCCCACCGACAGTGACACAGAGCATGCAGTGGGTACACGCATCTGTCGCAATAAAAGCACTAGGAGGCATTCATCGTAACCTTTGCTAAGCGTGTGTTAGTCCTGCTGGCAGCCGATGTCTGTGACGCATTAGCAAAGGTCACAGTTTCTCTGAGCTTATGTGGAAAAGCCAAAACACAACTCTGCAGGTAGGGCTTTTCCCTGCAAATCAGGACGGCCGAGCAAAGTGCCGCGGTGCAAAGTACAGACAGACTTGCCAGATTTAGGTTAGAACAAATCTGAGATTTTCTGAAATGTCCTCTGCAGCCATTTGGCAGCTTGCGCAAAGGGCAGCCATATAAACCTTTAACACGGACTTTTCCAGCTCTCCTCTCTGGAGGGATGAGATGGAAGCTGCAATCTTATCTTTAGATAAAGTATTCACGTTACCGGTTTTCTGAGGTCCCACGATGAGGAACTTGGGGAGTCGATCGCATGTTTTCTCTTTGGACCAGATGTCCTTGTGCCTTTTATCATCACAGGGATTCTGCAGCACAAGTGATGGGATTAAGCATTAACAAAGCAGTTAATGGAAAGGAGAGGAAAAGCTGGAAGGCCAGTCCTCTCGGGAAAATGCTATCAGCATATGAAGAACACTTCACAGCCATGCTGCTGCTCTGCCAGGCATCAAGAGGAGTCAAGTAAAAACACGGGGGAACATTTTCAAAAGCTCTGAAGTGACACGGGAGCCAAAGTCCCTCTGAGAGCGTTAACCACAGGCCTTGCCCTACGCAGCCGTGCTGGGCCAGGCCACCACGATAGTACAGCTCAGCATCTGTGAACTTCTGGCAGACAGACAACTCTATCACCTCCAGTTAATTTCATCTGCTCATTACCATGCAGAGAGCTGCTGCACTGGGATAAAATGGAATGAGCATGTTTTATTTAATGAACGTGAATTCTGCAGTGTGAAATTACTTTAAGATTAATCACATTAACATGTCTGCAAGCTCATATAGCACCAAACAGGGTTCTTCCTCACACACTGAACATTTTGCAGTAGCCTGGCTCTAATATAAGCCCTTAAACCATCCAAACGCCTGCAAGCCTGCCCCACAGTCACTGATGGCGGCCATCCCTGTCTCTAAGCTCACACTATGACTGTGTCCTACCGTTCCTACTCATCATCCCTTCCACCTTGCAATTTGCCACCTGCAGCCTCAAGTCACAAAGGTCAAACCTAAAGTCTTTATGCACTAGCCCTCTGCACTCTGGGTCAGCACTCGCGCCACACTTTAAACGTGGGGTGTGCCTCTTGGAAAACCACTAGGAGCCGTTACTGCTGCCTTCTCACCTGCCACAATGGGTTCTTCTCCTGAGGAAAGATTTCAAAATACTTTTTTGCAAGTTGGACAGGGGGCAGTGTTTGCAGGCGAAGGTTGGTCCAGCACTGCACAAACTTGACCAGGCTCTCAAAAGTGTACAGTCCCAGACGGTCATTCCCATAGTTGGACAGGTGGGTCATGAAGATGCTGATCTGAAAATAGGAAAAACATAGGATACTGGTAAATCACGTTACAGTACTGTTTCCTCCTAGCTTGATTGTACTGTTGGGAAGAGGCTGTTCACATCTCAGCCTGCCCTGGCTGTCTGGGTCGATGAATGCGTATCTGCTGGTATACAGCACTACGAAATGTAGCGCTTGCAAGACAGGAGGAGGTCAGGAGAGGAAGGACATAGACCTCTCGGTAACCGGTAGGAATCATGTGGAGGGTGATAACTGAGCCCTGGCAGTGAGTCCAGAACAGTTTCAAAATACCATTTAAGTGGCTCTGGGACATACAGGGAAACAAGGGTTAGTCAGTGACTCCCTCCTAGTCAAAACCTTGTAAAGCCTCTTTCATGGGAGAACAGGAGCTTTCCTTCCTCTCCCTGAGGCACAACCGGGGTGACCGCTAGCTGCAATGCCAGCTCCATCAGAAGAGCAGGCCAGGGCGCAGCAGCACAAGGGATAGTCTTCACAGGAGTTATTTCTAGGCCCACAGCCTGTCAGCTTTCAATCACTTTGGAGTTGACATCTCAAGTGTAAAGGAACAACTGACAAGTCACACTTTAAAATACAAACAAGTGTACCTGGGGAACTGAACGTGGACTGCAAAGAGACACCGCATGAGGACATTGTCCTAGGAACAGACATCAGCTGATAACGTTTTAGCTTGCAAGAGCCTTCAGCATAGGCCATCCTTGAAAAATGTCCTGCCAAGCCTGAGGATGTAAACCCTTGGGCAAAGTGGCACTGAGCACCCATGGGAGCCCCCCCAGCACTGCAGTGCTCAGAAGCCCATGTGCTATCTCTGCCTTGCCAAGCCGCGTTTTCTCAAGCAGATACATTTCTCTCCTGTCTGTTTTTCAGTATTTTAACTTTTGGAAGAGCGCAGAAGACTGGTGTCTGCTTGACTCTGGTGTGTGGCTTTGACAGGTCCCATGGAATCAGGCATCCCAGTGCCTGTAACACGACAGCACTTTGCCAGACACAAACCACACCACAGCCAGAAGTTAGCAAAACAGAAGCAGAACACTAAGATCAATGGAAGAATGACTATGGGGACGACCTAGCACTGCCTGCCCAGTGTCTACTAGTGCAGGGAGGGGGAGAGACCTCCGTCACAGTAGGGGCACCCATTGCTGCACAGTTCAGCACTTAATCCTGATGATGCCAGGTAAGGTCAGCGGGCGACAACAAGCTCCCCTGGCAGGGGGCAGGAATGCCTTTCTCACTCACAGTAGGGGAAGAGCAAAAGGGGGAAGCAGGAGACAGATGGTCTTGGGAAGAAGACATTTGCTGGCACTCAGGAGGTCTGAATTCAGTTTTCTGCCCAGTGTCACCATGGCCTGGTCTCAACGTGATGAGGGATATTGATAGATAGTGGCTCTCTGTGCCTGAGCCATCCCCGAGACACGGGTATGAATTTAATCTTGTCCATAGGGTGCTCACACCCCCGGGTCTTCGAGTAGGCGACAGAAAACAGTGGCGGGACTCTGGGACACATGGAAAGTAAGCAGAGTTAAAGATTTATCACATTTGTCTGTCTGTGAGTTTTTCACTTCTGGTTTCCTACTGAGCTGACAGAGAGGCCCGGCCAGACAGGCTCTGGCACCTGCACTTCAAAGAGCAGTGTGTGCTTGGTGCTGTCATGTAAAAAGGATGTGCTAAATACAACACAGAGCAAAGGACAGAAAGATCTTCTGTGTAACTGCAGGGCCACGCCATGAAGCACGTAAGGCAGCAAAAAGATGTGTCTCATATTGTATTTTGCCCATTTCTGGGAGACACTGGGAAGGTGGTGCGACAGCAAAGGGTGCCTCATCCCTTTGACTTGCTAGTGAAACATTTAGAGGAAAAATTTGCTGCATCAAGTGTCTGGCTCACTGGCATAAACCAAGTATTGCAGCCGAGAGGATGCAGGTCACCACCTGGGGCCCCTTCAAGATTTCCAGAATAAAAAAAGCCTGCACGTGATCCAGATTAGCAGCTGTGTCCCATGACTGACTTACATTTGGTAAAATGGCTCACACAGGTAATGCTGTCACCTGCAAACAGTCCCAAGCAACTGGATTTAGAAGACGACAAGACAAGCCCAGCTGAAGAGCCATTTCCCTGTACTTCTGAGTGTGCAGTCATGTCCTGTAACACACATGCACTGTTTAACAAGGCCTGGCAGCTTGCTCTGCCTCGTCACAGCTACTGCTGCCAAAACAGCTCTGAGCACTACTTCTGACATAAGCTAAGCTCGAGTCCCGTCTCTCTCACCCTCCCATCCACACCCAGTGACCCCAGGAGCTGGCTTGGTAATAACACCTCCCTCCTCTCCTCCTCCCCTCCTCCCTTCCACTGTCAGCATGCCATGGTTTCCCTTCCTTCACACTGAGGAAAGATGAGAAGAAAGGTCACAGAGAGCCTACAATACAGAAAACAGGAGAGCACAAGATTCCTTGTAATATGTAACAAGCAGCTGTAGGCACAGCAGTAACCTGCCTGCATAGTGTGAGCACAAGTGTTTGTGAGAACTGATCATAAACACGCCCTTTGCTTCTGGGAAATAGCGACTGGGCACATGGCAGCCTGTCTGCTGAACATCAACAGCTATTCTCCTTCCTGACACCCGACCTTGTTCACTAGTCAGAAGATCAAACACCTTCTGTTGGCACTGTAGAGTTAATCATATGCTTACAGGCTTGGAGGCTCCTGCATGTGTATATCCACTCAAAGGGAGCTGGAAGCACCAAAAAGGACAGAAAGAGCGTGGTCCAGTCTGCTATGGATCACTGCTGGGGCTGCAGGGCTGGCCAGCTTTCTATCAGGTCTGTGAGATGGCTCTATCAGCAAGGGGAGGAATGCAAGGGTCTGAGTCACTGTGCAAACATGAGCAATGAAGAGGCGCTTAGAGCACAGTACTCCACTGCTGAGAGAGAGAGAAATGCTCCACTGCCAAAAGGAAGCAAAAGTGTAAACACTGGAAGCATGTGAAGGCGCCTGAAAGTTTCAAAACTCACCACGAAGAGCCAACAGTAACTCTGGCAAATAAACTCATCCTGTACCAGAGCACAATCTTCCCAAACTTTTTGGATCACAGATCACTGCCACGTGCTTTGACGATCACGTGCTTTGACGATCACGTGCTTATCAGCAAATTTTAATGGGCAGCTCTAGAAACTATGTTTCTACAAATTCCTTGGCACAGCCTCCTAGACCAGCAACCTGGACCAAAGTCTGGCAACTGGCTTTCCAAGAGAAATCTACAGCTCTTCACTCTCACAGGGGCTATTTCTGCAGGCATTCTTTAAGATCTGACCATGGTGAAATGTGACAAGAGGGAATTCACCCAACATATGGGAAGAGAAGCCCAGAAAAGAAAGCAGTTTCATTCCATCTGACTGGTCACTCCCTATGTAATGCAAAGAATAGTCTTCTCCTTACTATAGACTTCTATTAAGCAAGTAGATTTGGTTGTCATGTGTAACGATGACGATTCTGTCTCAGGCAATAGGGACAGAAGGCTGACTTCCAGACCTTGGGGATGGAAGGTTGGCTTCCAGACCTGGAGTTATGAACCCTTACAGCTTTTTAGCTAGGGCTATTATAGACCCGTACCTTCTGTAGATCATACAACAAACCAGAGCTGGTTACAGGCTAACCTTTAGAAACACAGGGCCTGTTTGTAAACTACAGCCTGTCTGTGTGATGCACCCAGAGCACATTGTGAGGGTCTTTTCACTATCACAGTTCTAATTCTAGGTACAGCCCCAACCAAAAGTGGCTAAAGCTGTGTATGCAACCCTGCCATCAAGATGCAAAAGGAGGAGGGAATGAAAGAAAACACCACGGTGAGCAGAGCCACTAATATTATGTGACAAATCCCTCAAACAAATACTCAGTGACTGGGACCAGTACTTACGGGTTCCCACCTAGAAAGCTAGTGAGAAACAATCTACTTTCTCTTCGATCTGCTTGCATGGCTTCTTGCCCATACTCAGGCACTGGTGGAAAAGACACATAAAGGAGATGTAATCTCCTTCCAGAGAAATCTGGAAGTCATGACAAAAGAAGAGATTAAACATCATTATATTCAGGAGTGGCCATCGAGGTAGAAGTTCTAAAATCACTATCTAAACCTGGCAGGGCAATGTCTGTTCAAAGAAAGGGAGGTCAACAAGTGTTGAATCAGCTTTAGTAAGAAACACGTTCCGGTGGGGAACTGAGAAAGTTACTGTACAACCAAAAAGAGCAGCATGTCTTCCTGCTGCGGCCAACAAGCAGGAATGTGAGCGAGTGTGATCTGTGGTTGGAGAGGGCTACAAAGCTTCATCTCCTAATTCTACCCAATCAGGATTTTCTAAAAATAACCCCTTTTTTTGTGTCTCTTGCCACCTAGTACATCTTCCCAGCTTCAACGGGAACTGAGAAACTCGTGTGATTTGCCATCCATGGCTAAGAACTGGGATGGGACTGCAGGGCGTTGATGGTACTACATTAGCTTGGTGGCTTGACGGAACTGTCAAGTATTGAAAGGGAAAAAGAAACGCCTGTGTTAGACCCAGATCTCCCAAAAATGCCTTAGGGCAACAGCTTCATCACAAAAAATGCACACAGAATTTTTGAAGTGTATATGTATTGAAAGAAAGGGGAGAACACTTCATAATTGAAAGCCCAGAGAAAGCAATTATTCTGAAAAAAATTCATCAGTAAGACCGGGGGAGAAGCCAACAGGCAGCAGACGTGCATGGAACAGAAGGAGCCAAGGCACATCTCACTCCTGACTCATGAAGATACAGCAGCCTAGGTAACACCCACTCCACGCTGGGCCACGCTCAGCATGTCACCCTGGCTAGTTTCTATCTACGGAGTGTGGCACTTGTCAACACTCAATACTGATGCTTCCTTGGCAGCGTGCACAGCAAAGCAGCATTAACTAGCAAGTAGTTCCTTGGCCCTCTTTTTCACGTCTCCTTAGCATCACACTGGAGATACTCACACTGTGATGGGTGGTTATACTCAATCTCCCATACGATCTAGTCCATTCCCACATCAAGCACATAAGCTGAGACACCGTGCACTGATTCTCCCTTCAGATGAACTTACTGGGTTCAGGAGCACCGTCAGGAAGAGTTCACCACCACGAATGCTCTTGTCCAACTCCTTTGAGCCACCGGGATATTCGTTATAGAAGATAGTGTGAGTGAAAAGCCCACAGGTCTGTCGAGGCAGAACCTGGCAATATCAGAGAAAAGTAAAGTTAGGTAAGAGGCAAATGCAGCAGAATCTACAGATGAATGTGTCAAAGCAGCACTCTATGGATCAATATAAAGAGTAAGGGACATAGGTGGCATAGGTTCAGAGGACTCTTTTGATATTCCTCCCAACCATTTATGCATCATAGTGCAAACAAGCAGCGAGATCTCAATTTATTCATGTTGCGCTTGGTTTTGCTCTCCCTTCAGTACTGCCCTCTGAATTGTATGGAGAAACACAGAAACTGGCTTTAGCCAAGTTTCTTCTCTTTGCTTGACTTAAATGATTTTGGAAACACACATGATGAAGGATTAAGGCCTCTGATGCACGTCACTAGAAGACTGTCCCTTGGGCAGGAAAGTGGGTTCTGCTTGCCCAGCTGAGCTCACCATGATTCCGTTATGGATGAATCCACGCCGATACCGGGCAGGTCGTAGGTGTGGGTATTCCTCTGTGCTCGTTACTTGGATGCTCCAAACGGATTTCCACGCCTCGTAGAGTTGCGTGTGGACAGGATAAACCCCAGAATGATGGGGGGCTACAGCATAGCCCAAGTCTGTGGGAATCCCATGCTCCTGGAAACAGAATTCACAGCTTGATCATGCAATATTTAACTAATATCCTTAATAACGATCATATTTATCAATAGACTCCAAGTTGGAGCAAGGTCACAGAATAACATGAAAACTCTCTGGATTAGGAAACCTGAAATACTGCTTGTACTTGTTGTTTTATGCATCTATAGAAATATAAGGGCAATTCTATGTCAACAAGGACATCCAGCACTGGAAACAGCTGCTGTAAGAACGGTCTTACAGTTTGCAGGTGTGACAAATCAGATTAATTCACAAGACTCAGGCCAGGTTACTTGGTTACTACAAACTAATCAATGCGGTTAAGTGGCACATCTCACTCCCACAATGCCTGGATCTGAGTGAGTAGAGGAGGAAAACAAAATTTCCTTAACTGATACAGAAGGAAAGGAAGATGATGACTGGGCTCTGCCTTGTCTCTAGCAATTCAAAGAAAAGCAGACATGAAGCAAGAGACCGCTAAGGGTAAAGATATGGGGCCTGGAGCTATGCTACAATGACAGGAAATATCTGAATTTCATGGGTTTTAATTCCACTATGTGGTTCTGGTAACAATATGAATGATGACAGCTCTGCCCTGCTAGTGTACAATAAAACCAGAGCCCCTAAATGAAGCAGCAACCTTCTCCTTCCCACTGCTAGGCTGTTTTATGTTAAATACGTGTAATTGTGTTCTGTGCTTTGTCTGTCTTTGCAAAGGGCTGCACTGTAATTTAACCAGGAAAAGAAGGAGCCTAAATTGTTTCTATAATGCTGCAACTGTGCTCTGAATTCAAGATCATTCCTAATCTGTGTGCGCCATGGGAACACAAGACAGCAGCCTGCTATTCCCAAGGGGATTACCATCAAAAGAACTAAACTAGAGGTGAAGAGGACATTTCGGAGAAACATGTACACTGTATTCAACTCTGGGCTGTAAGCATCAAACAGACATTGTTCCAGCAGCGCAGCATGTTCAAGGCTTCCTCCTCCTCTACCAAAACCCAGGGAATTTCCCCTGGACTTCCTAGGTAAGTAACTCCCTCCAGCATCACCCGGGGAGGCCAGACGTAGGGCTGCTAGCACACAGAGCATTTTATACTACTGAACAGGTGACTTCCTTACAAAACTACAATGAGTAACGATGGAAAAGGAAATGCTTTCTCACTGCCAGTTTGCAAATTAATTGGATTTGGATAGTAATGCTGCAAGTTCACACCTCAGCAAACAAGAGCCTTGGGATTTGCACCCTGGGGCCACGCGGGTGCCAGGAAGCACTTCCCATTGCACAGGCAGGCACACCACTGGTGTTTCTTGCCTGAAGACAGCAGGAGCCACGCACCAATTTAAACTTTCAGAACTGCCTTTCTTAAATGTTACCAGACTAGTATTTGGGTTCAGTGGGGTTCAAACAGCTGTTCTAGGAGAAGAATGTTTAAGTATTAGTACTGTAAAGAAAATAAACTGCGAAGCCCCTTACCACAGCAAACTGTTTGTTGAGCTTCATCTGCTCAGCCAGCACAGTGACGTTGTGGAAAAGATGAGGCTGCATGTGACTCCACATGTGAGGGAACCACCAGAACTCCTTCCTGTGTTTGAGCAGCATGTCATCCCCTTCATCTTCCTCATCCGTACCTAGAGAGAGCAGAAAAGGAAGTGCAAAACCAAAAGGCAGAAGAGGGGCTCAGTGTTTCAAAGCAGTGGCTAATCCCCCGCAATGCTGAGTCGTTGCAGCAGAGAATCATGCTCTCTCTAATGTGTCACACACACACACGCGCACGCTGTACACAGGCGCTGGGACGATGGGGTACCAAGGGCTTACCTGTATGGTAGAATTTCCCTGAGAAGCCCAGGTTGAAGGTGAAATTCGGGACTAAAGTTCTCAGCTTATTCTGGGTGCTCAGTAAAGCCTGTTTGAAGGAAAGGAAAAAGAAATGTTCATATTCAGTTGCTCTGTAATGTTTCTCTGTGCTCTACTGGTGCCCAGTTGCATCTGAAGAGGTATCACAGGGACTATGGAGTGAAGCAGAGCAGCCAAGTGCTCCACATACAGAGTCTTTACTTGAAGGAGTCCTGCTGTACCAAGATGTACAGTCAGATGATGCTCTCCCCTTCCAACATGAAGGACCCAGAGGGTCTGCGCTAGGGCAAATGGACAATAAATCTCGCTTCCAAGCAACAGATCCCTTACTCTTTCCAGGTTCAACCTCAACGCTCCCTTCCTCTCCTGTGCTGGCTGGGACTTTGCTATTGAACCTCTGCCCTTTCTCTGATTCTACGTGTTAATGAAAAGGAGCACAGGGGAGCACATGGTGCACAGTCAAAGGAAGAGAAGTCAATAATATCGTGAACAGTAACGAAGTGATCTAAAGGGAGTGGGCTTTTATTTAGACAAGAAAGGTGGATTCGCACAACTACCCACGCAAGGAGTCCTGCCACGGCAAGGAGATATCCTGGCTTTGTGTCCCTTCAAGTGCCAAAATCCTTCTGTAACAGGAAAGTTTTCTGGATTCTGGAAAGAAAACTTGGGAGAGCCCGCATTCACAATCATGACATCTCATACAGGTTCTCTCTTACTCACTTGTGTCTGCTTTAAATGTCCAAAGTAATCGCTATAGCCAAAGGGAAGCAGCCTTGTGCTACAAACCCCAAAGTCCGCAGTGTATAGAGTAACACAGCAGACAGCCTTGACAGAAAAAAAAAAACCCCAGAGGCTCAGTATGTCACAAACTAGTAAGACAAACTAATTCCAGTCAAATTTCTTCTGGTGAAGAACAATAAAAAGAGAGAAGCCCTGAGATGCATGCTTTGCTGCTACCTGTGTGCTTCGGGGAAAATGTCACTGGTGCAGCTCCCTATGGAAGAAGTTTTCAATCAAATAAGGACCTGGCAGGAGGGCTGCTGGCAGGTGACAGAGATGGTCCTTGCCCAGGCAGTTATTTAGATTTTAATAGCTCTTCTAAGAAAGCAATGCATCAGTGGGTGCACCAAGGTGAATGAGATGACTTCTCAACAGCAGACTTGGACTAGATGCAAATACACAAGCAGCCTGGCACATAATGCTGGGGAAAGCATACAGACTTTTCAAACTGTGCAGGGGAGACGGGCAGATCTTTCTGTATCAGCTGCCCTTCCCCAGCCTCAGGAAGCACAAAAGAGCACTACAATGCTGCCTCCACATGGCGCTCGCTCTGTAGGCCTTGTTTAGGCACACTGCTGCGTAGGTGGTAAAAGCGCGTTCACAAATGCAGACTAATTCAGTGGAGGGACCAGCCTTGACACCAACCACAGAAGGATAATCTGACAAATCACTGCTGTCGCTAATATTTTAAAACAGTGTTGACCAAACAATGATCATGACATTAATTTTGTAATAATGACTTCTGTAATTTATTTCAATCTCCCATCCACTGCGAAGAAGCTGAGCGGTTTTATTCCCAAGGCAGGCAGCCCATGACCTCTCACACACGGCAAGGTGGGAAGACCAGACAGATTATTTACCCAGTGCTGCAGACACTCTCAATGCTCTCTCTGAGGGAATCAAGCTTTCAGACTTCTCCCTAGACATGCTCTTAATTGCCTGTTCCTCCTCCCCACATCCATACAACAGTGACATCAAATGCAACCTGCGACAAATTTCAAAGATCCCAGCTCCTCCATGGCCACAAGCCTACCACATCCTTACCACAGCCCCCACCCAAGAGCAGTATTTTGAGAAATGTACGGCACATGACATCTCCAGAACCTATCACAAACGTAGGCAGTGCTTTTAAAAGGTGACATGCCAGCAGCACCGATGGCTGAAGCCTCCTTTGCTGCACAAGATCCAGAACAGGCAACGGGAGGTCTAGTCCCCCTCACGTAACCCCATGTAAGACACAGGGACTCATCCCACACAGCAAGCACAGGCTAAGAGCTGTGCATCTCTCTGCAGAGAAGCACCTGTCTGCCGAGCTAGATGACAATACTGCATCAAATTTGGGACCAGAAACCTTGAACACATCGTCCAGTATCTTAACGCAGGAAAATGCCACTTTCTTTTCTTGTCTCCAGAGCTGTCCCAAGCCTCACCATTTCTCTCTGCTGCCCTGAAAGGCACGTCCAGTTCCTCAAGCTGGGGTAGGAAGGTGGAGGGAGGAAAGAAAGACAGCGGTTAAGAGGCTTAGCATTCCTCTGCAGAGAGGGAGATTTAAAGCCTGGCTAGGGTTACCATGACGACACATCTGTCTGATGACAAATCCCAAAAAGCCCTGCTCCAGCAGGCAGAAATCCTTTGTGTCTGGGGAGGGACCAGGGAGGAACCATGAGGGCCCCAGAAATTCTGAGACTATGGAGCCCTATGGAGTCCCGCTTCCCTGGCGGGTTTATCGCTAATCGTGTGCCATCCCTCTGCTGATGCTGAGTCCTTTTCAGAGCCACAGCCATAAAGTGGCATGGCATTGGTTTGAAGACATGTCTTTCCCCTGGATAGGGATAAAAGAGACTAAGGTGCCAAGTAAAAAAATCAGGAAATTTGTTTCAACAAATTATGCATTCACTGTTCCCTAGCACACTGGTTCAAAGAGGTCTGAGCTGTAGTAAGGTGAAACAATACAGATGTGGGAAGGGGCAAGAAGGTGGCCCTTCTCTCTGCTCTGATACCTCTGCACTCTGTTTCTCCTTTTACAAAGTAGGATTAATATGATAGTACTAATAATATCTTACAGGTGGCTCGAGTGGCATTTCATTTATATCCACGATGTGCTCTGAGATTCTTAAATGAAAGGCAATCAAGAAATGTGGAGTAGGCTATCCATTAATATATAAAATAGCTAGCCAGATGCAAACAGATCTTTGTGTGCGTATTTAAGAAATATAGTTGCTCACGTGGTACGGGACAGAGGGCCAGCATTTTAGCTATCCCCGAACTCTAAAAAGCAAAGTTTCTTCCCCTAGAAAACTACCCTCCAAGTATTTCTGTTTTCCATTTTCTAACTATCTTCCATTCCAAAAATCCTTCCAAGATGCAGCCAAGCCCACTAGCTAGCCAGAAAGGCCCTTTCCCCAGCTAAGCTCCTTGCCAGAAGCTCAGCAAGGCTCACCCCAGGAAGGAACAGTCTCCAAGAGACTCCCAGCACCGGCCACCAGAACTCATAAGCCACATCAAGGCCAGACCTGCCTCACGCTTGTCACAGTCTATCACAGAACATCCTCTGCAGCTCATGACCTGTAGTTTTGGAAGCCTTTAGTACTTAATTCGGGCAGCTGTGCTGCAGGCCCAAGTGACAGACATCTACATTCCNNTCCAGTTCCTCAAGCTGGGGTAGGAAGGTGGAGGGAGGAAAGAAAGACAGCGGTTAAGAGGCTTAGCATTCCTCTGCAGAGAGGGAGATTTAAAGCCTGGCTAGGGTTACCATGACGACACATCTGTCTGATGACAAATCCCAAAAAGCCCTGCTCCAGCAGGCAGAAATCCTTTGTGTCTGGGGAGGGACCAGGGAGGAACCATGAGGGCCCCAGAAATTCTGAGACTATGGAGCCCTATGGAGTCCCGCTTCCCTGGCGGGTTTATCGCTAATCGTGTGCCATCCCTCTGCTGATGCTGAGTCCTTTTCAGAGCCACAGCCATAAAGTGGCATGGCATTGGTTTGAAGACATGTCTTTCCCCTGGATAGGGATAAAAGAGACTAAGGTGCCAAGTAAAAAAATCAGGAAATTTGTTTCAACAAATTATGCATTCACTGTTCCCTAGCACACTGGTTCAAAGAGGTCTGAGCTGTAGTAAGGTGAAACAATACAGATGTGGGAAGGGGCAAGAAGGTGGCCCTTCTCTCTGCTCTGATACCTCTGCACTCTGTTTCTCCTTTTACAAAGTAGGATTAATATGATAGTACTAATAATATCTTACAGGTGGCTCGAGTGGCATTTCATTTATATCCACGATGTGCTCTGAGATTCTTAAATGAAAGGCAATCAAGAAATGTGGAGTAGGCTATCCATTAATATATAAAATAGCTAGCCAGATGCAAACAGATCTTTGTGTGCGTATTTAAGAAATATAGTTGCTCACGTGGTACGGGACAGAGGGCCAGCATTTTAGCTATCCCCGAACTCTAAAAAGCAAAGTTTCTTCCCCTAGAAAACTACCCTCCAAGTATTTCTGTTTTCCATTTTCTAACTATCTTCCATTCCAAAAATCCTTCCAAGATGCAGCCAAGCCCACTAGCTAGCCAGAAAGGCCCTTTCCCCAGCTAAGCTCCTTGCCAGAAGCTCAGCAAGGCTCACCCCAGGAAGGAACAGTCTCCAAGAGACTCCCAGCACCGGCCACCAGAACTCATAAGCCACATCAAGGCCAGACCTGCCTCACGCTTGTCACAGTCTATCACAGAACATCCTCTGCAGCTCATGACCTGTAGTTTTGGAAGCCTTTAGTACTTAATTCGGGCAGCTGTGCTGCAGGCCCAAGTGACAGACATCTACATTCCAATGCACATTTCTGGACACAATACAAAAAGGTCTAAGCTTCAGTCTGATGTTTGATGCCCATCACTTTAAAAAAGGCTTTTTTATAATCTCAAATGATAAATCACAGCATCACAGAATGGCAGGGGCTGGAAGGGCCCTCTGGAGATCAACCCCCCTGCTAAAGCAGGTGCCCCCAGAGCAGGGTGCACAGGAACCCATCCAGGCAGGTTCTGAATATCTCCAGAGAAGGAGACTCCACAGCCTCCCTGGGCAGCCTGGGCCAGGGCTCTGTCACCCTCACAGTAAAGAAGTTCTTCTTTATGTTCAGGCTCCAGTTTGTGCCCGCTGCCCCTTGTCCTGTCGCTGGGCACCACTGAGAAGAGCCTGGCCCCATCCTCTCGGCACCCACCCTTTAGATATTTGTACGCATGGATGAGATCCCCTCTCAGTCTACTCTTCTCCAGGCTGAACAGACCCAGCTCTCTCAGCCTTTCCTCACAGGAGAGATGCTCCAGTCCCCTCATCATCTTTGTAGCCCTCCGCTGGGCTCTCTCCAGTCGTTCACCGTCTCTCTTGAACTGGGGAGCCCAGAACTGGACACAGCACTGCAGATGTGGCCTCACCAGGGCGGAGTAGAGGGGCAGGATCACCCCCCTCGACCTCCTGGCCACACTCTTCTTAATGCATCCCCAGGATTTTTACTTCTAAGCAAATATTTACTTCTAAGCAAATATTAGGGGGAAAAGGTTTAAAATTGTGCCTTTTGTTGCAACACATTAAAAATTTATATAACCTCACTGATGGATCTGCAAAGATTTACTCAACAGTCACTACAAGCTCTCGATGCCATCCAGTGAAAGACAAAAACTCTCTCAATGGCTTTAACCATTTTAATTCTAGGAGCAAGGAAGAAATCAGGGGAAGCCACAGCACCCTGACCGTACCCTCTTTAGGACTTAGTCTTCTTCTAAGATGTCATGGTGTCCTTGGCATCACAGTAACACCGGGCTAAACCTTCATACAACTCTGCTTTTTTAGCTGTGAAATTTTTAACTTCCAGAGGTGTTTGCAGAGATTTTAGCTGTTTCATACAAAGCCTAAGTACTACGTCCCCTCTATCTTCAGGTCCCTCTAAAAAGAGGTAAAAGAAAAGGGGGGGAAATAAGGCTGGGAGTCGGATGCTAGGAGGAGAGGATACCATGAGTGTAGGAAAACACTACATGGACAAATGAAGAGAAACAGATGACTAAAAACGGAGGAAGAAAGCAGAGTGCTTTGACAGCCTCTTCCCAAATGCTCATACAAAGCATACTAGGAGCGTGTTGCAGAAACACCTTCTTCGTAGGAACTGCCCCTGTGGACACTGGGCAGCACATTCTCAGGAGGATTTTCTGGACCTTTCTCACCACCCAGCAGGAGAACTGGCATAGCTCAAAACAGTGCTGTCAAAAGAGAAAGCATTCAGAGTACTGTCATTTCTACCTCCCCTACAATGTTAGAATCACGGAGTTAGAAACTGCTGAGTATTTTCAGTTCAGGTAAGATCACCCTCTACAATTGAGAAAGGCAAAGGCTGGCTGACAGCCACCCTCACTAGATTCTCTCTCTTCCACCCTCACCATTCATAATCCACAATGAAATGACTGTCCTTGAATTTCACTTCGCTTGCGCTCAGACTTGCTAGCAATGATTACTCACTATTAATGCCCTTGTAGAGATTACCAGCAAAAGAGGCAAAATCTCATCTACTTAATCTTCTTTCCCCATACCTAAAGATGACCAGAAAGGATGATAAAAGCCAGATCCTTTTGCACTAGAAACAGCTCATCTTTGTTGACCAGTTCCACGGAGATTTGGTAAATTCTGAGGATTATGATTTACGAAGAGACTGAATGTGGAGTAATTGAGAAGAGAAGGTATTCTCCAAGATTTTGTTTTGTTAATTATGTGCAGCTCAAATCTCTGGTAAACTTTACAAGGGAAACACGTTCTTCTTGTGCAACTTCCAACTGTTTCGCTTCAATTGAGGACTGCAAGCTCCTGCCGCAGCCCTTCGGCAGAAACAGGAACTCAAGCGTTATCACCTTTAAAGTAAAAGCAAGCACAATTCCTTTTTTTCTTGTTAAAGAAGAA
Organism: Steatornis caripensis; assembly: GCA_013398225.1. Classification (NCBI taxonomy): domain Eukaryota; kingdom Metazoa; phylum Chordata; class Aves; order Caprimulgiformes; family Steatornithidae; genus Steatornis; species Steatornis caripensis. The sequence goes on from VZSC01002973.1 coordinate 194,053, forward strand.
AGCTACTCAGCTCTCCTTTAAGCATCACAAATCAAAACATTTCTCCTCTCACACCGGACATCTACCATGGGCGTACATTTCATCAAATCACATTCAGCACTTTCTTTTAATAGTCATTTTGTCTGGGAAGCTCTCTGAATGTGGACCTGCACATGGCAAACAGGCTCACTGGGACAGCAGAGTCCATTTTATACCTTCACACAACATCCAATCTTCAAACCGCTACCCTGACCACTGTAATCTAAGCTATAAGATAAGGAGCTGTGTGGTGAGATAACAGCCCTGAAACAGAGCTTTCATATAAAAGGCCAAAGAAAATGCCAGCTGTTCTGTCGCTATTATATCCTCTCCTCTCCCCACGGCGAGAGGCTATCAACAAATCCACGTAGTTATTTCTTGCTTTTAAAAAATAAAAATTCATTAACCTCTCATGGCTCTGCAATCAGAGAGCTTCTTTTAAATGGATAAATCTGGGGTTTATCTGCTTTGCCTGAGATTCTCTGCTTACTGATCACAGATTATTCCTCCATTTCACCCTGTTAAAACCAAAACAAAGCATCTTTTGGAATTATCTTGTCTGGGTTTGATTTTAACATCACTAGAGCAGCCTTCGTTTCCAAGAGCTTTGGCCACCTATCTCCTGTTTTCTCACACAGGTTTGTAACCTGCACAAACACTACAGAGGTGCGAATCCCTGCCAGCTTGGACTAGAGGGTGCAGGGCCTGCTTAGGACTGAGACAAGACTGTGATCCTTCAAAAAAATCTTTCAGAGCATTTCAGCACCTCCAAACACAGGGACGCTGCAGTGAAATTTAAAAAAATTTAACATTTTCCTTCAATAAGTATTATATACAACTGTTCCATTTTTCTATACCTGTCTGCTTGGACACACTTTTTCTATTCCCCTCTGCTTGGAGAGTTATGGTCAAAGGTGGCTCTACAGAATTACTAAAGAATGAAGAAAGTAAAATAAATAATAGCATGCAATTAGAGCTGCTTCAGGCATGCAGCTTCAAGTGAACCGAAAAGATAAAGCTAGCTTCAATCAGAATGCAAGGACTTCCTTTTCCTCAAGCTAAACTCCGGATCGGAAGCAGAACTTAAAATCTCAAAGACCTAAAAGAATGAGATCAACTTAGATATGTCCCGCACAGATGCGTAAAACATGTAGAAAAGGTGGTAAGACTCCCAGTGAGGTGGAAGAGTGCTCTTCGGAACACATAACGGATGAGGTTCAGTTCAGGTAAGGGGACACACATGTACAACAGTATTTTGTTTTATACCTTTGCCTGAAGTGTTCTGTGCCCTTGGATGAAAGGTTAAAGCACGCTTCTCTTTGAAGTTGTTTCGGAAACATGCTAAGGCAGCTGCTGTCACAGCCTTGTCGTCATCACGGCTGGTACCCAGGGAACTCCATCCAGGTCCTATCTAAGCACAAATGCTAAATGGGAACCCAGCGTGAAAGGCCTGGGGCCTCATACCTCCGGGAACAACCTCTGCACACCTGGAGAAACGGGCAATGTACCTGCCTCAATGGCTACAAACCGGAACTGATGGGGAAGACACAAAGGCAAGTCCTTGGCTCCATGAGGCAGCACATGTACACGTATCACAGACTCAGGAGAACATTTTATCACATACTTTGAAGGACACAGAGAATTAGAAGGGGCGCTTAAGTTTCTTACTTTCTTCCTACTTGTTCTCTGCCTTGCCTGTCTCGCTTCCCTCTCCTCCACAAAATCTCTCTCTCTGTGCCTTTCCCATATCCGTTCCTAACAGGCTACTGCATTACTTAAGAACTGCCACAGAAAGTAAACCACAAAGATAGCATCTCTCTTTCCCAGTTGTGAGGCCACAGAAACGATTCTCATGAAGGTCTGATCTGAGCATGTTTCCCTGGTGAATTTTTGGATATTCCCTGCCCAGGCATGGGTGTTGCTGGTGGAGGATATGAGAGCGCTGTAATGAAGGGTGAGAGAAAACCTTTCTTTTCCCAACTTGGTTATGTCCTGAAAAACCAGATGGCTAAAACATAGACTATAGCAGTTCACACCACATAAACTGGCCTATAGTTCTGCAATATAATATATATATTTTATACATATAATAATAAATAATAATATAAGAAATAGTTTTTCTATTCTCTTCCATTCTAACACGACTCGCCTTTTCCTTTTGAAAGGCAGAGTTTAAGCTACAAATAGGTTGAGAGGCAATCTGCATATGCTTGTTCCCTATGTTAAAGAGGAGACAGGACAGACAACCACAGGCATCCTCCTCTTAAATTCAGAGAGGCCAGCTACAGGTCCCAGAATGAAAAATGCTCCATTTAAACCTGCAAAAATGTTGAGAGCATCACATACAGTGCCTCAGCATCTTTGCAGGCTACTTCTCTGTTTAAGGTGAGAACAACAGCAGCAATCAACTCTTTCGCTCAAATTAAATGGAACCTTGACTTCCCTGGCATACCACATACACTATGAATTTGTCTGGGGCCTGTAGTTTATTCTGGGGATTTTACCTCTACATCAGACACTTTCATGCGAGTGCCCTCTTTTCCCACAAATATATCATCAATGTCGACGAGGATATAGCGATCAAGTGTGAGACAGAGGCGCTTGCCAGTCAAGTAGGCAATGGCATCCACGAAAATGAGTTTGTGCAGCCAAAAATTGAGGTTATTGCCGAAGAGCACCCGCTGGATCCCGTCATGCAGACCCAGGTCCTGCACAACTGTAGCATGCAACGCTTTGTGGGTGGCCAGGTGAGGAATGGACTCTGAGGACTTCGTGCTGGCCAACAGCACTGGCTCATAGGTGCTGTGGTTTGACTGGAACACAGTCCAGTCATCGCCAGGCAGGGGACCCTGCTCCACCTCATTAGCCCGGGTGACGTAGAGCAGGGGAGCACTAGGGTTGATGTGATAGTCCCGCAGCCCCAAGTTGGAATGTAGGAAAAGGGGGAAACCCTTGAGCTGTGCACTGAGCAGGCTGTTCTCGTTGGCTTTGAAAAAGCCTATAATCCCCACTCCATACTCTACACAGTATTTGTCCAGCAGCTCTCGGTTCCAAGCATCTAGGTTCACATATTTAAGGATGTTCTCATAGATAATAAGAGCGTAGCGTCCTCTATCTTTGTCTGTCAGGGTGGGCATATCCCCTTTGCCAGGGGCGATCTCTGTCCTGTATTTAAACCGGCTAGATTCTAGGATGGCCACAATTTCCTGCCCCAGCTGGGAGTAAATGCTTTCCACAAAGACTAGCACCACAGGATCTGTGCGTGAGGTGTCCACAGATTTTGTGAGCCTCCAGCTGGCTTGTGGTGGGATCAAGATGCGGTGCTGATTGCTGCAGTCACTGAAGGGCAGGGGTGGTGGCTCCTTGATTTTGGGACTGTTAGTGACGTAGTAAGCCAGGATGCACATGGAGATGAGGCTGAAGGCAATGAGCAGCAGGATCAATCTGTGGAGCTCCAGCTGTCGCACGTGCCTCACTACTTTCCACAACTGAATCATGGTGAGGCGGGCTGCCCACCCCCTCCTCACACTCTGCACCCACGTCGCTCTTGAAATCTCCAGTGCCGCTGTGGCCGTATCCAGCAGCAGCTCGCAAAAAAGAAAGAGCAGCTGCAGAGAGAGACAAAGCTAAAGCAAACAGCTACAAGCCTACACTCCCAGGGATCTGCCATTTATCTCAAGTAACCATGGCCCTCAATTCCCATCGCTCTTTTGTGTGCTGCTTCCTGTTCCTCTCCTCTCGCTCAGGAAAGTCTTTTGGAGGAGTGAGGTTTCCCGAATCTCGTCTCCAACAGCAAATCACTCTGTCATCCTGTGTACAAGCAGTTTCAGCTCAGCCTTCACAGGTGTCCTGTTTCTCATTTAGCTGTTTTGCATTCACATGATGGCACCCTCTCTTTGCATCCTGCAATTGAAAAAGAAAAAGTCAATTCTCAGTATGGATTCAGGGTATTTAACGGGTTTGAGATGAAATGGCAGGATCAGCCAGTGCTAGGTGGGCAGCATCACTCGCCTGTCAGCAGGCAGACCTGTTCCCTGGGAAGTGTCACGTACCACTTGTGCAGGAGCTTGGCAGAACAACTGTAATGGCCTTTGGAAGAAAGGTCCTGACAGTGCACAGGGACTCAGCATTCACCTTGGGCAAGATTCTCACACACTACTGCAAACAGAGGCGGTGTACCTGGCCTTCCCCCACTCCTCTTTATGCCACCCAACAGAAAACACGAACCCCTTTTATTCTAGCCTATATTTCAAAATTGAGAAGAGAGCCCTCACATTCTCCGTCCTGTCCTCATACTAACGATGATGTGTCCAAGTCCTTGCCGCTGACTTCCTAGGTCCTCTGGATATGGCTGTCCCAAACCCAGCAGGATGCCTCACATTCCCACCAGCTCTCTACCCTCACGGCTCCCAATTTCCATAGCTCCCACGCTTCTCTATGAGGCCACCCCACTTGTCCTGGGAACTCATGTTATTCCAGGGCTCTCAAAACACAGCTCTGGAGAAGCATCATCCCTCAGGCACCAACGGAACCGGGGGAAACAGGTTGCCCACGCACTGCACACCTAATTGCTGCCAAGTGATTCAGTGGCAGTTGGAGAAGAAACATCTGAAACCTTCCTCACCTTCCCTCATACGCCACTGAAGCCACTGAGCATGAAGCCAGTTTTACACCACCAACAGCACGATGTAAATTTGGGTTGGTCTCAAATACGTGAAAGTTTCTTGTAACGAAGCTCTCTGACCTCCTGCTTCGTGTTTATGACAGCCGACTATTTCACCACACATTGTTATTTTTTGAGAATAAAATACTTAACAAAGCCAACAAACACCAAGCCATCTGAAACACAAACACCAGGGAAAGTAACAAAATTGCTCTGTGGTTTACAAATAAAGTAACTGTGTAGCTTTCTCTCCCTTAACAGAAGCGTGTCTTATCTACAGCGACAACACCCAGGTGTGCATTATTTGGGATACAGGCACATTTTTGGGAAGCGCCTGCTGCCCCTCCCAGCACAGTGCAAGGACACCCCGAATGCCAGATGTTGCTCACCAAGCCAGTCGTGCCCAAAATGAGCTCTCTGTATAAGTTAATTTTTTTTCTCTCAAAACTTTTCTTACTCACACGCCCACACTCCTGCAGACATGTGCTCCATCACATACAATCGGTCTAACCACCTGCTCAACTGGCACAGCTTACAACACCAGGAGGCCCAAGAGCAACAACAACAAAAAGTACTACCAAAACAGTTCTTCATCCTTTCTCCATTCCTCCCATTTTTGAGCCTTTTTGTTACTATCATTCTGATAAAACAAAGAATATTAGAAGACTAGCTTGTCCACGAGTTTAAGACAGACAGAAGTGTTTTTATATAGTACAGTCAGGGTTTTAACAAGTAGCTCTACCAGGAAAGAAGCTACTTGTGAGACATATGCTTATTTTGCTTCACCAGAAAAGAAATTACTTGTGAGACAGATGCTTATTTTGTAATGTGCATTACTAAACAGTAAAAAATCCTTCTGAGTCAGGGAAAATATCAGTTCACAGATGAGGCCAAAAGTCCCACTCTGAAGACTCCCACCGGGCTGTTTTCCAAACTGCTGGTGCAGCTTGAAGCAGAAACAAAAAAACCCAAGCAGATTTTATATGAAGAGATATAATACTGCTAACTTTGTGACAGCAGATGAAAGAGTCAGAGTACTCTTTACACAAATCTTATAATGATCATTATCTCAACTTCTATGCTATACGCTCAGTAGAGTGGGGATCGGCTTCTGTAGTGCACAACGAGACCTTAGCCCCGATGAGGTCTTCAGCATAGCTGTAGTCTGTAAATGTAAAGTATATTACAGAAATAATTTTCCACTGGAGAAACTGAGACACAGCAAATCTTACTGAAGGTCACACTGCAAGGCAGCAGACAAATGAAGATTTAAAAAAAAAAAAAGTAATCTCTGTTCCCCAGACTCCAAATGGATCAAGCTTCCATTCCCAAATGGCCCTCTGTAATGACAGAGTCGGCTTTGGAAATCCAGCTCAGTCAGCGACAGTAGCTATGTTTTCTTCAACAGAGACAACCGATCATTTTTCAGTTTTGTCTCTACATACTGTTAATCTTTTATTGGCAAAAGGACAAATGAGAGAAGGGAAGAAATTACTATGAGAAGATGTAAAAAACAGATTCAGATAGTTTTTTTCTTTTTTTATTACTGAAATGACAAATAATTTTGAATGCATGACTCTCTGGACTGAGTACAGGACATGGCTTGTAATTCCAGTTCAAGCCAAGCTCAGTCCCAGTGATACACTGGGACGGCCAGTGTATAAGGATAGCACCCAAAACACGTGCCAGCTTTCAAAAGCAACCAGGAAAATAACCTTTCCACCTCCACAGCGAGCTGTTCCCATCCCACTGACCCTGCAAGGAAGGCCCCGATGTCACCACCCTTGTGCTTCGCACTAGAGCTCCAAAGGCGTACTGAACTGCAGAGAGGCACGAGGCAGGGGAGGCAGAGTTCAGCAGGGCAGAGAGAGGTTAGATGGAAACATAGAAAAAATGCTGTATCTTTTATAACAGGTGAATTCCCTGTAAGACATGATACACACAGCTCCATGCGTATCAGCTGCTATGAGAAGTGGTCTTCATTCTACTTCTGTGCAACAAATTCAGGCAAAACACTCCACTCAGATTCCTACATACTCAATTTTTAAGACTGAAAATTGCACGTCAGTGTCTTCCCAAATAGCTCACATCCTTTTGCTTTTTAATGCCATTGGATAAAATAGAATAATTGACTATTTTGGATTCAAAGATTCACCGTCTTAACACGTATTAGAGAAGAAGTTGTTTTTGCAGGAGAAAATAACATAGAGGGACTTACAAGCTCGGGAGCCCATGCGTTGCGTGCAGAAATTTCCAAGCAAGTGTTTCTGGGGAGAATTTGTAATCTAAACGCCATGGGAACAGCAAGAAAACCGAGAGTATGCTGATCTATGCAAAAGCCTGGCAAAGTACTGTACTACTTTTACAACTCTTTACCCCCAAAACATCAAGGTGGAAAACACTTCTCTTCCCTGGTTACACTCACTCACCTCTCCAACTTCATTTTTAGTGTTGAACTGAACCTCTGTTTTGCAGAGAGCTGTAGCTTCAGTTTCCTGGTTATCAGTTTAAAGATGAAAATCACAAGACAACTGGATTATTCTGTAGAATAAGGATGAAACCAGAGTTTAAGCTGGGTTGCCACACCTGCAGTGCCCAGCTGAGGGGCAAGAGGGAGAGGAACCCCCTTTGCTGGGCACTTCTGAATCACAGCAGTGTTTTGATAACAATGACTCCATTCAAGCCTCTAGTGAAGCTCCCAAACAAGCCCCCATTTGTTACATGGGTGAGCTCAAAAAAACAAATTAAAAAAAAAAAAAGCCCTGTATCAGATTGCGGCTCAAGAATCTGTCAGCTCCGATCTCTTTAACAAGGCTTCACAGCCAGAGGGCATGCCAGCTGGCATGGTATGCATTTAGCTCTTTGGGGACCACATCAGCTGGTTTAGGTTCAAATGAAAAGGAAAAAAAAGCAACAAAACAAATATAACAACCAAAATTTATATTAAAAGGTGAGAGAGCTGTCAAGACCCACCTATATCCAAAACACGAAGCCCAGAAAGATCTATACTGGAAAACAAAAAAGAAAGAAAAGAAAAACCTCAAACGGAAAATTGCTCCCTCTCAAAGGAAAAGAAAATACCTGTGTCCACTTTTGAGATCAAACTCCTTGGAATCTAACACCACAAAAAAAAAAGTTTATAGATAAATTAAGGTCCATTCCGAACTCCTGCCAGGACTGCTCGAGTGCAAATTGCAGGAGGCGGCAGTCAGAACACACAGCAAGGATGAAGTGTTTCACCGATGCAAGGACACGGGCTCAGCAGGCTCCCGTCCTGCCAGAAAAGCATCGCTAGATCAGAGAGCATCAGCTGTAAGGCCAGCTATCTCACAAATCACCAACATTAAGACAAACGCTTTATAAAACTTAGATGTTCTGTTTCCTAGCGATATACAGTGTTAATGTGAAACATGAACCGTTTTGTGAATTATCAGCTGCTAACCCACATGGCAACTGATGTGATACGAATGGAAGATAGCGATCAGAATCGTGTGGTTTTAATGTCTGATCTCCAGATATTTCCAATGCTTGGAAATTAGTACGGGGGATCAGTACAAATACCCCAGACGAGCCAAAACCAGCGACCAGAATATATGTATTTGGGGCTGCTGGTACATTCATGCCAAGGCACGTGCAAGATAATGGGTGTCATCTGACACCTCTATCAAGAACTTCTGTCATACAAGCTCCAGCCTAGCTGAGCCACAGAAGGTCTCACTACCCTAAAACCCAGTGTCCCCTGTACATTTCCCCAGCTCTTTTTATTATTCATAGTATAACCCCTCTTTGTGAAACAAACAGCAGCAGGATCTTGCCTTTGTTCACAACAGCTCTAATTCAGAGGTCTTCCTCTGGCACTTCCTGCGAGATGGTTGTTGCCTTGGGTCGCAGAGTAATTGAGTTACACAGTAATCAGAGAAGGAATCTGATTGATTTTCCAGCTCATTCCACTTTAATGGTGTCATCATGACACAAAATTCCTGACTTCGAGACACTGCAGCCCCTCTCTCCCTTGTCTGGGGTGGTGTCTGTATGCCAGGCCTCCAGGTACAGCTCTCTCACAAAGGTGGGGAACCTGGCAAGCAATGTCAGCAGAGCACAGCGAGCCGCACAGCAAAAGAATTAGTAAACCATCAGGAGAATGAACACTGGTTGTATTCCCCGTATTGGATTAAGAAAAAAAAAAAAACTGTGGAAATCACAGCCACATTGTAACGTGGCTGCCAACCATGCTCATTTTTGGGCTCTGGGCGCGTGTTTCAGCTAGCACCCGCTGCCAGTCAAATCCTATGGTGAGAGACTGCCCAAGGAATACAAAACTCAGATCAAAGAGGCAAGAATCACTAATGCTGCCCATGCTGCTCCGACAGACAGGCTTGCAGCCTCCAGCCAGCGCTGTGCTCTGCTTCAGCACGTCCCCATGCAGGGATAGGCCTCTTTTGGTACAGACCTGTGGTAAGGCGGAAAGCTGCCAGCTGGCCAGAAGGCTTGAAACGCGTCAGTCTGATCTAAGAGAAGACCTGTGAGATGAAGTAATAACTATTTTTGTCATCATCCCCAGACAGGTATGTAACTTCTGCACCTTCTGCAAGAGCAACGAACTGCAGTCCATGGTAAACAGATCTGCACGAACTCCTTTCAGCCCAGCCTGGTGGAAACCCAACCACAGGCGTGAATTTACCCTCGTCATACTGCAATTAAGTTTGAAGGCACCATGAAGGCACAGATCTTGGAGAATCTGGCTCATGATGCCAGGCCAGTCCCACAGGGGGCTGCACAGGCATTGCATGACACTTGCAAGGTTCTCGCTGTTGAGATACGTGACGCAACCCTTCCACTGACAACTTAGCTCGCAGCAGATCTTTGTTCTCTCACTCCTTTACAGTACAAAAAAAAAGAAACATCAAGTTTATTCCTTCCCATGCCAATGACAGAGGCATGGCCCAGCACTACCTGCTAGCAACGTAAGCCAGTCCTTTCCTCTGAAAACAAAAAAGGTCATCCTTCAAAGAGCTTCCAGGAAATCTGGTTTTCAGCTCTCTGCCTTCTCCCCACTGCACTACACTCACTTTAGGGTCGTAACAATTGACCTCACTAAGTTTCAAAAGCAAGGGGATTTCAAACTTTTACACTGAGGTATTCCCTTAAGTTGAATGTCAGGTACCACAACCCTCTACACGTTTCACTGTCTTGGCACAGGACAAATTTGGGAAGGGAGAACAGTTGTTGTCTTGTTTTTCAGCCTGCCTAAAGATCAGATGTGCAAATCAGGAACCTGAAGAATTGCTTAAAAAACAATGAAACAAAACTTCAGCCTTCCAACAGTTGCTGATGCTACCTACTTAATAAAAATAGTATGTACCTTGGCAGCTGCACACTTTTGGTGGAACGAAAAGGAAAGGCTACAAGTATTGGGGCAGCGGAAGTGCTCACAGAGCTTTCCATCAGCTGAGGGGCTGTAACTGCTCTGGGGCTCCACAGGTCTCTGCAATGCAACTGCTCATATGAGAGAAAGGAGGCACCTTCCGCAGAGATAACAAAAGGGGCATCCCCGCTTCTTTATTTCATGTGCTACTGAAGCTCTAACACCCCGGTATCGGGCCACCGCAAGAACTTCAGTTTCATTCTGGCCTTACCCTCCCTCCTGCTTTGTGTCTCTCCTGACACATAGGTCTATGCATGCTCTGACCCTAACCCTTTTCCCAAACCAGGTGATGATGTGAGACAGCAGCTCCTTTCTGCAGCCAGCTACTTGGAGCTGTGGGACACAGAACTACAGCTAGCCAGTTCAAAGCCTGCCACACACAGGGGTTCCTCCAAGTTGCTCTCCAATTCCATCCAGGTGTGAAGTGAATATCTCAGTCACCCCTAACCCCCAACATACCATCTTCAGCCTCCTCCTTACATCGATAGTCAAGTATATTCTATCATGGCAGAACAGCTTCAACTCAACTGTGAGAAAAGGAAATAAATGCAGTTCCTTCCACATTAGATATGGACAAGGATCTAATTTCCATTCCCTCACGCACTCCGCTTATCACAATTCAGATAAATGATCCTGCTGCAGAAAGCAAAACGTCTTCTCTGCTATCTTGTCTTAAGTAACTTAATCAAGTGAGGAAATACAGTCAAACTGTGGCAAAACTAAGACAACTCAGTGTCAGTCAGAGTTGAAGTGTCTTAATAAAGAAATGTACGTTATGAGAGTTTATCTGCAATTGCTATGAAAGCAGCCTAACTGTTCTTCCTTTGAGCTACACTTTAACAATTTCACCTCAATTAGCAAGAGGCTGATCTATATTCAACTGCTTCCTCCTGTCAGGTGACACGTAGGAGCTAATCTTCTTTTCTAATCTATTTTACTTAGGAAAATACGACAGTAAGGACAGTAGGAAAGCTTGTCCAAACTGACATCAGAAGAAAGTTCTAAGTATGCTCTACCAAAGCACGAAACCTGAGAAAAGGCTCTTGTGCTTACCTGTTCTTCTGTATTTGCACCAATATTCACGTGGTCAGAATTCGCTGGGCTTGTAAAAGAACGCATTCCCCGGCTGTGTACTGCAGCTCCTTCCTGACCGCCTTCAGGAAAGGTTGTCTACTCAAAAGACTTGCAACCCAGTGTAATGGCTTACGTCCCAGTCTTTGTCGTTTCTAATATCCAATTCTCTATTACCTTGGTGTGACTGAAGTAAGTTTCCTGGACTCAGAAAGCAAAATACTCATTTTTTTACCGGCTTGGCTTCCGCAAGACAGCTTTTAACACAGTGAAAACTCACATCAGAGAAGGAAGGGAAAGTGATATAAGCAAGCTATAAATGTGGCCTAGCAAAAGCAAAACAAGTGAAAACAAGAAAAGGGAAGAAGAGTGTAATGAGTGGAAAAGGGATGACTTGAGGTCTACGGAGATTACACAGGCTGGCTGAGACAGTGGTCTGGAGGCCTGGGTTTTACAAGATAGGAACAAATGCAAAGTGCCCTACTGCCCTCATTAAGCCTTCACATGGCCATCTATGCAATGAAAATCATTAACTGGTTTTTCATAAGGGTTACGGCAGAAACAGATCTCACAGAATCCCAGAACGGCAGGGGCCGGAAGGGCCCTCTGGAGATCCCCCAGTCCCACCCCCCTGCTAAAGCAGGTGCCCCCAGAGCAGGGTGCACAGGGACGCGTCCAGGCAGGTTTTGAATCTCTCCAAAGAAGGAGACTCCACAGCCTCCCTGGGCAGCCTGGGCCAGTGCTCTGTCACCCTCACAGTAAAGAAGTTCTTCCTCATGTTCAGGTGGAACTGCCTGTGCTCCAGTTTGTGCCCGTGGCCCCGTGTCCTGTCGCTGGGCACCACTGAGAAGAGCCTGGTCCCATCCTCTTGGCACCTGCCCTTTAGATATTGATAAGCATAGATGAGATTCCCTCTCAGTCTTCTCTTCTCCAGGCTAAACAGACCCAGGTCTCTCAGCCTCTCCTCATAGAAGAGATACTCCAGTCAGGGGGCACTCTGTAAGGAAGACTGTCAGAGCCCTGCATACACCAACAGCCTCTGAATGCCCTGCCCAGCCTCTACCTACTGACCCGCGAGCTGTATGTGAGCTCAGACCATGACCTGAACTACATTGCAAGTATACTCTGCCTTGCTGACCCGCCTTTGGGCCTGCCTGATGACTATGGACTTGCCTGGTGATCACTGGCTTCTAGGCTGAACTTTGTGGCTGTCACTGACTGCCTCTATTTGTCTTGTTTGGGTACGGTTGCTGAGGATGCTGCCAGTGTCAGGGGAGGTGGAGGGTGGATGGAGAGGAGGATGGAGATCCCATACACCATGGGTCAGGGCAACTCCAGCCTACTGGGGTCCTTACAGCCTTCATGGACTCTGCAGCAGCTTCACGCACTAGTAAGTTTTCAATGCATGAAGGATGTGTAAGTGACGGCAGGAGGGAGTCTGCTAGAGAAACAGAGTGATAAAGGGTTGCGGCTATTGTTAGACTTCCCTGTCTTAATGTGGGTGGAATTACTTAATTTTCTCTCAAACCATCTGTGTTTGTAATTGTTACAAAATCAGAGCGACACAGGCAATGCACACGTGTTTCCACACCACAGTTTACACTGCCATGTTCACTACATTTTTAAACAAGGATTTCAACCCTGTACCTTCTGTTCCTCTTTGTAGAAACCTTGTTTTCAGACAGTCAACACAGAGAAATAAAATGTATTTCAAAAGACCTAAGTCTCAAATACATGAATTAATTTTAAACTGTAATTACACTTCACTAGTTCTTCACCTTCCTCCAATTTTATAGACTTAATTGCTAAAGTGGGCACTACGTTCTTATTATGAATAGGAAGTATCTTTAAAATCCTTTATGCAGTGTAAGTCTGGGACCCCATTAACAGCCTAATTAACAGTACAGACAAACTCAGGAACAAAAGCTGCCATATGTGCAATCAAATCTACCCTCTGTCAAAACCGAAGTTTTGTCAGGAAAGCTCAAGAATTTTGAGCAAATGTACATCTCCGTTAGGGACTGCAGCTGAAAACTAAAGGATCTGGGCACTGAAAACTGCAAGGTGTGCAATCACGGTTTTGGAGATTAAATTAGCTATCCTGGAGACTGTTTTCCAAAACTCACAGGTAGTAAAATTCCCAATAAAATGCACTGAACTACCGAAAATCTGAATAATTTTTCATTATTAACATGGAAACTGTTTAAGTTTTGGAGTAAGAAATTGTTTTTTTCCATGAAGAAATTTAGTTTTGAAGTCAACTTTTAGTTCCTGATAATGGCAAAACGTATGCTTAACCTTCATGTCAAAATTGATGGGGTTAGTCTTGTGTGCCATTTTGCAAGCTTGTAAGTATCTACAGGATTCAACAATTACAAGACTTTCTGTTCCACATGTAGCAGTAAGATATGAGGACAGATATTATCAGAAATGAGACTTAGGAAAATAGTATTCAGAACAGTTTCTTATGAAACTTAGTCTACAGCAACATTAATGTTTTCAGGGTTTCTTTGTTAATAAATCTTCAACTTGGTTCAAATAATGGAATTGAAACCAGAAAATCCCACTAACTCTTAAAATTCGGTGATCAGATTGCCTTGTCTCAGTTGAAATGGAAAGAACAGAATTGCCAGAAAAGTGAAATTCTCTCCAGGTGGAAATGTGCATCGGCACGCTTGGTGAGGTGCTCAGTAGGAAGGAGAACCCGCTTCTCTTGGGCTAGCCTGCTAGAAGGTATTCAGCCTATAAAATGCACTGCAAAAAACCCCGAAGACTTGATCCACCACTTGCATACAACAACATAACCACTTACCAACACACAGTTTTACTAACATGGTGGGTCTTTGGCTTTTCTGCAACATTTCTGTGGTAAGACTAGTTCCACAAACAAGGACACAAAAATGCTTTATAAACAGTAAGCAGATACATCTCCACGCATGCCTCTGCAAGCTTGTCCATGCCGGGAAAATAACAGCCACAGCACCACAACTACCACTGTAGCGAAGCTGTGCAATGACAGTAATATTACTGAGCACTACCAGATCTGCTCAGAGCCCTGTGTTTTCTACCACCATTTCACTCAAGTTGATAATCACAGCTGAACTCGGCCTATACAGACAGGCTAGCTGATGGCACTTGCTGTAATAGACACTAGTTTTCCACAGCCTAGCAATTACCTTAAGATAAAACGTGGGTGCTCTTTAACAGCGTACAGAAAATCGTGAACTAAGTGAAAAATTCTGCACTCAAAATGGGAAGACGAATTTATTACTAATCATTGTATAAAGAGCTAATGCAAACAACGCTCAACAAAACAGTGGCAAATACACTCCTTTATCCTGCCATACTATCTCACATTAAGAAACATGATCCAGAACAACACATACAGGAAAAAGAAAGCATGCAGAGAGAGAATCATGCAAGTAAACAACTTGGGAATGATTGGAAGAACAAGGTTTGCAAGAGCAGATAGAGGGAGGGAGGATTTGGCAGCAGAGACCAGGAGACTGTTCCAGGAATAGGAGGCAGCATGAAACAAAATGCAAAGCTGAGAGTAGGAGGAAGAGATAAAGGGAGGAGTGCACAGGGAGTCAGAGGGGAGTAGGAGAAAATCACAGCTCACATTGCTTAAGGAGGCAGAAACATCGCACCTAAAGACAGAATTTGCCTGAGACATTAGGTCTAGCTTGCCTACTTTTAAAACACATAGGTTCTTTAATAATCAAAAGAAGCAGGGTCTAAAAGGCTTAACAGCTCATCTTCAAAGACGAGTTTCCAGCAGAAATACACTAGCATGCTTACAGCTTAGGCATTTCATGCTGACAGAGGAGGGCTCATACAGTCTGCAAGTCTAAAATTCACCATGTCTTGCAATATTCTGGACACACCACAGCATTATTTCATCCATATCCTTACTAAAGCCACTGTTGGTTTGGTTGTGAAAATCTAATACAGTTGCAGTACTGTCTAACTGCATTCATCCCCTCCCTTTGTCCAGAGAGAAGCATTTGAAAGCAAAAGGCAGCAAGGACTGCATTAGGCAGGAAAGTTGCCTCAACCACATTCTTACAGTGCTTTCTGTCCTTTCAACTTGTAAACCATTTCCCACACAGACACGAAACCGGTATTAGCCAGCTAACAGTATAGATTACCTACATTAAAGAATGCTCACAATAAAACATTACAAATGCTGAAATTCCATAATTAGTGTTGAAATCTTAAGCGCAAATGTGCTAACTGATCTCAGAGGTAACAGATACTTCATCATTTTCAGATCACTTAACACTGAAATCTTGTGCACAGACATGATGGGAGAGAAACAACCGCATTTAGAGCATTCAAGTAATTCAAATTTGACTTTGCAGCAACACTATAACTAAATAATTAATGCTTTTAGCCCCAGATTAGATTAACATTTTTCAGACAACATCTTTTTTCTTCTTTTTCTGCTCAACATTGCTGCAAAGCGGAGAGCAAAGGCAGTCTGGATATCCAAATTCTGATACTTCTTATCTTTGTCACTGTAGCCAAACCACACGAATTGAATGATTTTTAGCTAGACAGCAACTCTGAAGACCTATAATTATGTTACTAAAAAACACACCGTGGTAAACATATTTTAAAATTTTAGACATTAATTTTAACGTTAAATACACAAATTAATTTTAACTCTAACTATTTGGTCTAATTAATTCTCACATAATTAATTTGATAGCTGGAATACAAAGATTACAGCTTTTTGGAAGACATGCTCTGTTTTCTTACACAATAAAGAAATGAAGCCTCTATTTAAATTGTAAAATTCAGTCCTCATTATGAATCTGGGTTAGTGTTTCTGCAATAATTTGAAACGCTTTGACTTTGTCCTCACTCTCCCGTGAAGCGCTAAGTGGCTTGCAGAACATCTGTGATTGCAAGCGTTAATGGAAAGCGCATTCAAAGGACCTGCTGACATTCTGATACCTGTAGCAAGAATCCTGCCTCAGCGCTTTTATGCTTACTTTTTCCCGTTTCCCCCTTTGCATGCCTGTATTTCCCCAACCAATTTATCTGATGCGACCAGGCAGCATCGTGAGGCAGTCGCCTGCTGCTGGATGCAACCCAGCCTGCTCCGCGCTCGCCAGGCGCTGGCTTTGCTGCCTGACTCCCCTCTCAGCTGAGGAGGGCACAGGCAAATGTGCGCATTCACCAGTATCCCTCCACCCTGGCCATGAGAGCAAACCTACACACCCCACTCCTCCTTGGCCAAAGGAGCCTGCCAGTTTGACAAATGCATTGGTCACTCCAGCTCTGAAAACCCGCCGATGCGGCTCTTGGTTTCAACCCCTCACTTCCCTCTGCTCAGCGTGGCAGCCCCTTGGCAGCAGCGCCAACGGCCGTGCGCAGGGGTTACCAAGCCACGTGCTACATGCCACACTCATTCAGCTCCTCCAGAGTTAAGACAGGCTGACTGTTTTGCAACTCATTCCTGCACGCGTACACTGAGGACCCAATTTTGTCCCCTCATCCAGAAACTGATCTTCCAGAGTGTTTAGAGAGGAAGACCGAGCCACGAGTGACGGCTCCATGTTCAGGAGACCAGCACTGGGAACTGGCAGGACAATGTCAGTGCCCTTTTAGGCTTCCTCCTTTTCTTGCACAGTTACAGAAGGGGCAGAAGGAAGAGCAGCATTATCATGGGAGATGAGATAGGGTGAGATATTAAAATCTTCAACTTACCCTTCGCACATTGGTCCACAAGCATCAGAAATAGGTTCAAAAACCATCTCTGAGACAGCAAGAGCTCTTCAGGTACCCTCTGGGAGGGAGCTAGAGATCATCCTAAAAGCTAGAGAATTTGAGAGTTCACTGAGTTCAGCCCTTTATTCCACTTTCAACTTAATGTGGTTACACATTTCCTGAATCCCATCTGTAAAATGAGGATCACATTATGCAGCAAGACACCGAGCAGCAATGTCTCAACAGCACTCTGTGAACATCTCAGAATGAATTGGTATCCTGACGTTACCTGGGTAGAACACAAACTTGAAAACAGCGATAAAGATGAGATTGCCACTGCTTACTGCTCTACTGCAAACACTCCAGAGAATGAGATTAGAGACAGACAGAAGGTGAAAAATTCTCCAGGAGTTCTCAATTAGCAGAAGGATGATTGTAACTCGGCTTGGTTTGCTGACCGCGTAGAGGTTGCTCCATGAAAGGGGTGAAAATTCTCTTCCCCTCCACTGCATTTGCCGAGCTCTCGCGTATTTCTTTTTCTTCACTGCTGCTATTTGCACCAAACGGGAACCATGCTCATTCAGCAACAGCCACCTCAGAGGTTAAACTACTGGCAATGGCATTTAATTTATTGGGAAGGGAGCAGAGAGTGAACGTATTTTAGGTCAAATTCCTTATATGAAGAACCACAATGGACGCTGAAAGTGGTAGGAATACAAATAAAAGGAGATTTGAGTCCTTTACCTTTTTGGAGAGAGGTCCCCCTTCCTTCACAATGCTAAACAGACTAACGTCAATCAACCAATTTAATGTACACAGGCTGAACCACCACCACAAATCCTACCCCTAACTACTCCATCACCTCAGGAGATACCTTAACTTCCATCCACCACTCCTTATAGAAATCCAGACCAGAACAACTGTACACGTACAGCAGGAGACACTGGAGGTCTGTGTTATGTGCTCTCCCATGTTCCCCATGCCCTGCCTACTGTGCCAGGAAAAACATTTGGCCTTTACAAAAATATATTCTGCACTTGAATTTTGAGTATAAAAATGATTCCTTCCTCTGAAATGAAGCACACAACACGGAGTGGCCACTGAGCACCACAGAAAGGCTGAACAGCTACAACACACTAAAGCAGAAAGAGTTGAACTTCGTCATTCCCTTTTTTTCAGTTCCATAAAGGAAGGTCTCTGCATTACCTCAGCTCGCACACGGGTGGATGAAAAAGCAAGATTGTGTTTCCTTTGTTGTACAATACCTAACTTTACAACCTTTTCTTTGGAAGAAGGCATCACACTGGATTGAAAGCAACTTTTGAAATTGTAAGCAACAAAACCCTTTGAGGAATATTTTGCATTAAAGATGGCTTCAACTTTGCAGTGAAAGATTTCAGCACCAGCCATATTCTGAGAACAATGTGTTCTCTCTCTCCGCCAGCCCCTGTGCCTGGCTTGCTGGCTCTATAGTGAGTTTGCTATTGCCCTAAGGGAGTATTAGATAATGAAAAGCTCCAAGTTTTCTTTTCGCTTCATGCCTGGGCTCATCCTAATGTGTGTAAGCAGGCTTTGTTTGCAGACTTTGCTTCTCAACCTCTTCCCCCTCCTATTTTCCAGCAACACAGCAACATTTTTTATAAATGAGCACTACCAATTGCCTCTCTTGAAACAAGCTTATGGAATCCATCATCGTCTTTAGAGTGTTTCAGAGACTAAAATGAGGTTCCCAGCTTTCAAGCACACCCAAGTGCTTTTACTGCGCTAGGTGACTCCATCACAAAGCACCAGAAAACTGGCACCCCACAGAGTGGTAACTACTCAAGTACCTCCTCCAGTCCAGCTCTGCGCCACAGGTGGCACTTCGTCCTGCTAGAAGAAAACTTGCAGCAGGGCCCAGGTGGACCTTAACTGTCGTTTCACACAAACGGCTGCATCCACTCACGAAACGCCTCTGACGTGCTATAACATTTATAACATTTTACTGAGCACATAAATGGTTGTCTCACAACGAAGGAGAGCAGTGGGGTTAACCACTTTTTATTATGTTTCATCTAAGGTGAAGAGACTTGATACATAATTTCCAGATAGCTTAAAACAATGGAGAATGTTTTTACTGAAAGATAACTTGTATTTTTTTAGTAATCTCTTTCAAATGAAATCAGAAAAGCCACATAGGAGGTTGTCTGACAATTCCGGCAGTGAGGTAAGACCCAAGATTCCTGNCGTTTCACACAAACGGCTGCGTCCACTCACGAAACGCCTCTGACGTGCTATAACATTTATAACATTTTACTGAGCACATAAATGGTTGTCTCACAACGAAGGAGAGCAGTGGGGTTAACCACTTTTTATTATGTTTCATCTAAGGTGAAGAGACTTGATACATAATTTCCAGATAGCTTAAAACAATGGAGAACGTTTTTACTGAAAGATAACTTGTATTTTTTTAGTAATCTCTTTCAAATGAAATCAGAAAAGCCACATAGGAGGTTGTCTGACAATTCCGGCAGTGAGGTAAGACCCAAGATTCCTGGAGTTAGCAGCAGGTCACCTTTGACAGGTTACTTGAGCTCTGTGTTGGTTAAACACTCCTGTCAACACACACCTTTTCATTATCTCTTTGGGATTCTTTAACTGAATGGCCTATAGAAAGGCCAGATCCTAAAACAATACAGAAAAAATGTCACTGCAGCTTTAGCTAACCTGAAAAACATGACATCACTTAAGCAGAGACCACCACCCTTCCCTCATCCTTTATGAGCTGAAGCTCAGGAGTGAAGAGGGAGCACCGAGAAGGGAATCGAAAACTGTGTCTCCTCTTCCATACAGCCATGTTGTAGAGGGAAGGTTTTAGACAGCAGGAGCTACATCTACACTGCTACTTACAAAGTAGCCTGACCACCTGACTACACTTGTTACTGTAAGAGGAAAAACCAAAGACCCTTAAGAGAAGAGCCCCTGCTAGAAGTTTCTGGTCTGTAATCCAGGCCAAGCTCTTGTTTCCTACATCTGAAGTGTTTGGCCACATTGTGGAAGCATCCATACTATCAGTATGAACTTGACCGGTTAATTAAAGAACATTTTTAAAGTCCCGTGTTCTGTTTAATGTGCCTTGACCAGGAGAATGGCAGCTACATCTCAGCTTGAGGATCAAGAAATTTCTTAATGACCAGAAAATCCTCAGTGTTCTAAATGAATCTTATTTCCCAAGCAACTAAAAAACTGAAATCAAACAGATTGTTAAGCAAAGAGTTGTCTTTTACAAGTTTGTGGTGAAACAAAAAAAGAATATATGTAAAAATTTCCATTTCTAAGCTTTCAGGTTGCTAAATATTAACTTAGCACAACTTGCTCTCAAGATGCAAATGAGAATTTAGATTACTGCGTGACAAACCACTAGAAAACGTGGCTGGATTAGTCCTCAGGGAACATACAAGACATCATCTGATTTTTAGAACGTTCTATCTGTAATGGCTCTAATCTTTACAATGATTTCGTCAGTTAACAGTATTGCTGGTATCTGTTCATCTTCCAGTCAGGTACCCAAGAGATAAAGTGACTACGAAGAGTCAAGGGAGTATGTATTTATACTGCAGTGTAAGCGTTAGCCTAGGTGAAGGTATGCAGCTATAACCAGCTTCCTTGTACTATTCAAGCGCATTTGTGAGCCATCAGCTCCTCACAGGCCAGATGTCACTCTCCTCCAGCACATTTCAGAACTGGAATTTAATCCAGCAGCAAGGTTAGACGCAGAAACATCCCATCAGGGAGGGAAAGGGAGAGCAGAGGGAGTAGGAGGAGAAGGAACTAACAAAGAGCTTAATGAGCAAGGAACGTTGCAGGCGTATCAGTGCGAGATACAAGCCCTGTCAACTCCACTTAGTGCACTGCCTAACACAGTCACTGAAGAGCAGCTCCTCCATCCTCCTCTCAAAGCACTGTCCTTGCAGATGATGACTGGTTAACAAGCAGTCAAATAACAAGACGTGAAAGAAAACAATGTTTTCTTCTAACAACCTAGGTAACAATTAGATAAGGAATAGCAAAGATAAGCACGAAGATTCAAATTCCTACCTTTAAAAGCGAAATCCTCAAGTGAAGTTACTCTCCCAAAAGCGGTCTTACAGTCAGCAACCTAACACAAGACGTGGAGCCAAAGGGAAAGAAAGCAAGCAAGCCTGAGAGCTGCTCTTCACAAAAATCACATATAAAGTGAGCTGGCCCTTCTGCAGAAGGGCATCTGGGCTGCACAGTTGGTAGATGGCTGAACCATTATTAGTAGCAGTGACCGCCTTCCCTTCAGTCAGTGTTGCCAAAATCTCTCAGATCATTTTGTTAACCTAAGGATGCTGGAATTTTAAGTGCAGACAAATGGGAAAATGTAAACAAATTCATGGTAAAAAAAGAGAACATCAGCGCTGAGCATAAGCACCATAAACCACTAGCTGGTGTATCATACTGCAGCTACAGGTGGGTGGTGGGAGAAGCACAGTCCCACATAAACAGTCCAAAAGCACAGACCTGTTCTTCCCAGAAACTATCTTGCCTTGCAGCTGCTCTCTGAAAAGCTTCCCTGTCACTCCCTGAAATCCCAGGAACGACGAGAGGAAAGTAAGGAAGACAGCGTGCAGAGGAAGGCAGAGAAGCATGGTCCAGTACTCAATGGCACACGGCAGATTTGAGATGCTCCTTCAGGGTGGGGATACAGCTCCGTTCCTTCCTCCTCTTACACACTCTGCATCTAAGCACGGCAGGGTGCTGAACTCCATTTGCACGGCAGACAATGGCATCTGGCAGCAGTTCAAAGGCATTTCTAGCGAAGCGACTGAACAAGCTCACTGCCGGCACAGGCAGACCAGGATGCAGAGCACCCCACTTTGCTCCCCTTCGCTCCCCAGGCTGCGGGGACAGGTGTAGCACCACGAGCAGCCAGTTCTGCTTTTGTTCCGGTGGCAAGAGGATCAAGGAGGAAACCAAAAAGGTACCACCATGGGGAACAGCAGCACCTAAACCCACATCAATAAGGTAGAGGGGGGCAGGAAGTGGGGGGAAAGAGGAGGGAAAGGGAGAGAGGGAGAAGAGGGAGGCAGGCAGAGGGAAGGCAAGTGGGCGGGCAAGGGGGGAGAGGGGAGGAAGGGAGCCCACAGACAGCAGTGCCTGGCGCTCTGACAGCTTGCTGCCGGAGTACGTCTTCTGAGGCTGTCGCAGGTTTATGGATGCCTCCAGACTGACAAGCTGACAAGATGAGGGAAACTACACTCAGCAAATGTATTCAGCAGCAGTAAATTGCTTCTCTCGCCCTGATGTGGCTCGCAGTTTCACTCAGTGAGCTGATCTCATTATCAGGGGCGAAGTGGGGGAGCAAACCAACCCAACAGCACACTAATAAGCAACACACAATAAGCACACTCAGACACTATTATTGGAATCTGGAGACTGAAATACATCTGCAGAAGGATACAGAAAAATCACCTTCTTGTGCACCACTAATAAAAAATTAACATGTTAAAAGAACAAATACCTAAATCTGAGATTATGTTGTGTCCCTATCTAAGCGTGTTTGGCCATGGTGGTGATGGAGGAGCTAAATTCTCTTCATACCCCTGAAAGACTGGCACAAGAGGGGCTCTCTACTTTAAAACGTAATGGAAAACGGTGTCCTAGAGGAGCTGAGAGGGAGGAGGGAAAGCAGGCACTTCAGACCACAGCAGCATACTCTGCTTCTCTTTGAAGATGCAAAGCCCTAGGTATGCTCAAAG
Organism: Steatornis caripensis; assembly: GCA_013398225.1. Classification (NCBI taxonomy): domain Eukaryota; kingdom Metazoa; phylum Chordata; class Aves; order Caprimulgiformes; family Steatornithidae; genus Steatornis; species Steatornis caripensis. Next base: position 216,710 of record VZSC01002973.1, read on the forward strand.
TTATGTCCTTTCCCAGCCAGGGTCTGGGAGAAGAGGGATTTCAGACAGGATGGCACACTAGCACACATCTCTAGAGAAGTTATTTTACCAGGAGCTGGCAGCACACAGTAAACACTCCTGTAACAATACAGTAGAAAACTTAATGCGATGGCACGTTACAGGGTATTAGAGTGCGCTCCGAAAGAGGCCTGAATCTCAGTGATTCGGATGCTATCTCTGCTATAAAGCGAGCAAAGCACCTCCTTAAAATTTTATCCTGACAATAACAAGCTAAAAACTAAAATCAGAAACAAGGGTCAATCATCAGGCTCTTGAGGTTACCTACTATGACTTGATCTGCTTTTGCAGAACGTCTAGCTTCTCACAGTTAAACTGACCAGGTAGCTGCAGTAAGATCTGTCTCAAAGATATTTTCTACTGTCTCATTGCTCCAACAGTCCGGAATAAGCCCTGGAAGCTAAGGTAGAAGAAGTTTTAAATTGTTTATTATGAGTAGATTATTTTCCTTTTGAATTAAAGATAACACTGATTCAGAACGGGCATACTAACAGTTATTCTTTCTGTCCTATAACAGCACAATGATTTGCTCAGTGTTGTTTAATCCTAGAAGGTACATTACAAAAACACAGCAAATTATTTATTAATTTAATATGAAAACTGAAAAAAGGACTGAAGTCGTTCAGAAAGAAAGCACACAGACATTAAGATACTTATTGCTAAGCGGTGAATAAAAGACGAGGTGCTGAGAGATAAAGATTACACACATGAAACTAGTGCTGCTGTCCTAATCAATCAACGAAAGTTAAATGGATGTTGAGCACCTCTGAAACATGCGATTTCCACATCTAACAGAGGAGACAACTCTCTACTCTGCCTCGTTTAAAAAAGATCTTCTCACATATGCGTCATGCTACAATGCAGTACTGCAAGTTTGCAAGCCTCTGCGAACCGCAGATGGATGACGCCGACAAAAATTTTCACTTATACATAACCTAAAAGCATTTAAATTTTTAGCTTCCAGCTCCCGTCTATGGCAGGAAACAAATCCTTTCCATTCAAGCCGCAGTACGCAAAAAGCAAATGTTGGAAATCTCTTGATACTCCACTAATCACAAAGACGATAGAAAATCCTGACTCCACACAACAAAGCACTGAATTTTAGAATAATCAAGATTTTCATGACGAGTTTTCACCACACACTTAAATACATTTTTCTCCAGTGTTTTACAGAGATTCAGGTTTATTGGACACTTGCTGGTAGTCTTTTCAAATTTATTCACTTAGAAAATGTTAGAGAGAAGAATTACTGCTGCTCCATGTATATGAAGACAATTAGCTTTCGCTCACTGCCTAAAGTCACAACTTCAGTATCTCTCTCAATAGCAAGATTTCTCTCCTCCATCCTCACTACCCAAACCTACCGCACTTTCCCATTCACTCCTAACTCCCGGAACTATTTCACACCGTCCCCCAAATCAATGGCAAGCAGAGAAAAACTTAGCTAAATTCTTCTTAAGCATCACTTAAGCAAGTACATCAACGATGTTCTCGTGCTAGCAGGTAGTTATAATGAGATTTCAGTCATATTTTCCTAAACAGTCAGTCCTCTAACTACCCTGGCATGACACAAGCTGTAGTTCTGCTCAATATCACTTTGTGGTGACTGTCTCCGAACGGCCCTGGAAATAAAAGGGAAAATGCTGGGTGTTGCTATCAGTTCAGAGACAGCCTCTGCTGCTGCACGCTGTCAGTACGGCCTCCCCTTCCCAGACAGCTTCCCCAGTCACGAAGATTGGGATAACCTCATAGGTCTCTCTGGAACATTCCCTGTGCTGGCGATGATATACAATAAGGCCTTTCTGACACCATTACGTGAGTTTTGTATTCACTACTCAATGTATTTTAATCATCGCAGTGAGAGCAGAGGCACAGCTGCAGAATTCTACACCACCGGAGCAGAGGTTTTCCACCACCATCAGCAGACTGTTTCTCAGGGGTCCAAGGAAAGGTTACCAAGAAAATCAAGCCAATCATCAGTAGCTTTCACCGTAAAGGTGTCCATCTCTTTATTAGACAATTTTGCACATCTGTGAATTAAAACACATTTTAAAAGTAACTTTTGTTAGGGTAATGCCCAGGAAAATGAAAACGAACTCAAAATGTCTAGTCATGATTCAGATAAAAGTCTCTCTTCTGTCACTGGCTGCAGCATTTCTGCACCAGCCTGTATCTTTCCTCTACTTCTAACACTTATAATCTGGAAAACCCATCTGAAAACTAGAACCAGCTATTCAGAGAAAGAAAGGGGCTTTTTAGAGTCTCTATACCTAACATAAGAATGGTGGTTGTTACAAAAATATTAACGGCATTTGCAGTATTTCCTCCTTACCGTGGTCATACTGTGTAACGGCATAATTTCAATGACATTGGTTAGACTAAACCTCTTGCTGTGCTTTGTATCAGTAACTTAAAAGGGTATATGATATCAAGGTAAGTATGTTCTAAGTAAGCGGCCTTAGTTTGTAAATAACCCAATCTGGAAAAGTTAAATTAAAAAGGAGCAAAATCCCACTGTCCAAGCAAATCTGCTAACAGACCTATATTGAAATCCTGACTTCATAACCCAAAACACACTCGGAAATCCTCTCTGATATATCTCACTTATTGGGCTCTACTACAAATTGTTTACTTAGACCTTTACAATGACTTTAAACTGCTAGGCAAAACCCATTTTTCATGCCCTGCCACATCGAAAAAACATACCCTTTTCTGTTACGTTTTTCAAAATACTTCAGGTTTAGGATGCTGCTTACACTGACTGACTGCACTTGAGAAACAGATNTGGAACATTCCCTGTGCTGGCGATGATATACAATAAGGCCTTTCTGACACCATTACGTGAGTTTTGTATTCACTACTCAATGTATTTTAATCATCGCAGTGAGAGCAGAGGCACAGCTGCAGAATTCTACACCACCGGAGCAGAGGTTTTCCACCACCATCAGCAGACTGTTTCTCAGGGGTCCAAGGAAAGGTTACCAAGAAAATCAAGCCAATCATCAGTAGCTTTCACCGTAAAGGTGTCCATCTCTTTATTAGACAATTTTGCACATCTGTGAATTAAAACACATTTTAAAAGTAACTTTTGTTAGGGTAATGCCCAGGAAAATGAAAACGAACTCAAAATGTCTAGTCATGATTCAGATAAAAGTCTCTCTTCTGTCACTGGCTGCAGCATTTCTGCACCAGCCTGTATCTTTCCTCTACTTCTAACACTTATAATCTGGAAAACCCATCTGAAAACTAGAACCAGCTATTCAGAGAAAGAAAGGGGCTTTTTAGAGTCTCTATACCTAACATAAGAATGGTGGTTGTTACAAAAATATTAACGGCATTTGCAGTATTTCCTCCTTACCGTGGTCATACTGTGTAACGGCATAATTTCAATGACATTGGTTAGACTAAACCTCTTGCTGTGCTTTGTATCAGTAACTTAAAAGGGTATATGATATCAAGGTAAGTATGTTCTAAGTAAGCGGCCTTAGTTTGTAAATAACCCAATCTGGAAAAGTTAAATTAAAAAGGAGCAAAATCCCACTGTCCAAGCAAATCTGCTAACAGACCTATATTGAAATCCTGACTTCATAACCCAAAACACACTCGGAAATCCTCTCTGATATATCTCACTTATTGGGCTCTACTACAAATTGTTTACTTAGACCTTTACAATGACTTTAAACTGCTAGGCAAAACCCATTTTTCATGCCCTGCCACATCGAAAAAACATACCCTTTTCTGTTACGTTTTTCAAAATACTTCAGGTTTAGGATGCTGCTTACACTGACTGACTGCACTTGAGAAACAGATGAGGCCTAAATGGTTCTGGTACCAAGACATAGCAAGATGTGTTTGTTTAGTTTACATTCTTTGAAAAACTCTCTTGATCAAGGCTTATTTGTAAGCCACCACGGCATGATAGCGTCGATGGTGCTATCCTTGAACGATTCTTAACCTCCAGACAGAAACACATAACAAATCTAGTGTGGTTTACAGCAACGTGCCAAACAAGAATTTCTCACCCAGTTCTTCAGTCTCAGACACACCGCATCAGGCTCCTCTGTGCACGGATCTTTTCCCCCAGGACTCTGCGCACTGCTTCACTGATTCACTTTACCACATTTTACAGGTAGAGACAATACACAGGATATGCTGCAGCCAGTCCCATAAATCTTGAAACTCTTACTGGAGCCAGTGAAGATGATTGTGTGTAAATTTCACTGGAAAAATACTAAAGATAGATCACTATTGAGGCACTTTAATCACAGAACGGCAGGGCTTGGAAGGGCCCTCTGGAGATCATCTAGTCCAAACCTCCTGCTAAAGCAAGTGCCCCCACAGCAGGGTGCACAGGAACACGTCCAGGCGAGTTCTGAATCTCTCCACGGAATGAGACTCCACAGCCTCCCTGGGCAGCCTGGGCCAGGGCTCTGTCACCCTCACAGGAAAGAAGTTCTTCCTCATGTTCAGGTGGAACTGCCTGTCCTCCAGTTTGTGCCCATTGCCCCTTAATACTGCACTAAGTACCTGAAAAAAAATACATCTCTTGAGTTCTTCCATCCTTCCTCACCTAAATATTGATGAAGAATCTAGATTACCTTAGCTCTTCTCAAAAAGATACTTTGACACAAAGCAGATTTCCTGGGGATCCCTAACAGAGGAGGGAAAACTTCTCACTGTCTTTAGCAGCCACAGAAGGGATCGGAGATTTAAGGATGCATCCAACCCAGCCACTACCTGTTTGTTAACAGAGGAACAGTTTCCTGTCCTGAATTTCCCCTTTAACTGAGGTTAACAGAGATCCACTCCATAGCACAAGGAAGACTACAATTAAACCCAACCATAGGCATAACAAGTCATGTGAACTTTGCCAAAACTGACGCAGGGGTGGGAGCTGAGAAAGGAGATGAACTCTGCAGACTTGTGTAGGTACAACCTTGTTCAGCTCCAATAAGATCATTTTATTTGCACAGATTTTGGTAAATTTCTAGCTGGCTTGAATGTTTATGTTGCACTGGTAAGACAGCTATGTCATATTATCCTTATTTTTGGCCTGCCTCTGAAATAGAAAACAAGAGTGGTTCTTGAGAAGGTCTAGCTGAGGTTGACATCGGGATTAAGGCGCGGGGGGAATTAAACAAAAAAACACTCAGAGGTTTGTATTCCTAAAACATACGTCTGTCTCTTACATCAGGAGACAAGTGAGCCATCATCCACCCTGTTTGGAACGAAGTGCCTATCTGAGGGATTACAAGAATTTCTGGGGCCAGAACAAGCATGTGAGGGAAAACCCCTTTCTTCCTCTTCGATGAAACAAAGAGGCTTTGTTACAGATACCAGTTATATCATTAGAACTTGTGACAGATGACAGTATACAGAGCAAGCAACCTTTCAGCTGTCCCACTAGGGAGCTGGAGGTGTCAGGACCATGAGGCACCATCAGCCCTCAATGGCACAATCTCACATGGGACCTCCACTCACGCCCTCTGCCTGTGGTTCAGCATCCCCATTCAAGCTTGGGCCTGAGCCTTTGCTCTTTGCCTGAACTTTGCCGCAGGTGTACCTGTCTGCAGCCCTGCCTCTGGCCCGTCTCCTGGATGGACCTAGGCTGTAGGTAGCTTGTCTCCTGGAAAGAGCCCTTGTATAGAAGCTGTAGCTTGTACCCAGTCCTGTCTTTGGCCCTGTCTCCTGGGTGGACTTTGGACCCATGCTGTAGCTTTGTCTCCAGCCTTATCTTTGTAACTCCTAGATGGAGCCTCATCACTCTGTGTCAACAGACCCCGTTACTAGCACCCAGCTCTGCCTTCCGTGCTCAGTCCCTGTGGGACTGGACCCCATATCAGTAAGGGCACTGCCTGCACTAGGGTCATCCTTGCCTCCTAGCTTGCCTCAGCTCCTGGCCCCTACCATGACCTGACAAGAGGCTAGCGCATAGTGGCTGCAGGAACAGACTGAAAATCAATGGAAGCAATATTCACCTCTTGTAACTGTTGACTGGACAGGTCCTTTCTTGGAAGCCCTCCAAGTTGTCCATAATTACAACCTAAGATGATCTCCAAGCCTTTAAGTTGATTTCCAAGCCTTAGGACAGACCTTGGCAGTTTGGTGAGGGCATTGGATTAACAGCTTTGATGCCAGATACACTAAATACAATCTGAGAGACTGATAGTTTTGTAATACATAAGCACAAGTATCACCTTGTGGAGGAAGTCAAAAGAAAGGAAGAACATGTGTTTGCATTTATAGGATAAAACTTAATGGTAATGTGTTACTTCTTCTCTTCCATGTTAAAGCAGAAAAAAAGCTCTTGATGTACTGAACGTTGAGCATTCCCCAACCGTAAGATTATATTAATTTAAAATGCATGGCCAGAAGGGTGAAAAGAGCCAGAGTTAAGCCATTCAATTGACAAACAGATGATACATTCAGAAGAGAGGAACGTGCCCCTGCCAGGGCACCCTAAGTCGTGCCCTTCTGCTTTGTAATTAATTTTTTGTCTCTATTCAGCTGTGCTCACATTTCTTATCTCTCAGAAGATCTCCAAGGCCCACTTCGGGATAAAGTAAGTTAATATGGGGGAAAGGATAATGAGGTTAGTAGGTGCTGCTATACACTCGGTAGTGAGACAGCTATTTCACTTTTGTATTTATCTTTAATACTCAACAGGCTCATCTTCAGCAACAGTCAATCCTTAAAAATTATGTAAATAGCAACTGGCAAAAATCCACCACTAAATTGCCAGTTCTCTTGAACTTCAGTCCAATAAACTAATTAAAATGTTTAAGATCAAGTCCAAGCACTAGAATTCAACTCTGTTGCGCAAGTGTGGCATGATGTCAAGAAGACACACCGTCTAAGTAAACCAGCATACTTTTGGAGATGTTTCAATGACAGGACCTCACCGATACGATTAAATCGATTCCAAAGGTTTCAGAGGAACTGGTTACTATAACCTGCCCCAGACAAGGAGATGAAGAACTCTTGACTGCAAAGAAATACCTGGTAGACAAGTCCTTATTAGAACCAACTGACAGAACAAAACAGACACAGTTAGGAACAAGAAAAAGGTAAAATATAATGGAAGAAGAAAGGGGTTTTTTGTCCCTCTACTTCTGCAACTATTTAACATCTCAGAGGAAAATAAATGCTTTTAGGATGATAAAAGTTTCTTGAAAAGTAAGCTGCAGGCATTTTGTGGCTCTTTCCCCTACTTTTTCTGTAATTTAACTGTGGGATATTATTGGCACAGGCATCTTATTGCAGGAAACATTAAAACATTATTAACCAATAAGTAAGTATTGCTAAGGATGAACTAATCATAGGTTAGCAAAAGGAAAGCCACTTTTAAATTAGTAGTAGTAACTTGCAGTTCCCAATAACTCTACTTTCATGTACAGCGGAACAGGTTCTGCCCCTTTCCATCTGCTACCATTTCTACATTTTTGCTGCCTTTCCCCATTTCCTAGCCATTGTGTTAATGGTGTAGTTGCAATTTACTGTGGCTGTACCTGCAACCAAACACTCTTCTCCCTTTGTTCTTCTAGCCATGTCACATATACATCGACATCAGAAGAATACATGAAGCATTCCATTAATATTTTTACTCTCTTATTATAAATACATATCAATTTCTCACGTGAATATTACATCAAGTGTCTCTGGAATTACACAACTATTCAAGCTGGACCGAATGCTAATGTGTTCATTACACTCATTTGACTCCATCACAAACTTTTGTTTAATTTATGCTGTTTCTACTCTTGGGTTTGCAAAAGTAGCCCTGGCTTCTATTACCACTCTACTCCTCACAACAATACATTGCAAGTATGAAAACCTTTATCATGTGTTTCAAGTTATTTTTGCTTCTTTACCAGTCTCTGCAAATCACGCCTGCAAAACTGACAGCAAAAAGTTTACAGGAGACGAGATTTACTATTTGAATCACACCGGAAGAATGAGCTATGAAAACAGGGGCACACCAGCTACACACGTCCTACCTCTTTCCCAACCCTCCAAAATCCTTTTACCCAACCAATGCCTAGGACTTTTGTCTGTGCGCCTCCAGAAAACTCAGGGTTAGGGTTGATAGAAAGCACAGACCTGCAGCGTGAGCGGTGTTGAGAAGCAGCTGCCACAAGAAGGTGGGAGCTGCGTGCAGACTGGCCCTGGAAGAAATCTCATTTGGGCAAAAGTATCACACTCATCTACGGCTTTCCAGAAAAATTAGGGTTAAAGTTCCGCTTCCAGCTGACAGACAGAGAAAGTTGAGAGCTGTAGCATGTACAGAGCTCAAAGAGTCAGAAGTCCTTGTTTTAGCACGTCCACCTTTCCTCACCACCTGAGTTTCTGCACACTTGAACTCAACACAAAGTACTGGCTCCTGCAATTTCCTTTTTGTAAAAACAATCTACTTGCATAATGAATGCGCCATTCCATCCTCCATTTTTTCCCCCTCTGAATTTCTGCACAGCTAAAGCCGTAACTGTCTGCTCGTATAAAGCAATCAGAGATATCTGTATAACTGAGAACACTCTTCAGGCATGAAAAAGTATTTCGACCAGCCTTGTCCAGCACACACATGAAACCAAATCATCTCAGTTCTTTCCAAGCAAAGAATCTAGGAGCCTTTCAATGGAGGCAAGACGTGACCACATCATCCCTCTTCTACTGCACTGACTGTAGGAACTTCCACTCTTAAGATGAGATTGGCCTTTCTGCAAGTATCACAGCGCCTGAAATTCGTAAAGGTCACAGGAGCCTGAATCTCTGCAAGTTTTGTATCAGGCACCTCGACAGGACTGGTGCTTTTTTGCTACATTAGAGTGCGGTATTCAAACATATGTCCTAAATAAACTCCACAAGAATTACCTTCTCTCTCTATTCATCCAGACAGAATTCCGAGAAAAAAAAGTAGGACTTCTTTCCTTCAGCACACAATTTAGACCAAGTGAGTATTTCTATTTTTAATTACATTTATGATATTTCCTGTGGGTATAAGTCATGAATGCAGTTCCAGTATGCTAGGAGCGATGTAAATATAGTCATTCCCAAAGGGATCTTACAGCTGTTTTGTACGGGTCAGAGATTCTGTGAAACGCAAAAATCTGGAACTTTAAAAGCTTTTTAGCCCACATGCTTCCCATTCTTTTTCAAAGGCCAAGTTAATGGATGCTGAATACTGCCCTAAATTTTGCCCGCAAGGTATGAAAGTAGTAACTCAATTTAAATAAAGTAACATATAGCAACAAGTAACCACCTGGTCCTATCTCTCCCCTTACCAAATCTGGAGGTGTCAGCCCATAAAAACACAAAAGATTCTGCACTTACCTCTGATCACAGTCTGGTGAAGGAAAGATACTCATCAGCTGCTCCTCTTGGGACCAACGTTCTGTTTTAAAATAAATAATAAAGAAACAAGACTTCAAATAGTGCTTCTCACTCTCTCTTCCCTAATGTTAGCCTTCATCAGTGTTCGTAAACATTTACTCAGCAGGAGCACCTTCGCTCTCCAGAACCAAGGTAATGATTACATTATGCTAACCGTGGCGTGAGGACACAACGAGGCCAGGACAACAGCCTTGTTGGCACCAACTAGACAGTGACGTAGGGTTGCAACGCAGCAGGCTCAATTGTGCAAGAGCGAAAAAGAGTGGGGTGATGATGAGAAACGACAAGCGTGGGGCGGGAGGGGGAGCAGAAAAACAACAAACAGACCAGGAACCTGGATTTAGAGGTAAACCACAAAGGGAAAAGCAAGTTTGCAGAACAAGCAAATGCGGTATGAGCTGAGAGAACTGGACACACCAGCATAGTCCTAAGGGGATTTCTCAGATCTGTTCATTAATATTGTTGCCTTTGAAAGAGCCAACAAAACAAACTGTAAGACGCTACCTTCTTTAGACTTGGCCACAGCTAAATCAGTTCAGTAAAACTTCAGTGGGGTGACAAAGTCTGTGTAGTCTATTGCCAAAGACTTAAAAAGAGTCAGGATCATGAGGTATTCTGCAAAACGAAAACAAACCACCGAAGGACAGAGTTACACCCTTCCTACACCCCTCTCTACCTGGCTAGCGATCACACAGATGGAAAGTACTTTGTGACGCTAACTGAAGCCCAGGAAATGTCTGTGTGTGTACACACGCGCACAGAGCAGCTTGTCAGCGAGAGCGTCTCAGCAGAGGCACTGAAAGCCCGAGGGAGGGTACAGATTAGAACAGGATCGAGGCTAAAAGGCTAACTTTACTATACCTGTCAGACAGCCTCTAAAGCCAGCTCTTCCACATCAGCTGTGTCTCAGATACACAAGTACTCTCCTGTAGCTTTCTGGCTCACACAGACCTTGATTCAGCAAAAACTCCGACCTTTGAGTTTCCAATAATCTTTAATACCTCTACAGCCAATTAGTAAACAAATAAGAACCACACTTGCGCTGCCTGTAAATACGACCAGCTCTCTGCCTTCCTCGCAAATTAACAAGAGCAGCAAAATTTTCTCTTTTCCTGTTACCCGTTAGATAAAGATTAAGAAAAAAGCATCCAGCCTTCCTCAGTCTTCCCTGGTATACAACTTTCCCCTTTTATTTTGATCCGTAATTCTTATATTTCTTCACTAAACAGTTTGAGAAGGCAGAATGAGAAGCCCTGCATGGCTGGCCTCCACGGATCCCAACACATCAGGGTACACATCAAAACAGCCAGATGCAACAACAAAACAACTACGCTACAAAAGGGGTGAATGTTTTATGTCACTGTAAAAGGAAGAAACAACTAAAGAAATGTTTTTCACAGAACTGTGACAATCCAGTGAAACTCATTAGAAAAACAACCAAATTAGAAGATTAATTATTAGTAGAACTTACACGATGGCAGTGGATAAGACTCTCACCATGGGTCCATTAACCCCACGGTAATCATTAAGACCGACGTAAGCTGATACACCAACAACCAACTAATGACATTTAATGGAAGTTTCCCATAGCGGCTGGCAGTGCCCTGATGTTTCACTGGAAAGTATCTTGCACTTTCTGATCCAAACTATTACCGAAGTCGCGAATGGGACCCAGATGGAGTTTCTCTCTGGTCTAGTTGGTTTTACTTTCCAGAATACAGCAGACTTGAAAAAAACCAAAAGGATCAACAGATGACAAATGCAGGGGAGACACTCAAAGAGGAGTATGAGTCACAAATAATAGTCTCTTCAGTTTTTAAAGATGCAACTTGCTCACACTTACAGAAACTCAGGCACAGTTATATCAATGAGATAAAAAGACTCCTGCTCTTTGCAGTCCCACAGTATTCCACTGAGGCATGTCACAACTGGTAGAAGCAGAAACACAACAGGGCAGGGTAAGAGGGGGAAGCAGAATTTAACTGAATGGCGTAACAAGGAATTTAAACTAAACGTAGTAATTGAGAAGTAGCCAGTGATGAAACTCAAAGAACAGAGTGGTATTATCAAGCAGATAGATTTTTCCGTCAGTAGAATATGTGACCAGAATTGGCCAAATCTGATTTCACTGCAAGATTTATTTTAAAGAACCTTAAACTGAAGCAGTGGTTTAAAGCAACACTAAAGGGGTGACACTGCTGTCATGTCCACAGAAAGCCAAGTGAGGCGGCAAAAGCCTTGCCTAACAATTTCCCGTTTCCCTCCTCCATACGTACTCATCTGCCTGTGCTGTCCGTGAGAAGCAGAGAGATCTGTGTGTTTGGAAAGCCCTCAGCACAAAGCGCACACTACCCCCATCATCAACAGCTGCTACACACCATGTCCCAAACGCCTAACAGAGACGGCAACACCACATTTCATCTCTAGGCATCAAACCATTCACTAATCGAAACGAACCTCTGCCTAGCACACATTTAAGTCATTTTTGAAAAGTGTCATTAACTCTCGGAGCATCGTATCTTTTCCTGTGTTTGCATTTAGTTTCAAATTTACCAGCTGTAACAGCAGAGTGGGAAAGCTCACGAGCTTGTGCGCCGGCCACGCAGGCTCTTGCGGGAGCTGCCGTTAGTCAGGGTGTGTGCTGTACGGAGACTCAATAAGCAATGACATTTGTATTCCTGACAGTTTTATTTCTTTAAACACCAGCCACACTGGAAGTTTACTCCAGAAAAAAGGCCGAACGTGAGTGTAACAGATGCTGTCTGGAACGCCCAGGACACACGTGAGAGCATGTGTGTGGTCCCCTTCACTCTTATGAGATAAAACAGCTTTCAGGAAAATGAGAAGGGTCCTTAGCTTTTCTAAGCATAAAACCTTAATATTTACACTAATCAAATACAACAGGGTCACTTAGTTAGAAGAACAGTATTCACATGGGAGCCCAACCGAGTAGAACTCTTTTCCCATGATGTTCTTACCCTCAGTCTGGGCAAACAATCCAAGTCACACTAGACAGACAACAGTTCTACTCTGTATGTCTCTGTAGTAATTACACCAAATAAACATGGCAGTCCTGAGTTTAAAAATCATAATAATTTTGAAAGCCCAAAGCAGAAGCATAGCAAAACCATACAATGATAAAGCGTACATTGGGAAAACACAGAAGGTAGCTTGAAAACAGGTTGGAATATGAAAAGATTTACAGGGACATGAACAGAGAGTAGAAAGCCCTGTTTAGTAAATGGTGGAGATTTTTAGTTAATTTCTGTAAAAGAATAAAATAGAGAATAAAACACAGGCACCTGAGGTTTGAATTTCTTCCTGGATAACAAGTACTTCATAATATCACCAAAAGAGTTGTGTAGCTTTACTGTTCAAAGCTGCACAAAGACAACACAGAGCAAAGACGGCGGTGACTTGGGCCGGGGGGGGAGGAGGGAGGGAGGAATGGACTGGAGCAATCAAATGGGAAAAAAAGGGGAAAATGTGCATAGAGCTATGTGGGGAAGAGTAAAACCAAGGAACAATTATCGGAAAAAGTCATTGTCAGAAACTGCAAATGCTTAAGAAAGAAGCACCACAGAGAAAACTGCATTCCCTGTCAGTGGGGAAAGAAATGGAAAGTAGGCAGCAAAGATAGACTTGAAATAATCAAGGATATTTGCCATCAAAATAGATTACCTTAACATATAAGCTCCTTTATGGCTCATTCATGTGCATCCAATAGAACTGGTTTGAGAAGGGAAATGGTTTCTGAGACCCAGTGAAGCTCTTAAGCAAATTCGTATTTCTGATAAGAGAAAGCAGTCTCATTTCCAAAGTTCTAGAAGTGATCTCTTACATTCCTTCCCTCCCTCTTGTATGATGGGTTGCCTTCAACGTAATTCACCAGAGAAGCTTTCACAACAGAAAAAAAAAAGGCAGAGCCACCTGAGGAAGGAGAAGCACCAGTTCGATAACGTAAAGCAAATGGCTTAGCATGGTTCATCATTCGGCCAATGCCCTACTTCTGATCTTGCATGTCCGTATGTGGCATCACCTCGTCTGCATGCAACAAAGCAAAGGGTTCCTCCCTATAAACCTGTTCACAGCATGGGGGGCATGTGGCCCAGACCCTGTCTGCCATCAGCATCACTGCGCATGCTTGCAACCGTGCTGCTCTGAAATGCCCATGACCCTGACTGCTCCAGCAGTCCAATTTTCAGAAAGGTCAATTGCAAGCAGTGAAGTGTTAAAACCATAACGCTATCTGCCTTTGCCTCTGTCCTTTTCTCTCTTACTATCTTACTGTATGTCTCTCAACAAGCAAAAAAGCAAACCAACTGCAATCAATGGCAATCGGGAAAAAGGTTATCAGCAACAACTTTCTTCCCAATGTTGTAGCGTAGCAGCTAAAATCACGCCATCTTTATGAGAAGAAATTTGTAAAAAAAGGGGGAATGACTACGACTAAAATCTTAGGAAAAGATCTATCCTTGTTCTCTTTTGCTTTCTGCTCTGATCATGTGGGTAGAAAGGAAGCAGCACTCTCAGCTGATAAACTTCCATTGCTGTAATTCTCTCTTTCCCCTCCCTTTGTTTCTGACTGTTCCTCTATAAGCAAAGAAGGGTCTTGAAGAAGGAGGAATTATGATTTATGTATTAGACAGATATATCTTAAAAGACTGTCAGTTTCCATCCTGCCACAGAGCCAGGGCCTCCTGACAGTCATGCTGTAATTAAAGTTGATAGCATTGAGCATTCTCTGAATTACTGGGTTAAAGTAGCAGAGCACTGTATTTAAACCTTTTACCCCATTCAGATAATTAAAACAATTCTGCTCATGGCTTGTTTAGGCTACTCTTCCCCAAAGCATTCAAAATTAAGAGCACCCAGAAGAACTAAAGACACCTAGTTTGATACTAGTCTTTCCGCGGCCCTAACAAACCACGGCTCACACAGACAAAGCAAAGCCTTATCTCCCCTATACCAGTCACAGAGACATCGTTATCTTAAGAAAAATAGCATTTAAAAAGACTAGCAAACAAATAACCAGATTAATGAAAGGCAGTCATGTGTTGGGTTTACAGCCAGCCAGCCTGAAAACACCTAGGAGCCCAAATCCCACAGGAATGAACTTAATGTCAGCAGAAAGCTATGCAAAGGCTCTGTGCTTAAATGGTGACCCCAATTCACAGTGAAGTTGACAGCTACCACGGAGAATTTCAAGTGGAAGAGGGTCATTTATTTCTCTCATTTTATTCCTCCATTAAATAAAGCAAATTAAGTCAGAAGCCTGCTGACTTGAAGTCCATGTAATTCCTTCTCTACATTTTTCATTTATCATTGCCAATATTTGATCTGGACAGTGTTGCCTCTTCACGCTCCTTATGCTTACACTTTTATCTCTGTCTTTTATCATAAAGCGAAGTGCACTCTACATTGCAGAGGAGATTCCTCCAATATCTGAAATGATGGGGCGAAAAAACCAAAGTATAAACAGCTCCTCACTTAACCTCACAAATGTGCCTACAATGTTATTAATCGGCAATGACTCACCCCACCAAGGAACTAATTAAAACTAAAATTAAGACCACCCATTTTTTATAAAGGGGAAAATCAATAGTCAATAACCTACATCCAAATAAAAGGTATAAAACACATACATGCTATGACCGTAACGACACACTGCAATAAAGAAAATGGAGTTTTGCCCATAATTCAGTTCTAATGTGCTGTTTAAACAGCTTTCCTTATGCGCACTTTGAAGTTCATAGGAGTAACTTTCAAGATGCCCAGTCATAGTACAGCTGGCTGTACAGAAAAGACACATAATGAGAAGAGATACTCCATCCAATAAACCAAATAAAAATTACAGTTTTAGGGCTTCTTCTGGGATGCAAAAGCACATAGCTGAATGAAATCCAAATCTGCAAGAATAAATACGGTATCTTGAAGTCAAATTGTGAAAGGATAAGACTTGTGAGCAGATTGGCTGTATCCACACCTGTAGGTGAGAGGAAGGAAATTTGCAGACATGGAAACTGAGAAAACAGGTAAAAATAATTCACATTTTCAGGGGGATGAAGGGAAAGAAGAGTCAAAACTGCTTACTCAGTTACCTTTTACATGCTTAGCCAATGTTCAGACCCAAATTCAGCTTAGCCAATGCCCAGAAACAGACATGTATCTTCAGGATCTTTCCCATACTTTGAGGTACGATAACTTTCCTTCTCTTTCCACACAGTTTTCTCAAGCTCTGCTCCTCACTGCTGCTGCTTTCCAAATCGCCTCTACACCCAGCTGCTGATGGTGAAGGCTGCAGGTGCAGTCAGCTGGTGCAGAACGCACAAATGTTGAACAGCCTGTTCCCTCCTCCCTAGGGGGCTCCCAATTGTCACCAAGGCTGGCTATATAAATGCTCAAATCATCACCAAACCTTCACACAAATGGAAATAGATACCTGATCCATCTACAGAAGTCTCTGCTACCATATGAGCTTGTTTGGAAAAACATTTAAATGCGCTATTTTAACTCTGTCTTCATATTTTCTGGGATGCAGAGGTAAAGCAACCTGGCACACAAATCCATTTTAAAAGAATATAAATGATGTAGCTGCTTGATCCTATTGTTCATTATGCCTGGACAAAAACTTTGCACAAACCAGTAATTCTCTTTCTCCTTATTTTCGATGAGACAATGCTACAGATTGTGGCTACGGAGAGAGTAGTGCCAGAACAATGTGAGGAGAGGAGTATCAATTCTTTCAGTGCTACAGGTGCAAGGACTGGGCCATATCCTTTCACTTGGTCTTTTGAAGTCAACAATCTGACTGTGGTTGAATTGTCAGGAAGAATGGCATCTGAAAAAAAGTACACATGATCAACCAACCTGACTTCAAGGAACACCATAAATGCTTTGAGATTAGTAGTCGAAAAAGCCTGTAGATTCTCTAAGACACTGGGTTATGATCAGGCAGAAGTGTCAGTACTTACAGATTGACTCATGGAAGCGCGACTAAAGCAGCTCTGTGCAGCATTGTTCGAGACTCATTGACCCAGAAAGGCACTAAAGCAAAGTTGCACATAACACTCCCAATGCAGGCACTCGGCTCTGTGCTCTGCTGCTGGAAGGAACGCACTGCACAGAGCTCCACAATTTCCTAGTTCACATAAACAGCTAAGGGAGCTTCTGTGCTTGCAATGAAGTGAAAACTTCTACTTCCCTTCTTACTTTCTTTTCATACCTAAAGTTAAAAACTCTCTGCTGCCTTCCTTCTTTCTCTTCCCTCATCTTATTCTAGCCTTTCACAGTGATGCTGAGTCGATCAGTGATTAAATTTGCTGGGTTTTCACGGAAACATCTCACTTTCCTGGCTTCACTGGAACATCAGTGAAGGCCCCCCTCCCACTCTCTCATCCCAAGAGACTGAGGCATACACAACTTCGCCTGAGCATCATTTCGGAATAAGGTCACACTTGTGTTTTTAAGAGAGGCATCCAGCCAGCTGGAGGCTTCTTTATGGCTTCACTAAGTGCAAAACGTTTTAGACTTGTAGATCGAGCCAAAACCCTGACCTACCATGCCCTTGTGGGACCAACAATATTCTTCCACTACTTGAGAGAGAAAATACACCAACTGTCAGTTTAAAAAGCACGCGACATGGCAACTGAATATTATCACTGTAGGATACTATCAAACAGAGTTTCAGTAGATGAAACACAGCAGGGGCCAGTGTGCAGGACATTTTTTTTTAGACTTCCGATCAACTCTGATCCATTTTAAGGCAGGTAGGAAAAAATTACACTAAAGTAGAAGCTTTATGTAGAAGTTTTAGACCACATTCACATGTCAGCATGAGAATGTGATCTAACGCTTGTCACAACCATCAGAAGTATTTCCACTGAATTCAACAAGCATAGGGTCAGGATTTAAATGCATGTTGCGCCAGTATTTGTACATTTACGTGTATAAACACCGTGCTGTACAATATTCTAATTATCTCTTTGGCATGGAACTGTCAAAATGTTACACATGAATCACAGTAAAGGGCTGGGGGTTTTTAATAATATTAAAAAACTTCTTTCTCCTTTGGGACCCAACCATAACCCATTCTTATCTCTGTAATAACACAGATTTTCATCTCACTAATCTCCTCCCCTCCTCAATACAAAAAGAGAATTTGCAAAGCGGATGACTAACCAAACTCCTTTCTAACAGTTAAGGCTCACTCTGCTTAGGTGTTTTGACACTCCTAAGCTGTATTTTTCTACTCATTTTTTGAAAATGCACGTTCCTTTTGTTTCAACAGATTTACATCGACAAAGTCAGAGACAATGCCCCATCCGAGTTACCTTATAAATCAGCAAAAACACCAGGGGAAACTGCCTTTTTTGTCCTAGCAGTGCAAACAGAAACTGCCCTTGTCCAGCCTTATTTACCAGACCATCTTGCTGGTGAATTGCATAACACTCGCACCCTGTCCTGAACACATGCACGCTCCTGTGGACCTAGGCACTTGCAGATTATAGGGCTTTCTATGGGAAACACTTTTTTCTTATTTCTTCCCTTCAGCTTAACTACCAGTCCAACCTGAACTGTGTAAAACCAGACAAAAGGGGAATAATTTCCCAAATACTGACACTCAAACTGTACTTCTAACCACCACTTTCTCCAGGCAAAGGCTCTGCCACCTTACCCTGACCCAGACTCAAGTCTGACTCAACTGTGAAAAGAAAAACAGAGCTGTTTAAATACAATAGCATTTAAGTCTTGTGTCAACAAAATAATAGCAAAGCTCTCCGTAAAACAGGCTAAGTATAATTTTTCTGATTTACAGGACAGCAAAACTGAGGAACAGAGCACAAGCTCAGACATTTAATATGTCAGCAGCAGAATCTGGAGCGTGAGGTTGCAGGAACAGAGTTCACAGGCTCTTAACCGCTGCCTTTTTGCTTTTTTGCCTCTGGAGCACTATTTTGTGCCTGCCCAGAGCACCCCCCTCACATGGAGCACAGGTCAGACTGCGCTCTCCGAGGTTCCTGGCATAGCAAGGGCTGGGACTGTGGTGCTCTCAAAGTTGTGTCCTCCAGGTGTCATCCTCTATCACCACAAACATTAAATATCCAACGTTCAATACAGAGCACCTCCAAGCACTTACCAAAGGAAAAAGGCAGTAATTTGATGCAAAACCAGTTTCCCACTAAAAGTCACTCTTCCTTCCTTCTTGCCAGTTCCAGCTCACTCTCAGTTATGTATTTTCCCTACTGAAGGATGTCCCACACTGCATCACAAAATTAAGGAAAACATTTTTTCAGCAACAAGACTGATACCTTCTTACCAAGCAGAACAAGAATAGTTCTCTTAAGAAAATCAGATTTTACAGGTTATCAGAGCCACCTCTTCCCCGTTTCAACGGTGGCTAGATGACAGTTTTCAGTCCCTTTTGCTGCCTTTCTTGTCTATCTCAGCTGGACTCAAACTAATAAGCTTCTCGTTAATGAAACGACTATGCCAAGGTACTGGCAGATGGTCCTATGTTCCAAGCACATCTTCCCATTCCCTTCCTCCCAGAAGTCCTAATCTATAACAGTGTAATCGTCACAAAAACATATGCTCCCTGACAGAAAGCTTCCCTTCCATTATCTCTGTACTCTAGTGGATTGCCCCCGAAACCTCAGCGACACGCAGCAACTCCCTTCCTACTCAAGTCTCAGTTTCCTATATGCCTGAAAACACATTCAGCAGGTTCTGACCAAAGTGCCTGTACAAGGCTTTAAATCTGTGCTAATAGCTCTATGGTACTGTCCATATCCTAGTCCGTTACTAAGCAAAATGCACACACACATATATATGCATATTAAAAAAAGAAGCAATATATATCTCATATTTCTTACATGTAATACTTTGCCACTTTTTTACTTACAGGTCCCTGTAACAGTACACGAGCTTTTCTCTTAAAATAAAAAGCATATAGTATAATTTATTACATTGGTTACCAGTAAATCTCTTGTGCAATGCTTCCATTTAAATGCTGAGTGAGTCAGTCACTAATTGGCTCTCACATATCTTAAAATAATCTGTTTGTTTCATCTGATGGGTCCCTCTTCCCCATCAATTTAATCAGATTATTGTGACTGATGAACTCATTAATACTGTCATCCTATCCTGAGAGCACAGCAACTTCTACAGAGAAAGTTTCAGGAAGGAAGAGCAAGTTATCGCCCTTTTGCACACACAGACAGTTATGAGCAGAAGAATAAATTAATGCTATCAGTTTCCCAGGAGTGGGAAGGGCTGCACAAAGGTTACTTCTAGACACTTAGGATCACTTTGCCTGGTTTTGCTGGAGCTCCTCAGAGAAGGCTAGGGGTATGATGGACACAGACAGGCCACCATACTGTGAAGGGTTGTTTTAGCTCGCCAAACTGACCCTGAACCTTCTGCAAAATCATTTCTTCCCAGTGGAAAATTTTATTGTCAGTTGTTCTCTGCACTTAATCCCAACAGTACTGAACAGCTTTTCCCCACTGCAGATAGGGAAAAACACCATCAGAAAGTAGAAAACCTTCCCTTTAATCTTTGCCACCTCCTTTTCAACTTCAAGTTGAAAGTCTTCAAAGATCTTTCCTCATACTGCACAAAGCCTTAAAATCACTCCCGATTGTTGTAGGTTATAACTTGAGCTGAGTCACTCCAAAACTATCTTCCTTACAAAAGGTGAAAGAGTTCAAAAGCATGTTCATTTCTAGACTGAAACAAAGACCCGTACATCAAATATAAGCAATGGTGGACAAGAAAAAGAGAGTGAGAAGTACTACTCATCCAGCAGTAAAAATAACAGAATTATGCTTCTGTAGCTTTTGCCATCCAAAAATAAAGAAGCCAAAGCACTTTAATAGCGCATCTTCCCAATCCTCCCAAACAGTAAAGGAAAATAGAAGGAACTTGGCACTTTGCGGAAAAAACAGTAACTACAGGAGAGCGTGCAACAGCACTGTTCAAACACCCAGGAGCTGTGACTACCTGAGGAGAGTGATACAAATGACCCCCACCCGTGCTTACTAGTTGGCTGAAACTGTATTCACAAGTACAACAACTCTGCCTTGGGTTACAGCTCAATTTATATCTTTCCAAAAACATCATAAACCAGATGAAAAACATATTACCTAGACACCACATTCCTAGCGAGAAAACCTAGTATCTACCTTTTGCTCCACCACAGCGACATCCAAGATGACACCGAGTGTTTGAGGATCAAAAAGGCTCTTGGTGAGCATCTGTCAAGTGGAGAATTTGGATGAGGATTGCTTTGGGAGGATGGCCAGCCTGGTAAACAGCAGCCAGCAAACTGGAAAGGCTACTTGTTGGAGCAACGTACAATAGGCTTGCAAAAACTAAACACACCATATGTGATTAAAGCAATTTATTACAGTTACGTGGCTTTACACATTTGCAAACGCATTTCCCCCATTTTAGTCTCAGAGTGATGTGCTTATTCATGCAAACTGAAAGGAAACATGTAAACAGTTCTGAAAATACAAGAAGAAAGTGTGAGAATGGAACATTTGATACGGCATTATCTTGCAAATGTCTCCAGATTCCTCTCTGGTCACTGTGTGGGCAGCACATTCCCAGGACAGAGAGCGGGGTGGGCAGGAGAAGGGGGGCTGTAAAGGTATTAATGAACTCCATTTTGTCTTATCCTGCTGAGGTTCATTAGTGACCCTCTGGAGCACTCACGAGGAGGGAGGGCTTGCTCTGGCAGGAAGCACAGGCACAAGGAGCCCCCAGCACCCACAGGGCTGGAGGAGATCGTGCCAAAGGAGCACAGCCCTCTCGCCGACTCCCTGCCCACACAGGGCCTTTTAATTACTCTGCTTGGGCTGTGGCCTGCTTTGCAGTCTCTCGTTTGGATGTACCATATGCAATCATTCAAGAGGAAAGTTAATCCATCACAGTGAAGTTCTCACAAAATGGGCAACCCTTTCCCCAGCCCCCGCATAAATAAAAGTACAAGTTACATCGTCTCAATCGCCTAGACTTTCCCTGACCCCACAGAAGCTCAGAGATGTAGGCAACAGCTCCCTGAGACAGATGAGCTGAAGAGGACAGCGGAGAACCCGCACTCACAGCTATGCTGACAAACGAGGCCTAGGGGCACATGGTGCCGCCAAAATAAAGTCTCCGCATGTACACCTAGCTGCTGTAAACACAGGAACCATCCTCCATCTCCTTGCTACGGAAATTCCCCATCACACAGCATGTTATTTTTGACAACCGAAGACACTGGTAGAACTGGAAATGCAGTTTACTAGGAAAGGATACTCTGCCCAGGATTTTTCTCTTGACCATCCTCCACTAGCAGCTCCTCCTTTCCCCCATTCACCAGTACCCTTTGTAGCACAGGGCAGCTCTATAACCAAGGCAACGGGAGAAAGCAGGCCTGTCTCCGAAGACAGGGAGAGATTTTGAAGCTGTGGTATGGAAATAACGTGCAATTGCTGACAAGTGGATGATAAGCCCTGAGTAAGGGCTGTAAGGCTGGCTACTGCTGTAGGCTGGCTACGGACAAAACATCGCTGAATAGTGCCCACAAGGCAGGGAGTAAAGAAAAAGGCTGGGGGGAAACACAATTGGAGAACCTGGACAACTGGTTTGTCTGCGCAGCCCATCGTTACTCCAAGTATCCCTCACAGCAGAGAGATGTAGAAATGACAGCGCTGTGATACAGTCCTGGCCCCCTTCAGAATGCTCTCCCTGTGAGAGGCATCAAGATGCATTTGTACCCGGTAGCCTGTAAAAGCAGTAAAAGAGTGTTTGGGGTCTTCTGAGTTCAGGGTTAATTTCTGTCCCATTTTTAGACCGGTAACATCTGGGGCTCAAGAGACTGATGTAGGATGAAGAATGGTATAAAAGAGAGAGAAAATTACTCTGCCATGTAAGAAGAGAACGACATAACAAGCAAAACTGAAATGCAGTAGAATGACGGAAGTCACTAGGCTGTGATCATAGTGGGCTGTAAACCAGAGCACATCACATTAATGAGGTAGGAAAAGATTTGTCGTATGCAGAGGATTACAAAGAGTCTAATAAAAACATTCTCTATTAAGAGAAAAACATAATACAATTTGTATGGAAACAGCTTTCATATTATAAAAATCACAGTACAAAAATGTAGAACACGAATTGAGGAAAAATGGCACATAGCACTGACGTAAAGGAAGCTGTCAATAAAATCTGATGAAATCATAACACTGGCAAACAGCAAATACATCTATTTGAACTAATCAAATGTAACAGTAGGAAAAGATTTTAAAGACTTGAAGAAGCAAATACAGTACTCTAAAAAGAATTAGAAATGGTGGCACAGTGAGTTTTTGATTAATAAACCTGACTTCTGTAGCTTGCAAATGAGTTGAAATGAAGGATTTGGGTTTTGTGCTGCATTCATGGAGCATCCGAATCAGCTGGCATCTGATCTGTGATGGGGACTCTATGCACTTTGGTAATACAAACAACTAGTAATCCTAACAATAATTTCATACATATGTATTCCCCTCAGAAGAATCGAATTCAGAAGAAACACACAGAATGATACATTATATTTAAGATAAATAAAAAACACAAAATACTGAACAGCGAAAATTATAACCACTTATACTTTTTTTTAAACAGGGTCATAAATAAATTACCAACTCAGAAAAAGGGGAAAAACTAGACACCTTCACGAAGGCACACCGTGTGCTCAATAAGTAGTGACAGTAAAAAATGCTGTAAAAATGCAAATTAAGTTATATTAAGACATACGGAATTAAAAGGTGAGTAGTACAAGAACTAACATGTGCTTTCCACTGTGAAACGCTGTTCAATTCTCACCACTTTATCCTAAAACAACAGAAAAACGAAGTAATGGATTGAAATTGCTAATTGAAAAAAATAACATAAAGAAAAACATCTAAAGTCTGTAGATTTTCTTCCTTTTTAAAAAAAATTCAACAGGAGGTTTAAGCAGCACATCAAAAAATTCAAAACAGGCAAGAGGAGAAACTGGACAGATTAAGAACTATTAATTTTGTTTCATAATGAAAGAACACGGGAACACACAGTGAAACTCAGGGGCAAAAATTTGAGTAATTTGAGATTATATAGTTCTGCATCATACACCACTATCCAGTAGTGCTTACTATGGCATTAACAATGATGTTAAGAAAACTGTGAACCATTAATATTTATAATAAGCATACTTGAATTAATAACAATAAATATCAATCACAAAGCACAGAAACACTCCTGTTTCAAGGCACAACATAATAAGCATCTAGGAAAAGTGTAATATAATAATCTTCTAAAGAATTTTTTTCTGAAACAATGAGAGCTACTGTTGATAAGGGAAGGACTTTGAATCTGATGGACAGACGCTCTGATCCACTATAAGCAATGGAGAAAACATACCAGTAGCAGTTTCTTCTGCGGGAAAACCACGTAAATTCTCTCATTGTAGCTACAGTGGTAAGAAGTCTTACGAAGTGTGCCACACAAACAAAGAACAAAGAGGAGCTTATAGTTTAAACTTAAGAAAAGAGACAACAGAAAGAAGTACAGGCAAAGCTGCAACAGAAGGTAAGACAGCAGTAATCAACAATATTGGTCTAACTTTTTTAAAATCAAGGTTTCTGGTAAGTATTTTGAACATTTCTAGAAACCTTTCTAAATGCGAGGGGCAGAACGGGAGGATGATACTTTGGCTATTTATGAAATACAGGACGGAAGCTATTATTGACCTGAGATAAAAGAAGCTGTATACTTCCACAAAAAGGAAGACATATTACTTATTTTTTGACAAGATCTTACGCTTGCTGCTATATAAGCGGATCACTTCACTTTAGGATCCCTTTCATTCCAAGAACTTGTATCAGCGACAGAGATAGTGACCGTCGCCTTCCATAGCTGGTCCTGCAGCAAGTATGGGAAGACAGAAAAGAGAATTTTTGCTATGTGCCATGTGTTTACCAGTACTGCGGGTGGCTGGTGTCAGGCAGCAACAGTTTTAGAAAACAAAAAAACCCCTAAAATACCACCAGAAAGAAAAGAAACACTCTAATCCTGTGCTCTCATGTTTTCACCTTTACAACTGTTTCAGCTTCAATAGGAGACAGTGATCTCGCAGGTAGTTTGTTCCACCTCTTCTGGCTACTTTCTCACCAGAAATGACTCAGTTTGTACAATGTCTTCTGGTATCAGGGTGCATCAAGGGCTGGCTGCTCCAAGAGAGGAGGAGCAGGAGACCCCAGGGCACTTGTGGGACGCAGTCCCACAACATCTGAACAAAGCATGCAGAGCTGTGTGCTGGTGACAAGGTCCATTGACAGTCCCAAGCAAGGAGAATGATGAAACAGGTCCAAGGGCCACCTGGGGGTCCACTAAGGAGCAAAAGGAGATCAAGTCAGGGACAGGACAAGACAGAAGACATACCATCTGCAACATATGTTCATGGTCCATCCAGAAAAAAAAGCTAGAGACAGGCACACCTACCACACCACTCAGGCCAGGACTGAAGGCCCAAGGCCTGAGCTGGAGGGCAGCCCCTAGACCCTTGGGGAAACAGTGCACAGGCAGGGGTCCCGAACGAAGCTTCTCAGGACACTGATGCCCTCAGGACTGACGTTTAGCTGGTTTCTGCAACCTCTGAGTGCAAGGAAGGGCTGTGCACATCTGAAGGAAGAGACAGATGACGTGCCAAAGATGTGGTATCAAGGGCGGTTTATATTCAGACATTCTACTGTCCCCACGGGAATACACACAAAATTACAGACCTCTGAAAGTGTTTTTCCCCATGGGAACATACACAAAATTACAGATATTTGAGAGACGTTTTCCTACCAATTATGTAAACAAATTCCTGTCAAACAGTGGGGGGGAAAAAACCCCTCTTTTTTCCAACTTCAGCTGTACAGGAGTGCTCTCTCCTGTAATTGCTCTTTCAACCCATACTGGTCTCTTTATACCAGTGCAATCTCCACTCAACTATATCTTAAAAGGTCTGAAGTAGAGTTATGCCTCCAGCAATCACCATCCCAAGCGTTCTAAACGCTCTTGACAATAAAGGCAATACCACTGCATGCCCTTCTTCAGCTCTTCTGCTATTGTCTCTCACACCCTCTTCAAACAAAGACTAGGGAAGGCGAGCCTCACCTGCCAGAGAAGGCAGTCCTGGAAGCTAGAAGGAAGGAGAAGAGTGAGGAGGTGTGACATGAGCAGGGAACTGCAAACCTAAAAAGACGACAAAATCTTCTGGACCAATTCCTTCCACATAAGCAGCGCTGGGCTTGTCTACACTGATACTCTTCTTTTAAATTTCCTCTGTTTCACTGGTGCCAGTGCCCGGAGGGGTTACAGCGTGAAGTGCTGCTCTGTACCAGTTTCCCAGGCACAGCCATTACGCTTGTATGCCAATTCAAACGGGAGATACTAATTTCCCTTTTGCCTGGGATTTCCTTGCTTTAAAACACTCGACAAGCATGGTTCAAAATTTAAAACCATAAACGCATGCTTCTCTGCATGTTGGAGATAAAACCCAGGCCCAAGAGTTTCATTTCACACATTCAATTAGGCCATAAGGAAAAGTACTATGGATGCAGAAAAATAGCAGCCTTCTGTGATTTCTGGGGTTTTGCCACATAAAACTGCCATAATTATTAATTTTTCAATTAAAACTCATACTCCCAAATTTTCTTTTTTTTGCCAAATACCTTAAAAATGTAAAAGTTCACGAAGTTGCTATCAATGTTCAGCCAACAGTTACGACACACTGACCTCTACCTTAACTCAACATGGCTTTAACTTCAAAGCCTGCTTAAAACTATTTAAATACCAACATTATTAAGCATAGTGGGCATGCTGAATGCTTAAACGGAGCCAGCACGCTTGATGTGAAACCCCATCTCTGCAGTTCCTCCCCCTTATTTCCCAGGCTAAGCTTACCTGTTCTCCAGAGCAGGACTTTCCTGTCACACTTCTGATAGAGAGTAGTGGTGTTTCCCTGCTCTCATCCTTAGACTACTGCTGTTTATTTCCCCATATCTTCCCCTTTTTACTAGCTGCAATGGAGGGTAAGCGTATAGCTTCTTTGTTTCAAGGTGTGCACCCTTACCCGGTGGCTCTGCAGGCACCTTCACGATTGCTGATGGCCAGGAACGGCAGGCTGGACTGAAATCCAAAAGTGTGGCCCTCCTGCTGTGCACCCGGCAGAGCTGAACAGGGACCCCACTACCACGGCCTGAGCTGGGGGGCTCAGGGAGGTTCACGCCTGACTGCACCTGCTCCTACTGTTTTACAGGCTGTGACACTACAGAGATTTCTTTAAATAGGCAGCATATAAGGAATCTGAAAGTACTACCTACAGAAGGACAAAACAATAGAGGAATTTTTGCAACCATTTACAAAATGAACCAAGAACAGGGCTATTGTAAAAGGCTCTGTCCCATAAGATGACAGGGAAGCGGTGGAAAAGCCTGGACTGCTAAAGCCCTTCAACAGAGACTTTCTGGAACTTCCAGCATCTTTTTCACTGCATTTATTACTGATCATACATCTTGATTGACACTGAAGCAAAAACACCACATCAAGAAAATCATCTGCCATCAGCAATGGTTATAAGGAAATGCCTTTGTTCATGCCAATGTCAAAAAGGGTTTAACTGCTTAACTATCAAATGCTTAGCATACTTTAAAAGTAAGGCAAAACTTTCAACACAGTTTCTCAATCATCACTCAAAGGCTGCCATTAGTAACATTTGGATCTCAATAGCATTCAGTAGTATGTATTGCTGATATCTGCCAGCAGAAGAAATGTTTAGTAGCCTGAAAAATGTCCAAGAGGTAAAATTGCAACAGCTCGTTTAAGATGCAGCTATAAGGCTGCACAATCAAGAGCGCAATCTCAGAGGAACAAGCTTCTCAAGAATGATTTACTTTTTTTTAAGCTCTTCTTTCTGTCTCTTAAGGGTCCTGGGTGCAGTTATGATACCCTGGCTAGTACTAAGCACTGTGGTTTATGTATAATTTTCCTCCTGGTCCATATTGCTGTGACCCAAACATTTTCAGTCTCTCCTGAAAACCAGAGCACAGAGAGGTACACTGTTCACTGAGACCCTTCACTCCAGACTGCTGGACTCCAAGGCAGAGTTTTTTAATCAAATTCTTCTTAAGGCTTATGTCAAGTGCCGAATGCATCAAATTCTTGACCCCAACAAAAACAAATCAACTCCCTCCAACCTAGAAGACATATACTTTCCAGGGTAAAATTTTCAGAATTGTCTTTTACCTGAAAGCCATAGACCTTGCCCTTCTAAGTAATAATATTCTTTCAAAAATATTACCCTTGAATATGATTTTCTGTTAGTTGGAAAGAAAAAGGAGGAATCTGGATATAAAAAGTCTGTGAGCACATGGGGAAATCCGTGTTGTGTGCTCACAAGTTAACCAGTACTTGGCAGAGACATTACATTTTCCCACCACGAGTTATCTTCCCTGCTTCCAAAGTAATATATTTTAGTCCTATTTACAAAAGGTACATACGGTAAATCAAAGTTTAGACATCCTTAAGCTTATGTACCAGCAAAGGACTTCTATTTACAGTTGCCTTCTTCACTCCCGTCTCAAAGTAACTCTTAGCCTCTGATTCTTCACTAGTCTGCAATGATCTGTTTTACGTTCTGGATACTTGCTGTGAAACCTCAGAGGAGCTGGGGGGATAGACGGGGAGTAAAAGCTGGATATAAGAGACCACTCCAGCACAAATATTCCGATCAATTATCAATATAGATCCACCACATTAAAAGCCTCCCGTTTCTGAAACCTTCCTAAAAGCTCCCTTGGGCACACAGTCCTACAGTACGTAACGATGGGATAAATTAAAAATGGTAGGAGGGAGAAGAAGAAAAGAAGAATCCGGAACACAAGGAAAGATAAACACGTTCAAAGAAAAAAATCACACAGTAACATCTACAGACTCAAACTGGAATTCAGGTACAGATTCCTGGTACCTGATCATTGAGAAGTCTTGGCTATTACCGTCAGTCTTCACATGTTGAAGCCTTCTACAGCAAAGCTCACTGGAAAGCTTTCAGTACTAGCTCATCTTGCAGCTGTAAGACGTATCTTCTTTTGAAACTTAGAAGACATACTTTGATGAGGAAGGATAAGGCAGGAAGGGACTCCAGGACTTACATACAGGTTCAAATAGTCTATCATCACTTTGCTGCAGAGTACTCTTGAGCACTTTCTTAGATCAGTTCAGAGCTGAAATCTGTTTTCTTCGCTCTCAGACATGCTTCTATCTTCTCAACACACTGTCAAAATTATTACTTTGGCAACAAACTTTCATATATCACTACAGGGTTAATTTCCTTTTACCTTCTACTATCACACTTGAGTGCAGAGTGCTCAGCTTGGCTTAAAGCTCAAAGGGCATGAATAATGTAAGAGGACTCCGCTGCTAGGACCATTAATGCCTCAGAAAGCCTTCACTGGATTTCTCACCAGTTCTCACTTGCCATATCCTTCATTTCCTTTAAATGTTACATTACCAGCGCTAAATCCAACTCAAAGCTCTCACATCTAGAACCCCCTCACCAGCAAGCAGCCAACAGACTACAAGGACTTAGGAGTCAAGGTGGGTCTGGAGGGGAGTGGCCCCTGCAGCCTCCTGGCTATGCCAACCAGCTCCGCCACCGTATCAGTCTGTTGTCAATTGCTCCTCAGCTTCTTTAACTTTTGCCTTCAGCACTGAAATATTACATCCTTGGTTTCAGTAAAATAGTGTGAACTGTCTTTGAGTTATATAAAAGCCTAACAAACGCAAGAAGTAGTTTTAATATGTGAAAAAAGTACTTTTTGCTTTCAAGGATGGTTGAAATCCAACTCAACTATTCATCTTGTAACATAACATGGACAGCAACCTTAGTAGATGGCCCATGTCATACTAAGCTTGGGAAAATTAGGCAATAAATTGAGTCGTGGTTACTAGAAAACCCAGCCAGGTGCATGCAGAGGGAAATGGTGAGTCTGAATGTTATCTGATGAGCCACAAACTTGATACATCACACATCTATGAAATTACATATAGTACTTAATTGAATCATTCCAAATCAAATCAGGAAAACACAACCAGAATTACAGGAAATACTAGGATGTTGGGCAAATTGCCTTTGGTGTCTGCTCTCAGTTATGCTATCTGTAAAATACAATTGATAAACGTAACCGTTACGTAAACGCAAAACATGATTAGACCAATTCTTAAACAGAAAAAAATTAGGCAGGGACTTGTTCGGTGTCATGCATCACATATCTTCTTGCACTACATTGCAACTATACTACAATTTCAAAATGCTGGTGAGGCTGGAAAACGGGGGCTGAAAAAGCGCATTACAAACAAACAATCTGAATGTAGAAAATCCTTCGATTTGCATATGCACAATTATGATTTGTATCAGCTTTCCCTGCATACATGAACTGAAGTAACAAAATACATAAAAACAAATTGTGAGGACTTAAGGAGGAATGTCTTAACCCACAGCTATGAACCTAACACTGCATACAAAAGAAGGCCTCTGCACTTCGGTTTTCAGTATAGTTTGGTAAAGTCCATACAACAACAGTTTTAAGTGATTCTGCAAGTAAGCATAAAGAATAATTGAAGAGAAAGATGGGAAATCACAAGTATTTTCTATGGTGATAAAACAATATTAAAAGAAAATGAAAGAGGTGAGGCCTGAAGAGCACTAAAGATTCAAAACTGTCTGGAAAGGATTACTTAAAAGGAGTCTGAAGCTGTGGTTTGAAATATTTCATGTCTATAGAGGCACCTGTTCCAACCTTTGGAGGGTTAACTCAAACCTTCTTCTGCAAGCTATATAAACTGAGTTCTGTTTTAGAAACCGCTAGACAACTGTTTTGTATTAAACACTACAAATTGTAATACAAGACATCTGTTGAAGTTATAAAATGTCCTGTAGCTCTTTAAAACACATAAATTTGCTTTGGTTATTATATTACCTAATATGTTTTCCCAGTATCATACATGATTACATGAAGTGCTTTGAAATGAAAGATGCTATGTAAGTGCAAAACATTACTGCAATACACTCAACTTAATTTGGACACGCCATAGTAGGATGGCTCCGTTACTGAGACATCTGCTAGGAACCCGATTTGGCCAAATCAGAGTGAGTGATAATGAGTGCTGTTTAATCAAGACAGTATTAACATAAACTTTAAGTCATGTCAAGTAGCTTAATTGTAAATTACTGAATGTTAAACAGGCATGGAATTTTACACTCTGGTCTTCCAATAAACAAGTTCTTAAGTAAACTAAAATGTAATTTCTTCAATGCGCCATCAAAGAGAGCTAGATACGACCAGAAAGAGTTGAAGTCAAGCAATGCAAGACTTGAAATCATAAACTTCATTTTCAATGTTTAAAAAGTTCAGAACTGGAATGCTCTTCATCTTTGAACTAAATGTAAGATCTTTAACAAGAAAAGTACATCCAGATGTGCTCATAATCAGAAAGTAATAAAAGGCATTTTAATTAATTTCCAGCTCTTGTACATATATGACATTTCTGACTTGGATGCTTAATCCTGAACTGCTTCTTACGTTTTGTACAGATAAGCATCAGTGAATTTCTGGCCTTAGCACTGTAAAGATGGCTACAAATAACATGCCTTTCCATGATAACCCCAGATTATGTGGTTTCATCCCTGAGCCATTGATTTTGCCAGTCAACACATCCACTCACTATTTGTCAGAGAAAAATATAAAATTTCTGGCATCCTGACTCAAAACTATCGGGAACTAAAATACTGATGGTGAAGAGCCACCACACTCTGACATGAAGCAGAAGCCTTTACTGTAAAAGCATAATACAGTGACAAGGTACTGCTTTTGATATTCATTCTTAAAGGAAGGGAGATTTCCAAACCCAGTATTAATAATATAATTAACTTGTCTGAGTTTCAAATTATTCCATGACATACTCAGTTAGTAAGTGCGTTAAGAGCAGAACAGCACTTACTACAACATTCCCTAGAACATGCAGTTCCTAAGAAAGGGAAGAGAAGGGGACAAAAAAAAAAAATCTCAGGGAACAGCTCAGTACCACAAAGTATATGCTCTGTAGGAAAAGATGACAGTTTAGTTCTTAGAACCAGAATACTGGGGAAGAGGCAAAATAAAACAGTTGAAAAAATAAAGCAATTGTATTTAGGCTTGCATTAGAAGAGACTGCTTTCTTAACGA
This sequence comes from Steatornis caripensis, assembly GCA_013398225.1. Classification (NCBI taxonomy): domain Eukaryota; kingdom Metazoa; phylum Chordata; class Aves; order Caprimulgiformes; family Steatornithidae; genus Steatornis; species Steatornis caripensis. The sequence continues at coordinate 248,434 of VZSC01002973.1, forward strand.
GAGATCAAAAAAGCCAACTCCAGCAAGATTATCAGTATCAAACCATATGCTTTCTGTACTCACCTACCTTTAAATGATATCAAGAAGTGGCTGATCTATGGAAATATTTCAAAAATTGAAAGATTCTTAGTCCCCCACATAGCAGCAGATGTTAAGACCGGCATGTGTACTTCAGTTTGAAGGTAAGTGTCTTGCTACCTACAGGAGGTACCAGCCCAACAGGTGGCCTAACATTTACTTCCTATTTCAGCAGAGCAATTAAACACAACATGTCCCTGCCCCACAATGCTGGGACTAATGCTGGGACAGAATAATAGGTTTCTTAATGTGACATGCACGCAAAAAGTGTCTATGAGCAGGTGGACAGAAGAACTTACAGCTAGTTTTGTACTGCCCGTGAACACATGCATGAAGTGGACATGGGTCCTAAATTATTACAAGAGCACATGCAAAGGGCTAAAATGATCGTTGCTAACGTCCCAGTCCCAGGCCTTTAATTTGCAGAGGTTAGAAAGCGCCATGACTTTCAACATAATCATTTTATTAACACTAAAACTCACAATTAAGTAGGACTCGTTTCTTCCACTGTCACTTCATGATCACACAGGCTCTGCCGAGAGTCACACTCTCCCCATCCTACTCCTTCCACTCTTGACTTGTGCAATTTGAAATCTCAATAGGCGACAAGAAGGCCAAGCTTTTCCTCAGGTCTAATTCTCAAAGCAACAGCCACCTTAAGAGGGGGGAAAAAAAGAGAATGTGCTGTTGCTGTGGAAACAAAGCACAAAAATACTTCCATTAGATCAAGTACCTCTTGCAGGATCAAGCACACAGCCGAACAGTTACTGGAATGTCCCCTAGCACGCAGGAACGGTTAGGACAGGGAACACAGCCAACAGGAGAGGTTAGGACAGAGAACAGTCAGCCCGGATGTCTCCACCATCACCCAGATTTCAGGAGATTTGGGACAGCTTTTCAAAACTGAGTCCCTCACTACACTTGGTAAGGGAAGGTACCTTGTTTGTGAAAACAATTACCATCATGCGAAGGCCCCGAACTGGGAACGTGGTAAATTGCATGGCTTGCTTAAATTCTCGATAGATGTATTAATTAAGAATCCAGAACATCAAACCAAGGACTGCAGAAAAGCCTGGACCTGCCCCAAAAGTTTACAGGCTGAATTCAAAAGCAATGCTGGTGAACGGTAAAGAAGAAAATTAACCCACATCCTAGTAGAATTCTTCTGTTCCTTCTTCCCTAAGAGATGAAAGGAAATGAATAGAATGTGATAATGTTATTAAAGATTACAAGATAATTAACACACAAAATGTCTGCGTAAAGACCACATGGGTTTTTCATCCCTGAACTACATGAACAGTACGAGACTGCAAGAGTAATGCAAACCAGTCAGAGAGAACGCTGTAGTTAAAAGCAGTATTGATGAGAACACCACATACACAAAGGCCAGCTCCAGGTGTTCAGGAAGAAAGGAATTGCCAAATGTCAGCATTAGAACTCTTCATACGATCAAAGATCAGGTGAAACCAGCAATCAGTAGGTATTTGATACTCTAAACCACTGATTCTGCTAGGACATTTCAAACATCTGACAGAGAAGGCAGGGGATTCCAACAGGTTAGAAATTTGTTTAGTTTATCAACACTACAATGCTACCACACATTAATTCCCTCAACTCTGCATCTTATACCCTTCCTTCTCATCACGGCAAAACATCTCATATTAAAAGAAACTAGACGTTGGCAAGCTAGAAAAATGATTTATTTTACAAGGGTGTTGTGAGACTTAATTCATGTTTGTAAAGCCCTTTGTATTGTGCCTTTCATCTACTGTGGGAACCTCATGGTATTATCAGTAAGGTCTTTTCTATGGTAGAAATGCTTCGCTAAAATAGCTATACTAGCAAATCTGCCTAATCGAGATGTGGTTTACACAGGCAAAAAAGTTATTTTGCCAGAACAGCTAATACCAGTTGCCTGAAAAAACCCAAGCTATATAGGCAGAAGCACATTTTTGGTGGTATCTAACTGAAGCTAGCACAAAATATCACATGTCAACTAAGGGTGATTTCTGCAGCATCTTAACAAAACACAGCTATGCTGGCAAAACCTTGAAGGGTAGCTCTGACCAATGCATTCTGGAGACTGCAAACGAAGGACGTGTATTTACTACTTTGACAACACCAAGTCTCTGCATCCATTTATTCACGTGAATGAGCTAAGAAGCAACAGAGCCCTCTGTAAAGAAATCCCTTTAGCAGCAAATGCATTTGACTTTACTATTTTATACAAAATAATTGCTGGGGGGTTTTGTCCTTTAAGAAGCAAGAAGCCAAAGGAATAAAGACAATTAAGACAAAAACTTGGTCAGGAATATTCTGCCAAATAGAAAAGAACAGAATATTAACAGCACTAAAATGAATGCCTAGGAACTACTTACACAACTGCAAGGAACACAGACTGTGGTACACAAACGCAGTTAATGCAACAGTCATTTTTAACTGTGTTATTATTATTTCCTATTCAAGACCCCAATTTTCTCACTCAAGTTTAAAAAAAACATCAAATATCCAATTGTTATTTGCCTCCTAAGAAAGGTGGAGAGGGGCCATCACTCCAGGTTCCCAAATGACTACTTGCCATTTTTTTCTAGTTGTGCTTAGCCTTATTCTGAGCTGCTTAGGGTGGTAGCCTGCAGCTACCAGCAGCAGTGCATTTATATTTTCCCTTCCAACGTTTCCGCATCTTGCTAGAAGTCTATAGCAAGTCTTATCACCCAAGGGCTTGCTTACACAGTGAAAGGAAACTCAGCTGTTTCACATCTCTGGAAGGCTTTTCTCCAGTAGATACCTGTATTTATTTTAGAAGCGTGTCTCTCCATATCCGTCTGCAGCAGCACACAATTTTCTAACACCCACAGCACCAAAGCTATGCACTACAGTGTAAGACTTTACCAGAGCCATGTTTCAAATCTGTGGCGGGTTACAAACTGGCTAAACATTTTCCCACAAACTGATTTGGATCAGAGATACTTGAATCGGTATGGAGCTCAAAATCCAAAGACAGAAATTGCCACAGTTAAAGGAAGAAAGCTATGTAGCAATATGGAAAATTTGTTTTCCGTAAGAAAGACAGTTTCATTACCAAAACTTAAGCAGGTGTGTTCAGTTGCTTTCCACTGAAAAGCAAAGCTAAATCTAATTTAAAGCAAAACTAAACATGAAACTCAATCTTCTATGCTATCGAGACAAATTAGAAAAAGACTAGATACCACAAATTAATCAGTAACCTATTATTTACTGACATAGCACTGTAGAATACAGAGCCCACATACCAGGACTACCTGATGCACTGTTTTGTTACAACTAAGAATTATTTATGTGACCTCTGAAATGATAAGCATAATAATAAGCAGTAATTTATAATTGCTACATGTTCTTTCAGTCACTGATGTACCTATCTATATAGCATGATCAACAGCACCAGACTTGACAGTTCTGGACTAGGATTAAAAAGAACAAGGTTCAAATGAGAGCCAAAATACATGAAATCTTTTTGCAGATTGGCTAAGCTATAGACCAAAGCTACAGCATCAAAAGGCTGGGCTTTCTTGCTTCCAGTTAAGAAGCACCTTCTTGTCATGAGAGCATTAAAAAAAGCTGGATCATGTTTCTTTTTTCCACTAGCATACATTTTGCATGTAAGCAGCTGTTCCTAATCAATGAGAGTAAGATATTAACACTTCATACGGCATGAGAATTTATGTGTCAGCCTTCTTTCAAAAACTACAAAGAAATTTTCCCCACTAGTTCTGTGCCATAGGCCAGACAGCACTCGATTTGCTTTACTTACAGCATAGCAACCATGTACCCCTCCATTTTCCATAGCATGAAGATCAAGGACAGAATATGGCTGTTAGACAGTAACTACATTTATAGCTGGAAAAAGTTCATTCTTGCCTTTGGGATACTCAGCAGGAAAATTTAAGGTTAACCACCTTTAAAGGCAAGGCTATCTTGCCCCTCTGTTTCTTCCCGTTCCACTCACTTCTCTGTTTTAGCTCGCTCCTTCCCGTCCCTTCTTATTTGTCATCTCTCTTTAGCCTCTGATGACGTTCACTGATCCCCGTAATTTCTTCCCAAGAAGAATTTGCAGGGTTCAGTGCATAACCTTTCTGCATGTCCTGGGTCCTGCCTACACAAAACTGCTCCCTTGCTGAGCACATCCTGGCAGTGAAGTTTAGCTAAAGCATTTGGAGCAAAAGTCTAGGAGCAAGTATGTGGAGGCTGTGGCCAGGCTTCCCACTGGAAGGTCAGCTACTCTGAAACACCCCTCCATGACTGACAAAGATGCCCACATTTATAAGTCTCAAGTTCAAGTACACTTCAAGGCCAACTTTGTTTCTCTTAAGCGAAAGTGGAAGAAAAGGCATACACTCAGGCTGAGGCTTTTTTCCCCTCTTAGTTTTCTGGAATTTGTAACTGCTCCAAAATTTATGCAGGGGTAGAAATGAAATTTAAAGGGTAAAAACAACAGCTAATTGGCATGATCAGCTGTTCTTTTCTACACTGAAGCACAAAGCTGCAACCACAAAAGAAATGCAGTTAAATGATGAAGAGATCACTTCTTCTCAGAAACAGCTGAAGCACCCCGAAAGAAATGGGAAGACTGAGGCTGCACGTTTGCAACAAGCTCATGCAAATAAGCTCAAGCTATTGCTTTTGACCTTTGATGCCCTTCATGATTTGTCTCCTGAACCACTAAAATCAGGAAAAAGCCTAAGGTTAAAGATTTGGCCAGTAAAGAGCATTTCAGTTGTGAAGTTTCTAGCTCTAACTGAGTGGAGGTTCACTGACTTGCAGGGCGTGCTTTGGCTTATGTGCTCAAACTTCATGAGGATGGCGGGAGGAAGGATAAACACAGAGGAACAAAAGATTTAATTTTTTTGATACGCAGGTTTTGTAGCTCTCAAATCACCTGTATAGATGAAGTTTAGCATTAGGTCTAACTGCACCTAAAGATATTTACTGTAAAGGAACAGCATAATTTGGAAAAAAATATGCAGAATTGAAGATACACTAATTTTGTAAAAAGGGCTGTAATAAATAAAAATCCAGAATTTCTTGCATATTAAGTATAATTTAAAATGTAACCATAAATACACGAAATTTTTTGCACTAAAAAAAAACAAACAGAAAAAACAGAACTCTGGGAAATCAATCAGCCTATCTAGGAATCCATTTGTGCACATTATTTCTTTGAATGTAAAACACAGGCTTCGAATGCAGCTGCACCTATCTCATAATTCACATCTTCATGACCTAACTATAAAGGCAGCATAACAGCCTGTGCTTACGCACAAGGTATCTATGACAAACCATCAGTCCTAATTGAGGAAAATACATTATAGACACAATGTTTTGAAAATTAATTGCCTTTTGGCCTCCAAGAAACAACGCTGAAATTCCAAGTTGTCCTCATGTTAACATATGGCTGTATTTTAACATAACGAATATACTCAGATGCAGTTTAATCACTTCTTTCACAAAGAAAAAGAGCAGTCACTTCAGCTGAAAATAGGTCTGAAAAATGCTACCTTAAGACTGAACGTGCAAGACTTTAAACGGCAGGTGCTTCCTCCACCAAAATGTTAACACTTTTAACACTGCTTTTCCACAAACATTTTATTTGTAAACAATTCTTTCATGAAAAGTTTTTCTTGAAACAGCTGTCAAACAGTTGAAGATCAAAATTGCATGATGTATGTTACATTTCTCACCACTTTCCAGAGCATGTGTCAGAGTAGTGGCTTGCACAGAAGTACAGAAGAATACCTCTAAACCAGCAGACAAACCCACAATACGAAAATCTGTAATGTGATCTTGTAACAGCTGATTCTAAGATTTGAAAAGGTGAAGGAAAAAAGTCAGTGCTGGATAATTTTCATATAATAATCTGAATGGCTCTATTGTCTCTTCCGTCATGCCAAAGTTTGCTTTGTTGTTGTTTTCATCTTTCCTTTTTAAAGAGCCTCCTGCAGCTCTAAGCTAAAGATCTTCCTGGAGCTTCTATGCGACAGCTGCAGTATCTTAGCCATCTGTTTAATTTATATTTGCTAATGCAGCTCCTGCTGTTTTCAACTGACAGCTTTTTTCTCTCTTATTACCCCCACACGGGAAATCATTGCACTTGCCAAAGTTTCTCTGTAGTCTCAGATGTCAAATCAAGACTGGTGACAAAAGGTGACGAATGAGGCTCCTATGCATCTCCCTTTTGCTTTGTTAAAATTATGAAAATCTGTAAGGGGCTTTTATGTTATTTCTTTAAAGAATAATTATAAACAAAAAGAAAGGAAAGCATACAGAAACAAAGAGGGAAATAGGAAAGGAAAATCATCCCCCCTTCCTCTCAAGATGGCAATTCTGTGGGAAGGTTGAAGCTGGAGAATCTCCAAGATTCAAAAGCAGAATATCCATTCCATATCCATTCACTAAAGCAGTGATTCAACCTCTTCAGTTATCTATGCCCACCTACCAAGCTCAGGGTTTGGATGACTACTGACTTTCCCTCACTTGCAACCAACGTGCCTCCTAACTTTGCTGGAGTGCTCTGGATCTCAGAAGTATTCACGAGTCAAGGCAAAGTGATGGAGCCCCAAGGCCCACATGCTGCAATGCCAGTACTTACTGTCATCCTACAAAGCCTCCCGCAGGAAGGTGCAGGGCCTGCACTCTCTGTGCTATTAAGAGACACTGGATAAAAGCACAAACTGGCTCCTCAAACAGCAGCCAGCCTTATACAGCACGCACAGATGTTACTGTCCTTGTAACTCCCCTAGAGTGTGATAACAAGAAGATTAAAGAGCCTATCCCTGCTGAAAAGTGACATCAGGTTTAACATAAAACTTTGAAATTTAACATAGATACCCCATTCCTGATTAAAACTGTATCAACTGAATCAGAGAGAGCTCTGCAACACCTGTTCCAGGTGATGCAACACTCCTATGTTACAAGGACCACATTTCAGTGACTAGCCCCAGCCCAGAAACAGGGAGACACAAAGAGATGCACATAAACCAAACCCAGAAGCGTGACCACTGTTCCTGCCTAATTTCTCCCTTTCAAAACAACTTTATTAACTGGAGAGGCACACAGGAACGTGAAACGGGTACTTCCTAAAGGGCTGGAAGACATGTGCTTTCTGGTACCAGAGAGCACCCAGCACAGCAGCTGATAAGGAGGCTAGCAGGGATGCATGTTTGAGGGAATACTTGGGAGACAAGAAGTCATAATCTCTATTACCACTGTTCCCAGAAGATTAAGATGAGAAATTAAATCTATTGTTCTGACACTCTCTAGCTGGCTCCAGCTCGTAACATCAAAGCAACCAACCCATAAGAAGGAACTTGTGACATCTCCCTATCTTGTGCACAATCATCCCACTGAGCTCTGGACGATAAAGTCACTTGAAGCAAAATGAACATTTCTGCTTTTGAAATTACAGAAAACTAGTCCCAAAAACAACTACTGGTGCACTCTGGAGAAGGTTACTGCTTCACCTTCATATCCCCCAGTCCTTGAATAACTGTGATACAAAAAGTTGATCTTTGAAGAGCATATTGGACAAAACAGAAAAGCTAAAAAGAATAACCTAGAATAACCTTAGACACAATATACTAATAAGCTACACCATACATGAGGACATTATGTCCTTTTCCTACCCAGGAGATTTTGTCCAAGAGTCAGACAAGTCAACTCTTACTTTTCATCCTGTATCTCAGTCTTTCCATCTGTAAATATACACAAATGTTGATGTACTTCACTATACTGAAGCACATATACAGCGCTATAGGTGTGGCATAGATTCTAACACTTTTGTAACTCAGTGCCAACACCAAGGGAGGGAGCGGGGAGGGAAAGACCTCGAGGATTATATAGGCCTGAAAACCTGAAGAGTCACTCCTCAGCTTCAGTTGATTACTTATACTTTACGGTATTTAATAAGCACCACAATCAAGAAAACAAAGTATTAAATTATAATAATGTAGATATGATGTCCCAAGTCACAACAGATTTGTTTCTTATGAGTTTCATCAACATACTGAACCAAAGACCCACAAAATACGAATTCTCTCCCAGTGCCTCTGTCCACCATGCTACTCAGGCCAAAATTATCCTTTATATCAATTCTTCCTTACCTCAAGAAGTGTAAGTGCAGTATCAGAAAGAGCTGTGTTGCACCAGACGCAGACGGAGTGAAAACACCATGAACCTAGGGAGAGAGAAGTTTTGTATAAATATGTGCACCTGACAGTGTAAGGCTATTTTCCAAATTGCAAACATTCTCCAGCCAAGGTGTCTCATTCACTTCAGAACCTGAACTACTGCAGTTTTCAGCTAAGGAAATTGAAGTAAAGTAGTGCTGATTTTAGTGATTCTTACAGCCAGGTATATTAATAACTGAACTGACTAGAAATTATCCAAAGTTGCAAAAAAAAAAAAAAAATTGAAGAAGAACTGTAAATTAGGCATACTGGTCTTATCTTTTTCAGCCATTTTTTTTTGTTTTCCTGGATTAAGTAAGAATTATCAAGTGCTACTTTGACTAGCCTCTGGTCACAAGCTCCTGAAGAAAAGAAGAGGCTCAGCCACGTGCCGTTGCTCAGTCTGTTACACATTATTGTACCTGTTAAGCAGAAAAGGTAAACCAAGGGCTGGGCAGCCTGTTCCAGTGCTTGACAACCCTTTCGGTGAAGAAATTTTTCCTAATGTCCAATCTAAACCTCCCCTGGCACAACTTGAGGCAGTTCCCTCTTGTCCTATTGTTTGTCACTTGGGCGAAGAGACCAACCCCCACCTTGCTACAACCTCCTGTCAGGCAGTTGTAGAGAGCGATAAGGTCTTCCCTCAGCCTCCTTTTCTCCAGGCTAAGCAACCCCAGTTCCCTCAGCCGCTCCTGGTAAGACTTGTGCTCCAGACCCTTCACCAGCTTCCTTGCCCTTCTTTGGACACGCAAAGCATTGCTGCCTGTGGAAGGTTACATTATGGTAACTAGTGTATTCATGCACACCTCCTTTTGGTCACCTTTTCACAATCTGACAACATAATATAGAAGGGGGAAAAACCTGACACTTTTTACTGTAAGAAAATTCGCTTTTTTTTTTTTTTTTCATAAAATACCTCTGCTATACAACTTCTTAGCACATGCAAACCACACAGGCCTACAGGCCTTCCTGGAACCGGAAAATAAAAAAGCACCTTTGCTGTTCATACTACAGAGATAAAAGATACCTCAAACTGAGTACGTTTGTTTTAGGAAGAAAGCCATTATTCAAGGGTAGATGGATTTAGCAGAAGAGTCAGGTACATGATTATCTGCCCTCTCAATCTTTTCCATAAACGTTCTGAACATTGAGCATCCCAGGAGAAAACATCTGAACACACCACTTTATTCTTAGCTTGGTCAGACACCACTTGATAAAGCCTTCAAGGAAGCATTAACCAACTAAGCTTCCCATTGTCCAGGACAGTGGGGGATGGGAATAGCCGGGGGAAACCCCAGCGCACAAACCCTGCTGCACAGAGGCAAAAGCCCAGTGTCTTTGCACTGCACTTTGCTGCGCTCCATGTTCTGGGAAGACTCTTCGCTGGGGAAGAGAGGCAGCCCCGTAAGAAACACCATCTGACAAATCTCTCAAAGCAGAAGGGATTGCAGTACATGTAATACTGTACTCTCACCAGTTACCCCTCCTGGAACTGCTGCTGTCATCAGCTCCATGGCTCTAAGGCTTGCAGAGCCTGAGCTTCAGCCCAAATCTGCAAGTTATGGACCCCAGCTGGCCCCTGCATGCGCCTCCAAAGCCACCTTCCTGGCGTCCCATGTTCCGGGAGCACAACACAGAGACATCAGCAGTGGCTCTGAACAAAGGTGGTGAAGGCTCCGCAGGTGGATTACCTCAGGGTCTGAGCCACACAAAAACCTATGTACTGCTTCGTGGTCTGAGCCTAGGATTTCTGTACGGACAACTTGTCACCTGAATAATGTACCCATGGAAAATAAAACGTTAGCTGTAAAAATTAAATAGAAGAAAGGACGTCAGCACCTACACAATAATTCAGAGATCAAAAATTAACCTATCATGCTTACAAAGGCTATTTGCAACACCCCTCATACGAGTTTGAGATCCTGTCCCATAAAATTTTGCCCATGAGTATTCCGCTTCGCTTCCCAGCATCCTCAGGCACTCCCCAAAAGCCACTCTGCGAAGAGTATAAAGATGCTACTCTCAAGGAAATCAGACTTGACTCTCCAGGCTGTCCAATATATGCAAGTAATATACTTAGTTAAGCATGATGGTCTATACATACCCAGCATTTCAAAACCAAAGCATTACAGACCTTAATACTCACCACCTTGAACCTTAACTCTGAGCTGCAACAAATAGGTCACAGCCTTCCCCAAAAAGGCTAATGCTAGTTTAATTTAAGGACAGAGGCAACAGCTTTCAACAAATTCCAAATAATTTAGAAGTTTTACCTTCCAGAAAACCAAGTTTTATTGTTCGTCTGCAGTTTAGGTGCCTAGATTCAAAATGAAAAGGCAAGTACAGCTGCTCACAGCTGATAAGGCCGCACGCTACTGGCATCTGTTTACATCCATGATCCAGAGTAACAAATCCACGTACTTTAAACAAATGAAGCAACTGTTAGATAAAATACGGAAATGGGAAGATGGTGCTAGAAGCCACCTCCTTTAGTGAATAAATCCCTTCTCCATAAATCAAGAAAAGGCACATTTGGGTGAAGGTAATAAAAGATCCATACTGCTGCTGAAGATCAACTGCCAAAGCAGAGAATCTCAAAAACAATTTCAAAGTTAGTACCTGATGGTAACTCCCGATGGCACCTTGTTCATTCTCACCTGAACACTGTGGCCAGCACCTCGGCCAAGCCAGTTAGTGTCTTTTGACCGAGGTCGCTAAGGCGCTGTTTTGTGTACAGGCAGCTTCTGCTGCTCAGCGTTGCTCAGGGGCAGAGGCATCAAAGGATGCCATACAGGCGGCATGAGTTTAGTGTTTGTGATTAACCTCAAGCAATGCCCGATTTGTGGGGTTGCAAAGCACAGCTGGAAACACACGTTTAAGGTCCCAGGAAATACGGAGATGTAATTGGTCCTACGAGGCTAGGCCCAAGAGAGAGAGCAAATATGATAGAAGATGACAGAGGAGGATGAAACAGAAGTGTGCCTCCACCTATGGCCATGCCAGCTTGGCCCAGAGCTGATGTTACGCCTGCAGATGATGATCATCCCAACTGAGTCTGAAAACCCCCGAGTAAAAGGACATCACAACTCACACATATACAGTTATTATACTACATTGCTTATAGGAAAAGAAACTGCAGAACTTGTTCTGTACTCATCTGCAACACAACACTGCCCTGTGCTTAGTCGGATATCCAAAAGGGTATTACAGAGGAGGGTTAATAGCTTCTGGGTACAGTTCCATAAGGAGCATAAACCGATGTTAGTGGGTACCAGCAAAAAAGGTGGACCCACATCCCCTGCTATTCATAGCACACTGACCCAAATAACTAAGCCACCAAAAAATTATTATCAGTCGGTCAGATTTATGAGATGACTGAATGCACCCTACAGCTGCCTGACTGCAGGAACTGAAGCAAGACAGAAATGTCGCAACTGTGGCTGGTGAGAGCAACACTGACCTTTCCAGAAGAAGCATAGTCAGAGATCACCTTTCACAAAACAGTATCTTTATTATGCAGACTAGAGGGGAAGGCAGAGGATATAGAGGCTGGCTAGAGAACGTCCTAGTCCATTAGACCATGGGGTTTCTTTTGTGCGTGTGTGTCTAGTCCTAAATCTTGAGAATCACTATGCAACCGAGACACTGGTTATTTCCATCTAGACTTTTAAACTATAAAATGGTAACAAACTTTTGAATGTACTAGGAGTCAAAAGAGTGAAACAGAAGCAGCATTTTCAAAAGCTGTCCCTAGCATGTCAACCTGTTTCTTCTACAGTGTCTCTCTGCTGTGAAAAATGTTAACTTTTATTTAGAACAGAAGCAAATACCACTTTCAGATAGCACTTCCCCTGCTTCTCTCCTATCTTTTTGCTCTACTGATAGAATAAAAATCCAATATGACAGCTGGGGAAGAGCAATACAGAGCCAACAAAAGATAAACAGACTGGATGGGGAGGGACATATTGGTATACAGCGCTACAGCTCTGGAACAAGACTAAAGAAGAGGATTTCACAGGGACAAATCTGAAATAGCCAGCAGCTGGCCTTGAGGCATACACTACACAAATCCATCCAATTACAAGTGCCATCCCTCATGTTGCACCCAAATCTGACTCCGTCCCACAATGGTTTGCTATTCCTAGTCTTTACGGTAAACAGACATCAAACACCCATTCAGAAATCCAAGGTTAGAGGGAATAGTATTTGCATTAAAGAGATTCATCCCACTTCTTGTCATGCCTCTTGCGCTGTATTTTATTTTACAGTTTTTAATTTCGATTTTGTATTCCAAATTTGGGTTATGGCAAAACAACAGGAGCTTCAGTTGCTATGCATAATGTAGAATAAACAGAGTAAGTAAAAAGTCTCAGCTCTGAGAATCCAATACTCTACATCTAAAGGTAACGCAAGCACCATGTGCACCATGTTTAGGCATCAAAAATCAGGCAGAATCTCCATCTCAGGCACTGACCAAGGTAATGTTAATTATAAAGTATGCCAGATGCAACAGAGTGACTTGGGACAGGGATTACAGGCAAAAGCAAACACACAGTACCTGAAATTGTCACATTTTTTTCAGTCAAACCCTCACAAGTATTTAGCAATTATTCAAATCTCCCCATCCCCAATGAGCAGTAATACTGCACACCTGAGTCTTTTAACTACGGTTATGGACACCATACGGTTTATGGAGCAGCCGCTCTGCCAGGTGAGGGGAAATGATCGCCTGTTGTGCTGACCTAGCACAGAAACACCTCTCGTCTCAGCTGGAAATTGTTCTTACACAACCAGTGCTCTCAATGCACTAGAAAATAGCTTAGATACCCAATATCATAGATTTTAATATTCTGACTGTGGATATGGCCATCGAAATCCTCACTGCCTCTCATTCCTCACACACTTAATATGTTGATTTAATTATATGCCTGTAATTCAGTTTACATTTCACAGGAGGCAAAAGGTAGAGAGATTCCAGTAAATGACACTTGAGATAAGAGAATGAGCAACTGGAGAGCATGATGCTCGTTCTCTGCATATAGACCAGCCTATAATAAAGGGCTTAAGAATTCACTTGACCAGAGCAGGTAGGAAGACTTGGCAAAAGCTAAACTAAAATCAATTTTCCAGACTTCAAGGTTATAAAGGTAACTTGCAAAGCACGAATCAGTGAAGAGCTGCCTTCATAAATATGTGGACAGGCAGCTTCAGTCTCCTGCTCTGCTCAGGGCTTCTTCCTCATCTGCAGTGACCAAAGCTTCGCCCGTCCTCACTGCCTGGGGCACCAGGGACAGCAGTGGAGCTGAAGCAAAGGAGGCCAGTTCCATGCTGCCCTGCCTGGGAAAGCTCTGAATGGTAACCCAGGCACTGATCACTGAGGACAAGGTAGAAGTAAAACATCCAGCAAACAGAAGGATGTTAAGAGCTGGATCTTCCTCCAGCTGCCTGTATAGCAGCCGGGAGGCTTTAGGGTGAGATAAGAAAAATGACAAGCTCTAGCTGCTGTTCAGATGAGAAAGGAGGAGGGGAAAATGATGGTAGAAGAGTACAGCAGGAAAAGACTGCAGGGAGGAGCCAACACATTTGTGGAAGAGGTAAGCAGTACAAGTAAAGGGGCAGACAGATAAAAGTCTCAGATGATGCTGGGAAAGTATGGAAAATAATTTAGGTACTCTAATTTCCACTAAGGGACAACTTGAGTGAAACAGGAAGAAGAGACAAAAAACAGGGAGTATGAAAAAATAACCAAATAAAGAACAGTCAAATTATCCAGCAAATTTTCCTAGTCTTAGTCCAACAATTCATCACTATTTTTCTGAAGAATTAGTAACTTCTTTACATGATCGAGCACTCTTTGTCAAAGATGATATAATGACAGGTAGCAACAAAGTTAGAATAACATGTTTGAAAAATTTGTTTTACTTCTCCTCAAACCAGCTGTAGTATTAACTGAGATGTCATTCAAACATGTTAAACAAGAAGTTAGGTAGCAATCTGTTGCACGGGCTTAAACAGCAATACAGAATTATTCCATTCCTGTACGCCACAGCTGGCATGTCAGTAAGGTGTTCTTCACCCTCCCAGTTGCTGGAAACAGCATCACTATCTGCTGATGTTCCTCATGCTGCCATTTTTTTGTCAAAAAAAAAAGTTGTTTATGTGTAAACATTAATCCCTAGGCTCAAAGATGCCAGGCACATGGGCACCACGGACTGCCTGCACCCAAGGTCTCCTGCACTATGTGACACATGCCTCAAGATCCGTGATGCTTTATTGCTACAGAGGCTGTGGAAGACTGAACAAATTCAATGTGGGAAATTACCAAGTTCAATGACAGAGGACAACGTTGCCACTGTGAAATTCCTTCATTTTGCTGCATTTCCAAATCCTACTTATTTTTGAGGCTTAGGAAAGATATTTCAGAACGATCACAGATTTGGAAAGCTTGGATTTGAATAAATAGTTGAAGTTGACATTAAATCACGTAACATTTTGGTGTTTGCGTTTTGCTTTTAGTGTTTATATTTTGTACAATATAAAGAATAGGTCTCAGGTGTGCTGGGCTATTGCAGAATTCATAAACAGTGAATTCAAGAAAGAAAGAGTGAATGTAAGAAGTAGACTCCATAATCAAAACCTACCTGAAAGGGTAAAATCTTCAGGATTTCCATAGCTGGGGAATTCATGGCATTTTGCCTCCCTAGTAAAATCTAGACGGAGGTATACTAAGAAACCATGTCAGCAGCAGTCAACCTTTAGAACAGCAGAAAAAACACTGTAGGGAAACACTATGTACCAGGAAGGATCACTGGATTACAGCGCCCACCACCTAAGCACCAATACCTGAAGCCAGGAGGTATTTCAAGGTATAACAAAGAAAAAATAGTCAAGTCACCTTTGGTGGTTAATAGTACTCACCACAGTGTATTCATGAAACTCTTGTAACCCATAAAACATCCGAGTGACAGGTTACAGAGGAGCAGTTACAAAACTGGTATTTTGCGACTCTGAATCTAAAATGAGTGGGACATTAAAATTTTTCCAAGAATAATTTAATCAAAGACCAGAAGAAATGAAGCAGAGAAGCAACCAGATGTGTCCTACTAATAAAATTTATTGTTGTTGTTGTTATTAAGTCAGTCCAATTCTCATTAGGGAAAACATAAAACTGAAAAAGCCCCCAACCAAGTAAAAGTCTATCTTGGTGGTGGGAAGAGAAGGTGGCATTTCAGAAGGCAATATGAATCTAAATGTATGCATGCTGAAAACTGGAAGATCTTTTTTCAGAAGCTGAAACCTGTCAGAAATATCCAGAAAGATTTTTGACAAGCTCTGAAATTATTAGCATAACAATCCTCACAGAGTGAGAGAGAAAGATTGGGGATTTCATCTCATGCAAGCTCATAAGCAAGTAGGAGTATATTTTTTTCCTAGAGAAGGTAATACCTAAATCAAAAACCCCCAGCAGGTTAACAGAATAAATGAAAACACACATGCAAGCCTTGATGCTGATGTTGTTTCAGCTCACTCAAAATCACCGTGTTAAAACAGATGCTCATCCTTTCCCCCTATCCCTTACAAATGGTAACATGAAGCTGAGTGCCTATTAGGAAGCTAATCCCAAACTACAGTACCATTCTGTGTCCCAATGGACTTCCCCCCTTTTTTTCCTCCCCGTATCGCTTTCTCTCAACATCATCCAACATGGGTGATGTATTTATGGTAAAAACAAGCTGCTTCAGCGATGTATTTTTGAAAACCTAAGTTTTTTGCAGTACCCCAGCCAACCAGTTCAAACCAGTAAATCAAAGTCCTGCATATTATCTCACATGACTAAAAGTGATGGTTAATTGGGTCCATTATGCATGCATTCCTCTAGGGAATCCCTAGCTTTGGGGACAACCCCCCCCCCCCCAGTCTTTACAATAAACGAATTAAGGAGCAGGATGTTATATTCATACATATTTCATATACATATATCTATTTTTATTTTGCACGTATTGACATACACACATCCCTTTCTGATGCAGGAATTAAAAATTCCCTTTTAACACATCAGTGGCCAAACTCCTAACATATTAGCATTTTGGAAGTGGCTTGCACAACAGGAAAAGCAACCGCACAGTAGGAAAGCTCCAGCAGGGAGACAACAATCCAACAACAAACAGGACATAAAGCATCAAGTGGAAAGTGGACTCTTGAGGAGCTAAACAGATGCAAGAGCTGTTGGTGGTGGTAGTGCGGAAAGATTTGTTTAGAAAGTTTAGGAACATATAGAAGGTGTGGTAATATTTATCTGTGTAATGCTCAGAAAAGATGTGCTGAAAGAAGGAGTTTACAATCACTTATCAAGTAGTTTTTCAAAAGCACCCAGTACAAATTTTCACATATAACCTTAAACAAATTGAAATGCCATCTGCTAAAGCATACTACCAGTATTCATTCCTATGCTGATACGGTCCTGATGCAGCGGGTTTTAGCAGAAAGCTCACAAAAATACTTTCCCTCTCCCAACAAGTATATGTTCATGGAATGCTTCTAGTTGGGAAAAAAAAGTCTGAATTTAAATTCTAAAGTCATAAAATTTACTAACCATCACTTCCAGAAGCAAAATCCATACACCTATCAAACAATGCCAGGTATTCACTTCTCCCAAACTCTATTAATAAAGTGGTCATCCCTCAAAACAACCCCTCCAGTAAAATGGACAAGCTTAAGCCTTTCATCACAAGCTGAAAATTCTCCAGATCCCTTCTAAAACTATAGTTATCTTGCATGAAAAGTAATAAATACCAACAAAGAACTATTTTCTACGTGCAATTTTACAGTGCTATTGTTTTGATTTTTCTGATTTTCATGCACTTCAGCAGTATCCCAAACACCACATTTCAACCCAGGCCTGTCAAGATCCACAATTTCACATACTTACTATTAAAAGGTATTTTATTGAGAAAGCTGCTTTGACATTGTGCTAACAATACCATGCATAGGCAACCAGTGCATACAGGGACTGTTAGAATCCCGCTAAACACAAATTCTCCTGCTAACTTCAGCCCCACAGCCAGGAAACCAGGCAAGTCAGACTGCAGCACAGAAATTCCACTTTTCATTTGATGTGGCAATAAGACTAAGAGAAGTATATACGAGAGAAACAGCTTATGCTAGAGCATGCATTGCATTCACACATTCCTTACCTTTCCCTTTACATTGTAGAGGTTACATCACCCCTTGAAACACAGTCATAAACAGGAGCAAGTCTCATATGTGAAATCTGTCTTTCCCTGGGTGCTTTAGGGAAGCGGGAGCATGCACTCAAGTGAGCATTCATGCCTCCGCCAGCTTGAGGACAAGGCTGTGCACCGAAGTCCTTAAGACCTTCTCACGGCTGCTGATTTCATCCACAGAACTGAAAGAGCATCTCAGCAGGACACTGCCAGTCTCCTTTTCAGCTCCCTCTCCCTGACTGCCAGTCTCTGGCAAGTGAAATGTCAAGAACCAGGCAGGGGCGGTGTTTGGAGAAGGAGGGATAAGGGATTCTCACCATCCATCAACCTCAAAACCTATTCAGCCGACAACCTGAATGGAACTGGCATTTCATTCTCCATGGTAACAAGAGATGGAAGGAGGCTGGAAAAAGAGAGAGGGAAGACAAACCCGGGAAAATCTGATGTTGAAGAAGCGGGGGAAGTTGTAAACTTTGCAACTTGTCTTTGCTGTGCAAGTCGCATGTAGAAGAGGGAAAAGCCCTTTCCTTGCCTGCACAGCCCCTGAGACAAGATGTCCCACAGCCACGATGAGATGGCCTTTCTGTGAGCACTGTACTGATGTAGGGGGAGGAAATCCCTTATCCTGCACCAGTCCTACCCAGAGGAAAGACAAATGCTTCTGAACACTGGAAACTAGGGAAAGCTGCAGATTACAGCAGAAAACAGAACTGCCTGAAAGGAAAAGATACTGTTGTTCTGTGTACAATACTTCATGTCTACAGATTGAAGCCACTGCTGCCACCTCAGCCTGTGTGCCAGCACGGACCACAAACTGGAGCAGAGAATTAGCATTGCTCCCTTTGCCTGCTTTGCATCTCACGTGGAAGTAAATGTTTGTTACTTCTATTACGCTGAATCACTTAGACGCCCACAGAAACAGGGTATTTGTCCTTTTCCAAGGCACACCAAAATGAAGCATGGAAGCAGCTAGACTTAAAATTCGGGCAGCACCTTCGCTGAGCTCACGGGAGCTCTGGGTAAGTCAGTTCTTATTAACATTTCAGGCCTGGCCATCTTCTGAACTTTTTTTCCCTGCTATTTTACATTCATAACTGGAGCTGTCACAGTCAGAATGTGCACAACAGGGAAATTACGTTTGGATTCATGCACGTTTGTGTTCCAAGCTGGCCCCATGCAGCTACTGAAAGAGCCTGGCTAAAGCACTTATGCAAGATAACCAAACAAAGGACTCAAAAGCTCTGCAAATCCTGGCTGCTGCCGCTGCCATCTTATTTCTTTCTCAATTCTTTACACAGATTCTTTCCTGAAGGACACATTTAAACCTCCCTCCCCCACCCAAACCCACCACCTCTCAATTCCGAGTTTGTTCTCACTTTTGTATTGCATATGGGACATGCTGTTGTGTGGTACTTTTTTTACAGTCTTATCTACACAGTGAGCTTTTTTTAAAAGGTGACCTGCAGAGTCATTTGAGTTCTCCCAGTAGTCCTCATGTATCAGTAAATATGTTGAAAAATCATAGGTTTTTTAAAACTATCCATTTTTGTTCATTGTTCCTATTGGAATTTTGGACATTCATCTTTCAGTTTCTTACATAAATCTTTATTTACCATTCATGACATTGCAACCCATAAGGCATGTTAATACATGACCCTGTCCACTGAACTTCAGTCTTTATCCACCAACACCCATTTCAAAGCCGTGTGAACACATTCTTGCTTTTGAAAAATACTTTCCTCCTCTGAAATAATGTGTTTCATTTTCTTCTTTATCTTCCAAGATTCTGAATCTTGGAAAAATTGAAGGGGAACCATGGAGGGAAAAATTCTACAGTCACTTCACTTCTGCAGCCACTTCCTATTGCCCTCCAACACACTTTCCCATGACAGTCTTTTCCTTAAGTAGAGGGAGGGCATATTTACCTTTTGAAATGTACTTCAGGTGCATAGTTTAGAAGTACTTTCCTTCTTTCCTTAAGAATTCAACAAGAAAAAGAGAAATGAGACTCTTCTCTCTCTCCCAGCCAAAGCCAACTGAACTGGGAGTGACACACATCAGTTGGAAGATGTCAGCCTCCTACAAGTCTAAATAAGTAAATAAATGTTGTTAAATGCATCTGCACTATCAGATGAATTCAGTTTTTTCCCACTTACTTTTGAAGGTATTTCAGAATTCCAAGGAGGTATTTCCATTCCTTTTAAAATATATTTTAACCCCATGTATTAAGATGAAGATATTTAACATAAAAAGCTTTTTATGTTCCTTTCATAGAACAATCTCAGAGTACTTTCTTATTTTGCTTTGCTACAGAAGAACAAAAAGGAAAGAAGGTATTTTTGCCACTTGTCACAAAGCAGGATCATCTTTACCGCACTTGCTGTTCACCGAGTTTCACCTCGATCCTCTTGAAGGTTTGAAAGCACTGTTGTTTATCTGTAGCTCAGGGAAGGGATTTTCCTTCTCTCTGAAGTTGATTCTAATGTACTTCAAAGACTTGCCATCTACTAACATCATCTGCTTGTCTCCCTGTGATCTAAAAACTATACCCATAGAAATGGAGAGCTTTCCCAAATCCATTCTAGCAGCATGCTTTAGGCAAGGGGGAAGACACTGACAACGTTACCAATATTCAGAAACGTGCCAAGAAGCACTCCAAGACCAAAGAGACATACCAACTGTACTGTCCTACTGTGTATTTTCCTACAGCCATCAGAAAGGGAGCGTGGATGTGTCTCACCAAGGAGATACACTTTTTGGAAATGAATCTACTATGAATCGGCTAAAGCTAGCATCTCAAAAGTCACCATACCGAGAGGTACTGAAGTGAGGATAGAAGCGTGCCCACACAGTATCAAGATCTTATCCAGCTTCCCAAAACAGAAGAATAAACAGTGCTGCACCACCAACATTCAAAGGACTGTCTACCATGTGTGCCTGTCTTGCAGTAATAAAACCTGGAATACAGCAATAGTTTCAGGCTGGCTGAGAACGAAGCTGACTTTGGTTCTGATCGAGTTTGGTGGTCTCCACACAGCGCTCACGTTACAAAAGCTACCATCTCAACTGGCAGCAATTTTACAGAAAAGTGAAACAGTGGTGAACCTGAACCAGTGGGTGAACCTCACTGGTGGGGCAGGATTGGCAATGGCGCAGGCACAGCACCGTATATTGCACCTGCTCGGGGAACAAACAGAGCTCCTGCTGCCACAGCTGTGAACCCAGAACTAAATTAACTTTTTTCAATTAGATGCCCGCTCCTAAAACCTTGTCATGCCTACCAAGAAAATTAACATGTGAAGTGACTACGCTGTAACAGTGCTATGATTTAGCAGCAGAACGCTTTACTACAGCTATTCCCTGAAGCATCACATTAAAAAAGGGAAATGAGCAATCCTGTTCCACATTTAAAGAGAAAATAAATACATTAAAACTTAGCAAATATGCCAAGTTCTGAGTTAAGGATCCATCCAGCGACCAATCCAGCTGTGCCTGAGCCAGAATTTAGAGTGTTCAAGAGAAGATGTCTTGAAAAGTGTTTTAACACAACAGAGACATACCCCAGCCCAGGACTGACTCCCCTGACACACGGAAACAGCGGAGACCAAATACTCTCCTGTTCCTGCTACCAATCGTGAGGGAAGCTCAGTCAGTCAGATATTCCATATCCACAGGTATTCACAGAGACTGATACAATCCCATGAATTAACACAACAGCAAAAACACCCCTAGTTAAAACTCAGAACAGCGGAGGGACTGGCCCAATAGCCATGCCTGACACCCATCGTTCATTAAGAAGCTTTTCTGGTCCTCAATGCCGTCTTCTTTCATATAAACCAGAACTCTTTAGCCCCAGAATAATGACACCAGAGAAGGAAAGACGGCGTTTATCAAGTTGACAGGGCAAAAGACTCAAGTCCAGCAATCTCCACGCAGGCCAACAGCTACCCCACTGAATACCATGGACAAAAAAAGGCAACATCTCAGGCTTCTGCATCTCTGAAGCTCGAATTGAGTTTCAGTGTTTGGGTTTTTATAAGGATTTTTTACTTCTGGGATTAAACAACCCATTAACTTACTGTCATTATCTGAGGAATAAACACCCATTTTGATTTCAGGTCAGAAATCACTCATCATCACAGAAATAATTATGCAGTTGTTAGGTTAACAGCTTTGCAAATTCTGTCAATGTCAAAAGTTCATCTGCTGTGGGAAAGGAACATTTATTTTTTTAGTTTGGCATTCCCAAATTCATCCCAGCTAAACAAAAGACAATTTCTAACAAACATGGCAAAAGAACTGCAAATTTACACCTATTAGCATCATAGAATAAAACTTTTATTTTACCTGGCTGAAACGCAGAAGTGAGAAAGAACAAGCAAAAGAGACAGTTACTCAGTTATAAAGATTCAGAGGACAAACCAGTAAAATACTAAATATAATTCTTTCAAAGCATACATTAAAACGGTTTCTGGGAATAAAAAAAGACTAAAAAACATGATTAGAAAGCTACCAAAAATCTTTCAAGAAGTCCAGATCTCAAAAAATTCCAAGGACACCATTCTGGAAATCCAAAGCATCTTGATTTAAATTGATGGTCCTGGCTGAAATATCTCTGAGCTATTCTCAATACATGTCATTTTAAGGCACAAATGAATATGGCCAGAGAGTCTACAGACTGAGCTGACCTGATGCACAACACCCATGTTGTCAGTGAAAGAACACACTGTACCACTGAATTACCAGTCAGACAAATCACCTCGAAAGGGGAGGGAGGGACTACACGCACACAATTTTATCAAAATGTATTTCTCTATTCAGCAAAATGAAACTAATTCCATAGCTTCCGAACTTCAAGTGTGCCGCAAAATTAATCAAAGAGAAGAGTTTAATAAAAATTTCTTCAAAAGAATCAGCAGCTTTAGTTATTCAGACCATCCCAATAAGGGTGTAAAGATCTTCTGAACCCCATGAGATTGAAATTTTAACAAACTTTACGTTAAATTCTTTTTTTCCTTTTTTTAATTAGTCAGAATGTCTTAAACACTTTTCATAAAACAGGAACTCATATTCAACATAATCCATTGAACAATCTTTCCACTACTATAGAAACAAAAAGAATAAATGCAAAGAGTTTCATGTTTAAGAGAGACAGAGCACAAATGACTGCAAGAGTTCTAACAATTTGTTTGGCTAATGCTATCTAAGACAACACACGCAGTCACCTCAATCTGTATCCAAGAACTTGCAGTTCTAAACAATCAGAACTAAACATTAATGATACACGGAGAGGTGAAAGCTATCAACCAGTAAACAAAGAGCTTTTGCAAGAGCATTTTGTATCTGCAGTAAAGGTTTTCAGTATTTCACATAAACGTTTTCATGCAAAAATACATGTTCCTCTAAACTGAAAAAGTTTACAAGGGCACCATTAGCTGTTTTCATTGAGTATAAAGCAGACAGCTGCCTCTAATTGCAACCAGGAGGAGGAGATGTATAAGAAATGCTTTCCTCTTTGCAGATGTTTTTCCATGATTTAAGGGAAAGTTCTACTTCAAGAAATGAATATAATGTTATCCAAATCTACATGGTCTATGGCTTTAATGGGGAAATTTACATGTGAATAGTTGGTTTCTTTTTTTTCGTTCCCAATTTCCTCTTGGATTTTACCCATTTCATATAAGATTAAAACAGCTACAAAGATTTTGAAAGCCAAATTAAGCACACCGTGATACCTCTGCAAATAAAGCTCTCTCTTAACAAGCAGCAGGGGCGTCAATGCAAATAAATCAGCACTAACTGCTCTCACTAACAGTGCAAAAAAAAAAACCCACTACCCCCTTCCTTCTGAGGGGGTTCAAAAGGTCTGCAAATTCTAAGAAGGCAGTTTTACAGACAAAGAAATTAGATAGAAAGTTTCATGACAGAGGCATGTCTAAATGTCTATTTCTGTCTGCGTTTCATAATGCAACTGAAACACAAGTGATGCCCAACATATGCTTGGAACACAGGACACTATTTAAGGCACAGCACTAAGCTATGCCTTGAAGGCCCATCAGTGTAAATAACGCAAAAACAATGGGTTTGGGGATTTTTTGGGTGGGTAGGTGGGAGTGGTGAGAACACATCGCAATCGATCTTCTTATCTTCCCACTAAGTCAGCGTCTCAAGCGCTTAACTATCTATAAGTGAACTTGTCTCTTATGAAGAAACTGATTTCATTTAATTCTGTATCATTCTGCAAATAAGAGGACAGTATTTAACACTGATGGCACAATTTACTTCAGCCTTTCTGCTACCACTAACTGCTCCCATGATTTCTAAACCACCTTCCAGTTTTACACACAATTATTCCAGCTGGTACAAAACAGCGAAACTTCCCCTCTAATGGGGTGAAGGGAAAACCAGAATCAAAACACTTTTCAACTTGCCAGCTGACCGAAACATTGCAGATAAAGAACCACCATAAATTACATATCTTCATGCACCCTGACTCCCAAGATACCAAAAGAATGGAAGACCAGCAGAGGTACCAATGCAGATGTGACCGAAGAGGCCTCAGGCACTGACAAATAAGTAACTTTCAAGGCAACACAAGTTCCCAGCTGGTGGCTTCTCTTCCCCAGTGCAATAAGATGTAACACGAATTCAGTTTCCAGTATGATGCTGTATTTTGGCTGGAAGGCATAAGAGATCTGAATTTAACAATGTGTTAAAGTGGAGTGTAGCACCTGTGTCTTACTACCAGTCTGCTTCATTTCCCCAGGGCTGGAGATGTGCCTGCCACCTGGAGATGGGCAGCGCAGGCTGACTTACTCTTCCTAGGCAGAACTACCCGGGCACAAGGTCCCAAGCCTGACTGCAGAGCCTAGGCACTGTAATAGTGGTGGGGAGGAAAGCACACTTTGAATGCTTCAGAGAAAAGGGCTAGTCCCTGAAAGAAAATCTTTAACCATCATTTACAAGCTTCTTTCACATTATCTCCTCCCACTCGTGCTGATACAAGGAAGGTGGGCATACGTTATAATTCAGGCAACCGCTTCTAGTGACCGTGCTGCAGACAGAAGCATCAACACCTACTACAAAATGACACATTAGGGAGGTTTGTCTCTCCTACAGAATGCTTTAAAACAACCCGCTCTGCAGCAGCATGGACTTTAATCAAACACATGCATTCTCTCAAGGTATCATACTGACAAACACTGCTAATATGATGTGTAATGAAAGGGGATAAAGCCTTGCTTCCCAGAAAATAAAATCAGACAGCTGGTTTTACCAGAGGAAAAAAAGGAGGTTGAAGCTCTCACTAATGGCTTTCTAAAAAGTGTCTGATTTCTAATGCTAAAAGCTTCCTGCACTTCAGTTACAAATCTGGAAGGGAGAAACTATGAAACAAAGGTATGTTACACACTGTCTCATGGGCACGTTAACTTCTACTTGTCTGTAAAGATAATTTGTGCGTTGCAGTTTTCTGCATTTCCAAATTTCACCATCGTTTGGAGCAGCAAGAAAGGAGACATGTTGCTGACAACTTCTCATATTTTCAAGGCTGCCCTTGTGTTCACTGCTTCCCCACACAAACGAATGCCAAAATATGAAACCAATCCTTCTGTCCTGCTGCCTTTTCTCTCTGACCTCCAAGTAAGTACTCCTAAATATTCTGTGACTGCTTGGAAAAATCTACTGCATTCCCACCCCCTCGAACCATTCCTCTGTAAAACAGTTAATCTTGAAAATACAATGCTGTCACCTTCCTCTTGCAGGTTTCTGCCATCGCTGTCACTATGGAAACAATCAGAACATCAAGTATGTCAGTAAGCATGATTTATAAAATACGAAAGCGCCAAAGGTAAAAGACTCTACGTAAAAACCAATCAAGGCAAAATTAGCTTGTTAGCACGGAAACATTGGCTTTTCAAGTTCACATGAATTCCTAGGGCAATGCTGCAGCGAGCTATGGCCAAGGAGAGAGCTGCCAGTGCAGCATCATGCATGAAGCCACACAGTCAAAGGCTGCAACTATCTGCCAGGACAAAGTGTTGTAATCATCCCTTTTCCATCCATTTAAAACAAAAATCAGACAGTAAAGAAAAGTCAGTACATCCCCAAAACATTACACCAACATATGAAATATTGTAAGACATACACACATTTGTTTCTTTGAGATTTAGAAATATACTAAGGAATGCCCTTGCAGCTTGCATTGCCTGTATCTCAATACCACGTTCAGTCATCTTCCCCTCTGTTCATCATCTTCACTCACATCTGCATCAGAAGCAAAAGTCAGAGCCAATTAATTATTAGTTTCCCAATCAAATCAAGATTTAAAGCAATTCTTAGAGAAACATCAGCTGTAGAGTTTGGTTGGACAGCTATTTTGTTGTGTTGTGGCTTCAGCAATGCAAAAGCAGAGTGCTTATTATCACCGTAAGACGGGGTTCATCCAAGCCCTGTGTGTGCAGAAGCAGCAGTTTTCCGCTGCTCCCAAAGCTCAACACATACTTCAGTTTGACATGTTGGCTTAATTACAGCACATGGGACCCTCCAGGGAACAAACACAGCTTTTTGAGACAACTCCCTCTCCGCCACACACACATTCTCTCTCTGCTTTTTTAGGAGCTCGTTTCAGGGAATGCTTTTCCTTTCATCAGCCCATTATTCTCTCTTTCACTCCCCTCACTACATTACTGTGATGTACCTAGCTGCTTTTCCTCGCCTGAACTGGGTTAGAAAGTAAGCCACTATTCCACCCCAAATTCAGCTACTGAAGTTGCAATGCAGACAGCAAAACCGAGAGTGATCTCTTCTTAGGCCAGGATAGAACATTTCAGCTTAAGAAAAAAAGAGCAAGAAAACAGCTCAAACACAAATTAGACCTACAGAGCAATAGAAGAGAGGAACAGACATTCAGCTGTGAAGCACTTTTTAAAAGTATTGTGGAGAAAAAAGAATAAATGTACGCTTTTCTTAATAATTATATGGCAAATGGTAAGCTCTGGGTACCATTTCAGGTAGGGGAGACAGCTTGCCATCTAGTCAGTGCTGTACAGGTGACCCTGAAGACTGCTTGCTGCCTTTAGGATTTGGCTAAAGGACTTCTGTACATCCACTGCCTTCAATGCTGCGTGCACACAGAGCAAATTCCTTTACATTTAGATTCTCCTAAGTGGCTCAGTAAAAGAAATGGTCTACAGTATTCTTGACTTAAAAAAGATTTTTTTGACTGGCTATCTTAACAACAGTTGCAAATTTACCAGATCATATTCTTTTTGTCACAGGACTGGCCACTTCAGCAGCAGTTCAGGTACTCGAAGACGGAGATACTCCCTCACTGGAAATACACGGTTTTGATTCCCGATTTCCAAAATACGAGATCACATGCTTTGTCTGAGATTGCCTCTATTAGCTGGGATAAATTCAGATGGGAGCTGCACGGAGAGAACAACTGAAGGATTCGGAATGCAGCACTATCAAACAGGGTAAGGAGGAACAAAAGAAGTTATAAATTACAGAACTGAGAGGAAAGTAAGAACAGAGGACAAGGTAAGCTGAATTACTAAGTCTTCTGTGGGCGCTCCCCTTCCACAAAAAGCACCTTCCAGAAACAGAGAGTGAATTTTGATGCACTGTTTCCCTGGTAGTTAATGATGACATTCGTTCATAATATCAGGAAACTGTACGATAGGACAGAAGACAATTCAGAGCTGGAGTTTATCTTGCTCAAATATCAGACAATTTGAAATAAGCTATTCCACCCCTTTTGAAAAGTTTCAAGAAATCCTAAATTAAAGTATTTATGGAAAAAAAAAATCAGTCTTTAGGAATTGACTCACACGTTGTATCATGCGAGTTTATATCCTCTTTGTCTAGCTCTTTTTTTCCTTCTTTTCCATCAGTCATGCACTCCCCATCCTACTGATTCCCATTTATACTTCAGAATTAGTAACAAGCATGGCATGAGTTCCATGGACAAATCTGGGCATAATAAAAAGCACCTCCTGTTAGCAGATAAAAAATATCAAAAAGCAGGTTTTAAATTACTTGTGCTAAGTATTTACTACTTCCAAAATATATTACTTTGCATTTGTCATGTCTTCAAAACAGTTCCAAATTTTTAAACTCAAGAATCATATTTATATGTCACTATGCTACTTCTCATTTGTGTATGTACCTCTCTTGGATCCTTTCCTGCCCTTTAATGGGACTACAAAACACCGCACTTTGAAGTCCAGGTAACAACACGGTATCTACACAGTATTTTCAGTGTCATCATCTATTGTGCATTTCAAGGGACTATAGTACAATTCTGAGACCGTAATTATAATAGGCTACTCTAATCAGGCTGATGCTAATTACGTGACCTCCAGTGAAGACTTCTCTAGGACTCTGAACAACTACCAAAGTCGGTGCCACAATACTGAGCTGAGAAAATCTAAATGACAAACATCATAAACTTTCGCATTTACTGTATTACTTCTGCTGAATCAATTACGCCACTGAGATCAGTGGGGGAGGTAATTAGCAAAACTCCTTGAGATATACGGAGGAAGATTTTATTCTCTGGGCATTTTGAAAGGAAGCTTAAGGAACAGCAAACTCAGGTTAACTTATTTCTGAATAAGAGGTCCAGACCGTGATTTAAGGTACCTGAGTTTACTATATATTGACTTCTTATCTTTAAAAAGTTCATTTCACCTTTCCTCAATGCACTCATGCAAACAAGTCTTCAGCAGTCAACATGGTGAAACTCTCCCACCCTCCACACACCTGAGAAAACACAGTGCAAGGCAGAAGAACTGCTTCAAGTGAAAACATTTTCTTGTGGTGGTAAATGTATCAAAAATGAAAATTGATTTTACCAGACACTGAAATGAGTACTTTGTATCAACGGAGAAAAGGGCCCTGAAAGGGTCATTCTGTCACTGGTAAGTATCATCTCCTACAGCCCTGAGATTGATTACTTTCAACCTCATTATTTGGATATAACTTTCAATGATACTCTTAGCAGGAAGGATCTTAGAGAAAATGGAGTACTAAACTCCTCCAATTTATGGAAGGAAAACCTAGGCAACTGAGGACAACGTTAATTTTATCAGCTATCTCAGCAGAAACACTCTGTGCAGAAAAAAGTCCCTGAAGCCTGATGCATCACAAGTAGTCAGAAATACTGCTTTCTTAGGGTGACTAAAAGTACAGAACACAGTTAATCACCTAAAACAATATTCGCACATTTAACCATATTTCAAATCCCTCAATTTGACCAACAGGCATTAAACACTGAAGAAATCAAGCATATCTGGATCTTTATGAGACAAGAGATTGATATCAGAGAACTGAGAAGCTCCATGAGCAGTTATCTACATGGCAAACCAGTACTAGTGTGAAAAAAAGAGGAGTTTCATTAACTGTGATTCCACTGAAGAAGACAGAAAATTTTTATGGGTCTTGCTTATAAAAGGGCATACAAAGGAAGCAAATATAGAACTGAAGAGAAGATGGTAATCCTATTTAAGGGGGAAACATATGTGGAGTCTGAAACACATACACATTTAATCTTCTCAGGCTGTTCCTGCTTTATATCAAGAAAAGAAAATTGCGTCCATTATCTCTTCTCTCTTTGCTTATCTGATTAGTGAACTAAGTATCATCTTCTTACTTGGGGTTCTTGGAGTTTTGTTTTAATAGCAATTAATAGCAATGGAAAAGCCGCAACATTGGGTAGCAAACACTTGTTATTTTCTTTGCCTTTCATAAATTTTCAAACAGGACTCTGAACTAGAAGATACTTTTCTTACACATACCCAGTGTTCACAGGTACAAATCACAGCCAGAACTGAGGAAATCAGACACTGCACGCAGTATAATCATGCCACAAATGTGGGCCAGTCAGTACCAACTATACCCGCAGCAGACTGAACTTGCTCCAGATAAATTCTTATGTTCTAAACCAGAGCACCAACAAGGCAAATAACCTCCAGAAGACTTATTTATTTTGGAAAATGATAGTGATTCTCAGTCACATAACAGCTGTCTTCAAACAAAATAAATGAAATTCATCAAAGCATTCTACCAATTTTGCGCTGGTCGCAAATCACAGTATCACTACTTACCACTGCCTATGTCCAAACGCAGCTCTATCAGAGCCCAGCAGGCTCTCCAGAGGAATCACACACTTCCAGAACAACAGTTAAAATTAATACGCAAACTCACGTCCCCATTCTACATGGTATACCCCAGCTATTTCAAATATCCCTTCACATTAACATAAGGGGCAGAGGCAACCTATTCGGTAAAAATTAACAAGTATCAAAACAGAGAAAAAATAATTTATTGCTCAGTAAATACATTAATTCTATGAATGAACTGCATGACATTTGTGCCACTTTTCTTTGGCATAAACAAAGTAGATACCCTGCTGAGAGAACAGAACCTCTGAATCCAAATGAAGTTTGTCATCCATGTAGAGAGAGAATATGATGACAATCATGTGACATAAATTTCTCACATTTTTTAATGCAGTTCTGGAAACTGGAGATGTTCAGCAATAAGCACAGTGTAAGAATTTAGACAGAACAAAATGAAACACCTGAAAGCACGATTGTTGGCAAGGAGCTATCCCCAGGAAGGACTGAGGAAGGACAGCACCTCTCAGAAATTTTTCAGACGTGACACATGTACAAAGCTTCTACTTTGTGGAATCTCTCTTGCTCTTCCTAGTTCATGGGAAATTTCATCTCTGCCAGACAATTCAAGGGAAACTGAACTGCAAATTCCATTAACTTGAACTCTGAGACAGCAACTCGGCTACTGTGAGTCACTGAGAACAATCTGGGAACACACAGCTGGGAACAATCCTGCCAGCTTGGGAGAGACATCAAATTCAATGCAGTATCCACCCCTGTATACTCTAGTCCACAAAAACCAGCACATCTGAAAGGAATCACAAGGATGCTACTGCTTACTGGAGAGGGAGATGTCAGTCTGCTTGAAAAAAAAAAAAAAATCCCTCAGCAGGAAGGGCCTGCTTCAAGCAGTTGCTGATAACACAGCCCCACACGCCCAGAGCTCCTCAGCAGACCACTTTATGTTCCAATCTGCCATTTCTAACCCAGAGGTCTGAAACTTTGCACTGTGCCTGAAGTTCTGGTTTGAGTAAGGATCTGAAAAGAGGGCTTAGAGGTTTTCCTGCAGTAAACTTACATACTTAGAATCACCTCCAAACCATCAGTTCTCTGTGTATGAACAGCAGCATGTAGTAAGTTAACGTAAGGACTCCAAAGATGCCTCTACAAATTCCACATGTATCGAAGAAGGTGTTCAGCCTTCCTCCATCACAAATCAGGGCACAAAGAAATGAGAACCACAGAACATCAGGGACGAGCAGTCAGCTTCTTCCAACATGTAAAATGGCATTGGTAACTGCAATAATATTCCAAATTAAGAAATATTTTGTGTCTCCGGTCTCATTAGGCTGTCAAACAAGTCTGACTTGTGCGTTATATACTGCTTTTGTTAGCTGTGTGCAGATACTGCATGTCTACAGCTCAGCCAATTACACAGATATGACAGAAGACATATAGTAACTCATTTAAAAGGGTGAGAGAAACGACAAGAGGAAAGAAGCAACTTGATTCAGATCCCATTTTGAAATGAAGTTAAGGGAGTTTGTTTGAGGGATTTGGTTTGATTTTTCTTTCTTTTTAAGGAAGTCATGCGTTCTAGAGGACAACCACAAAACCACAAGTATCCTCAGTAACCGCTCTAACGCTTTTCAACACATAAGCTTTGCTGGAGTTTCGGGCCTTGTCTACAACAGCAAGTTTTAGAGAAAAATCCTCAAATGCTGTTTCCAAGTCAGTTGTACCACTGAGTCTCACATGATTTAGCTCCTAATGGTACAAAGACCAAAGATGCTTAGTCTCAAGAGTACCATGGTAATTGCTAAACTAAACCTTATTGGAAATTATTATTCTCTACAACCCCCCAGGTACAGAGAATTATTCTTTATGATTATTTAATACAATTACAACCTCATAACTGTTAACTTCTTCCAGGCCAGATCTTCACATCTACCTGCCGCCGCTTGCTATTAAGCTTGCTCCTCGCTTACTTGCAAATCCTTGTGCATATTGTATTCCTCATGATTGCTCCTCACCACTTCCTGACAGAAGAAACATGCCAAACACAACTGGAAACTGTAATTCAACTCATATTGTTGTGCCAAATGTCAGTCAGAGACACATTTCTGACACACAGAACTGGTTGTCGAGTTGTATGCAGTAGACTACGTNGTGCGTATTGTATTCCTCATGATTGCTCCTCACCACTTCCTGACAGAAGAAACATGCCAAACACAACTGGAAACTGTAATTCAACTCATATTGTTGTGCCAAATGTCAGTCAGAGACACATTTCTGACACACAGAACTGGTTCTCGAGTTGTATGCAGTAGACTACGTATTTTCGTGTACTTCTGTTAAGAGGCTGTAAGTGTCCTTAGAAAGGTTTTTCTCACAGATGTAATAGAGCAAGAGTATCACAGAACAAGGTCTTGCTCTAGCAGGCATATTTACCTATACACAAAAATAGGAAAAGAATCTTTGCGTTTCATGACTTCAAAGATATACCCAGAAATTTAGTAAACATCTTTGAAATTCTTAAAGTCCAAAAATAACCCAAAACCCAACCAAACAAAACCCAAACCAAATTATAAAAGGAAATAAAACTGTTTAACACCTTTTGGACACTAGACTCCACGAAATATTCCTACAAGGTCAGAGACACAATTGTGATACAAGAGTGGCATGTTAATATGGACTTCTGACATCAATAGACCAATCTTCCGAGACAAGATGGAGAGGCTCCAGATCAGAACAGCAGCAAAGAGTATCAGGAAAACACTCTGATTTTTAAAACAAGTGGATTCAAAAAAACCAATCCAAACTGCAATTACAGAACAGGAGCTCTTCCAACCTCTTTCCTTTTAACAAATACCTGTATCTCTCCTAAGAAGTGTTTAACAGNAAAACACTCTTGATTTTTAAAACAAGTGGATTCAAAAAAACCAATCCAAACTGCAATTACAGAACAGGAGCTCTTCCAACCTCTTTCCTTTTAACAAATACCTGTATCTCTCCTAAGAAGTGTTTAACAGCTTCTTACAAGACAAGGAAATACTTAAATCAAGATTTTTAGGTAACTAATAAATATTAAATATATATAAAATAACCAGATTTCTCTTAGTGATACAGTGATATCTCTATTAAAATCTTTACTACAGGAAAAAATTAAGCAAACAATAACAGTAACTGACAAAAAGTTACCTCTATGTATCTAGCTACATTCAAGTTTTATCAAGTATAAAAGTCCAGCTTTCTAATGGAATATACACTATTTGCATTTAATCTTGAACATTCCAAGATATTTTTCTTCATAAAGTCAAGATATTTCTTCTTGTGTACAAAAAGCCTTTTTAGGCTACTAGTTAGAAGTTTCTAAAATGTTTTACCCATAACTCTCTTTGGTTCCTAAAATATTAAGCTAATGACTCTAATGCACAGTGGTTCTACAGGCAGAGGTAGACAACACCAGTATTTTAAAAAACAGAACATGTATAGGAAAAATTGTCTGCAGAAGACCACCACACACATAACATCTAACAGCATAAAGTTTTATGGATGCTCCTGAAGAACGATCTTCAAACCTTATATGTGACATCCGCGTTTTTGATGGCTAATGAAATGGAAAATGGATCAATATAGACTTTACAGTATCACATATTTACTTTCATCTACCCTTCCGTTAAGTACTAACACTCTGCTATAAACAAAGGGTTTTTTGCATGTAGATAATACACAAACATTAATCCACAACCATAAAGCACTGTAGATGTTTTTAAAAGTTCCCTTCTGTGCTAATCATTTGTTGTTTTACTCTATTCACTGCCAACTGGAAACACTTGTAAAAGGACACTCTCTCCCTCTGACACTGCACGTTAGCGTGCCTGGCACACGCAGCATTTCACTGACTGAAGGGAAAGGTTTCTAGAAATTCCTGCTCAATTACTCACAGCAGGGCAAAACCATTAAAATTATCTGCCATGTCTTAAGTAGCCACCTTGATTTCATAAAAGCCCGTTTTCTTTTTCTTTCAGTTAACCCTCACCTATCTCAGCTACTTTCAGAAGACAGCTGACGCGATAGACATTAGATTTGGTGAAGAATTCACACAACGGTAGGAACTGGGTAGTCAAGCACTCCTCTCAGCCATCCATTCCCACAGTGGTCATTGGGCAGGAAACGTATTTTTATTATTGTTTATTTTCAGGGTCTTGGGGATTTCTCTAGCTCTAAAATCAGATCTGTTCAAGAGATGAAACATGCCTACCTTTCAGCTTCTCAGGTCTTCAGTGCTGCAGAATGCCACACAATTTACACTAAACCAGAGTTTAACAGTGCTCTGATGGCTGACGCTTACGATTTTATGAGCTGGTAGATTAGTTTTTCCCAATGGCAAAGCTAGATATGGTTTCAGGTGACAGGTTTGGTGAGTCTAAATTTATCAGTTCCTCTGAACATAAATCTACATCAAAGAGGATGGAAGTTAAGCACTCACTTTCTCAGTAGCACCTTTGTTCAGAAGCCAGCATGTAGAGCAAAGCCAACAATGCCTGGCTCACAAGCACACCCTCCAGATTGGGGTGGGGTGGGAGGGAGAAGAGACTAAAATGGATCTGGATTAGAGATACACAGGAAGGAAAGATCAGAGTACTTTATTTTATACAAGTATAAAGATCACTACAGACAGCTGAGCAAACACATCACTTTGTTCTAAACACCAATTATTCAACAAGACACAAACTATTGTGCCTCCTTAAAACCACTGCAAGTGAAAGTGAAGACAATATTTCTTAATCACTGAAAATAATCCCAAATTATGTACAAGGAAAAGCAGGAAGGTGGAGAATATGCTAACCTCCTGACTCGTTTAAAGAGCGGACGGTCCAGCAGTCAGAGAGTTGCAACTCCCATGACTGTAAGTATCACAGCACCGAAAACTCAGCTTTAAATTTCACATGAAGACCTTTCCTCATAATGAAAAAGTTAAAACACACCCTCGGATGAAGTCCTCAATACTGGAGCTCAGACAGCATTTTTGCATTGTACAGACTGCACACAGAGACCACATACAGAAATGCATCATAAATTCGCTCTTAGTGCTGCTTGAAAACTGAGGTTCAGAGTTTTTTTACTTTGCAAAGGAAAACCCCGAAACTGGCACACTTCCTGAATTCTTTAAATAATCTCCTCAGATTAATCCCAGGGCTGCTTTCCAGCCAACAGGTATCAACCATCAAATGCCAAGCATAGCCACGTCCTTCCTCTCACAGGCCAGTGCCCCCACATGACTCCTCCTCATTGTCATCCTTTGCCACACCAGAGCCTAGCAGGCACCTGGCATCTATCCAGAAGAGAAGCCACCAAGAGCAGCGGTGAACCTGAACACCTTCTAGTATTTACCCTACCACACAAGCCAAATAGAGCAGCTTAGGGCTGCTCTCCATCCTCTCAGATGCAGTCAAACTGACTTTCTGGCTACAATTTAAGATGCACTTTGGTTCATTAAGGAAAAACTATCTGCCGCCGTCATCTATGCTAAAAAGGTTTTGCTCCTGTTCTTAGCACTGCAGGTTGGCCACACGCAACACAGTCTGGGAGCTCCCTGACCATCATTCACCTAGATGCAAACAGGAACAAAAAAGTGCAACTAGACCTCTGTATCTGGGATTAGTTTGCTTCCATTTATTTGCAGCAACAGTATTTAGGCAGAATGTAGCAAGACAATGTTCTTGAACGTCGTTCTCAAAGCTTATTCACCTTTCTTCTCCCTTTATATCTTTTTGCATTGTTTGCCAACTGTTCCTTTTTAAAACATTTTCCTATAGAAGGACAGCAGCTGCGAATGGTACGCAGTAACGTAGGTTTGAATTGGCAGGAAGCATTAGGGAGGCAAAATTAAAGAGTTAAGAGAGGGTGCCACCTTGCCTTAAAACCTCAAAAGCAAACATAAATTAAATGGGTAAAAGAGACTTACAAAAATATTCAATCTATTTTCATCAGAAAGCTTACTCTTTGATGTTTGATTATTTCCTGAATCTTTCTACCAGTCTTATATATTATATATTTGTTCTTATATATTTGTTCTTCCAACCTTTCCTTTGGGAACACTATTCCACACTTTAATATATTTCATAATCTCATTCCCTTGTTTCTAGTTAAGCCCCTTCTCACCTTACTAAATTAATTAGTTTCTATCTTTCAAGTATGCGCCTCAAATATTTGTGGACTCTTATCACCTTTCTCAGCTACACTTCTAGTTATCACATAGCCAAGGTAGGCATGTTTGCCCGCTGGTCCCTTGGTCTGTACTCGTTTGTCCTTCAGGTCTCTTCAGTTCATTTACCTCTGTCTAGAAACAAGATGTTTGGGCCTGCATACTTGGCAAGTTAACTCTCACGGTTGTTCAAGAAGGCACTTCTCTGATTTGTAAACCCCAAAACTATACTAATTTGGGTTTTGATGCCATGATGCATCTGCGAACGTATTTATCTGCCGTGCAGCTACCCATCCCAAAGGCTTCTGGTGCTTGGAAAAACACTAGTTCTTTTCCAGTTTCACTCTTCCCCTGGTGCACACACAAGCACATTTCAGGCTAAACTTTTTTGACTGCATTCTCTCCAGTGCCTCCCCACGAATGAGAAATACTTTATTTTTATACTCTCTCATTGTTTTTGGTATCTCTATTTCTTCTGTGTTAGTGTCTTCATCTACATCTGATTCATCTCCAACATTCAGCATCTTAGAAGTTTAAGAAAAAAGACCAGCCTGTAATAAAGGTGTTAAAAACACATATTTCTCAGTAAGATACAGTGAGACAAGGTCTCTACATGGCTAAACGCGATTTTATTTGCCACTACTGCATTTACATTCGTGTGACTTCCTGTTGAGAATTTTGTACTCTCAGCCTAAATTACCTAATGCAAAAGGAAACGACGAGAACAGACAATCTGACATATCTTAAGCCAGGTAAGATACACAGTTAAGCCAACAGCACTGTCAGAAGGCGGCAAGTATCTACCTTCCTTCCCCACACATTAACTAGCCACACACTGCCTTTGTTGTGCCGCCACTGCCCTGTGCTGGCACACACTGCGGTAAGCCAGCTATTTTTCAATTTTAGGTTTAGTGCATTGTGCATCTGCACAAATACTTGCAGTGGCACTGTGCACTAGATTATGCAGGGACCACAGAAGAGTGGGACTGTGTGAGAACTTATGCCACCGAAAAATCTTCACGAGACACTGGTCCTGTATGCCCATTTGTAAGCACCACCTCAGCATCGGAAAGTAAACCTGAAATCCTGTAAACTGGCAAGTCTGCAAAAACCTGGAGACTTCTCAAGAACAGAGGGAAGGAGAATACTTCTGAGCGTGTGAACACTGAAGATTTCTGCATAGTTGAGGGGACAAGATGAATTGAACACAAGGTAGATCTGTTAAGGAGCTGAATTCTTTCAAGGATTAGAAGAAAACCTGATGGACTAAAGGAATATAAGAACGCATTGTTTATTGGAACTTTCTCAAAAGATTTGGTCGAGTCCTTCACAAAGGGCTACTCAAGTCGCTGTGCAGGCAAAAGAACAAAGTACTGTCACAAGCGGGAAACTGGCAGAAAGAAACAAAACAAGAATCACTGATCAGTTTTGAGCGTGGAAGAAGGGTATTTGTGGATCTCTCAAAGATCAGCATCTATGTGCTTTCTGGTTGTTATTAAACAGTTGCAAAAGAAAGCAAAAACTGAAAAAAATTTCAACTGAACAGAACTTCCAGCGAGGTTGGCTGAATACACAGAATAATGTGGATTAGTTTAAGAAATTCTAAGAGAGCACACTGTCGGGCAGTTTGGGACCACAGCACCAAGGAAAATGAGAAAGAAGTAAAAAACAGAGTGAGAGGTCTTTAATTATGAGCTGTAAATTACCTGTAGTTACTCTGTAATAATTTACGTTGTGTGTCAGCAGAAACAGTCATTTGATCAACATGGTAAAAAAGTAAACGAGACATTTAGAAAAAATAATATTGACATATTTATATCAACATTCTTTAACATACACTTTCTTAACATATATCTTCATCTTTTATGTGTTTTAAGTCTACCTTGACTATATTTAACAGAAAGGAAAATCCTCAAGAAAATGCAATTAAATCGTCAGGGCAAAGAATATGCTTAAAACTGAAGGGAAACTATACAGAAACAATTTTGGTACCCTCGAAATCAGACAACAGGCTTGGAAGGAACTTCTTTCAGGTGGAATCAGTGATATCTAAAGCATTCCCAACACATTTACCTGTTACCTCTGCTAATTAATATCTTCCAGGACTGAGCATCCAGAAGGTCCCTAGGCAATCCAGTCTACTGCTTGCTTAACATCCTGCACTGTTGGAAAGTTTTTCCTGAAGTCTACTCTAATTCTGCAACTTAAGCTCTTTACTTCTAGTCTTACCCTGAATTTTTAAATTATTTTAACTTCCCCAGCCTGAACAATCCTGATTTTTTCATTCTTTCTGTGTAGGTCACATTTTCATTGCTATTGCTTCCTCCTGAGCTACCTCCCGTTGGTCCTCATCGTTCCTCAAGTATGGTGTGCAAAACCAGCTGCGGCAGTCCATGGTCCCAGGGCACAGCAGAAAGACTATGCGTCTCAAATGCTGGGCTCCTTCATATACATTATTTGCATTGTTGACTCATGTACAAGGTATGATCCACTACAACACCTGCTTCTCTTCCACAAGCCTACTACTTAGCTAGCCTTGAATGTTCAATATTTGCGCAGCTGATAAATCTTGCCTAAACAAGATGTTTACCTTAAGCAACAACGCAACACATAATAAAATTAAAAGTCAAGTTATTTAAAGTGGATGGGAGGAATTAAGGCACAAGCCATGCAGATCCATGTAATTCACTATCAGAGCAGTATTTTAGTAAAAGCTAGCAACAAATACGAGAAGAGAAACACCTTTTGTTTCTACAAACACACAGGAGCCAGGCATTTATACAGTTTGGGTTCTTTTTAACCTCCTTGCCTTTCAGTGAGACACTTGTGCTTAAATCTCTCAAGTGTTTCTGAAACTCTCACTCATAATTATATAATTGCCCATTATGGAGATTTTATCGCTTCCTCCAAAACAGCTGATCACCAGGTACTGCTGGAAACAGAACACCGTATTACACATATAATTCCTCTGACCGGATACTGCATTATTGTCTTCTTTTTTTATTTCTCGTAAGTGCATTTTACGATGCAAAACAAGCCAAAAAGGACACTGGGTTTTATAATAAAATGAATCATGATATCAAAGAAATAAAGTCATTAAAGGACAGATAGAAAACCTTCTTTTATGTATTTGTGCACGGACGAATGAGTTCTGAAAGCTATTATACAGTATTTATTGCAAGACCTAAAAATGTCACCTACAGTTAAAAACAGGAAGCTGTATTTTGTGATGGAATTGTTGAGAAAGCATCGTTATCATTTGTTTCACCTATATTCTCATTGGTATTTGCGCTACAGCACACACTGAAAGGCTTCAGCCAAGGTTAGAATTGCTACATGTTACATATCTATCCAAACACATACACAAGCAGACAACTGCATCTGTATATATAATAAGATTTCTATATGCCTAACAGAAGACAGTCCCTGTCCCATATACTTTTCAAAAGAAACAGAGATAGTACGCAAGTATTAGAACAGAAGTATTACCCTAATTTGACAAAACCAGAACAGAGGCAGCAATGAAGTAAACTACCAAAGTTCACATGAAAAGCAGAGCAAGGCATCTAGGTCAAATTTTCTAATCCCAGTTACAGCATATTGACCACAAAACAATCCTCCTGCATTCCTTTCCCTAATCACCAAGTCACACAGATGTAAGATGCGTGCACCGAACACTCATTCACAGTAATACTGGTGGCTAAACAACGTGTAACAGTTCTGCAAGAGAAAGCAAGAAATACTTTCATTCTTTACTGCCCTGAATTTAGGAAGCGAGTAGCATTGTTTTCATTCCTCCTTCTCTGCCAGCTCATACCAAAGGCCTACACAAGCAGGGTTTAAGTGAACAATTTGTTTCACAACTGAAACAAACTGAGAACTCAGTCACTGCAGTCCAGCGCTAGCAGTTGGTTGTTAAGTCATGAGAACTAAAAAATTGCTGTAGTTACTTCACCCTTAAAACAAAAGTATCACGGAGTGCTACTAGAACAGCCAGAAAGACAAAAATCACACCTTAAGTTAAAGTACGGCGCTTCTATATGGGAACGGACTTCAAGAAACAGAGGATTAACTGAAGAAACATCACCAAACCTGCCACAGACATTTTCATCTACACTTGAAAAAAGCATGCAAAAAGAGGCAAGAGTGCTGTCAGAAGTGAGCATATATTTTCACAAAGAAAATCGGAAACGCTGCAGGAAATGATGGAAAAGAGAATAGCTGAACCAGAAACTAGGTTAGAAAGGGACATGTCCCCCGAGCCTTAACAAATCCATTACAGGACCCTAGGGAGACATTAAAAAACAAGGGGCTTTTGTAGCGATGTTTAACATTCCTTTATGCGGTACAGTGCATATATTTACCCAAGAAGAGTAATGCAGTACACTGAAACTAAAAATACAAGTGTATACTGGAAGAAGTTAAGAAGACAAGACAGCATTTGACCAAAGACGCACAAAAGGTACAGATTATGGAAGAGTACAAATGATGTGAGAAAAACTGATACGGGTTTATTGCAAAGAACAGGGAAGAAACCACAGAGAGCTGGCAGGAAATATCCTGGAGGTTATACTTGCATATATACATCCACTATACTTAGTGAAAAGCCTAACGCAGCATTATAGCAAAGCACAGTCTGCAACAAGCAAGCAGAAGAGATGAGTACCAACATGCATGGTGGGCACACAGGAAAAACATCTAACTGGGTACTTTTATGACCTATTTTGTTCACTTTATATTAATGATAGCTTTCTAATCACTTTCTGTTTGTATCCAGGCAACAGAACCAACCGTGTGTGTAAGAGATCAGGATGCTATTAATATATCTTCAAGCTGCGGCAGATAACAAATTTTTACAGAGGCAGTGAAGAATCCCAGGCCTTGTTCTCTCCCCACCAACAGGAAAAAACCAAACCCATCCCACTCACACTCCAGATTATATGCTCTGCTGCAATACAGCAGCAAACTACTACTCCCATCACACAAATTATCATGGGATAAGCGCCGATTCCACTTCTATCATGTGATACAATTACTTCCAGTCAGAGGACAGAAAAACATCAGTAAAAGTTGGTGGGAAATGGGTAACTGGGACAATTAATAAACTCCTCAACTTGTTTTCCAGCATACCTGCAGAGTCCTGAGAAAACGGGGTGGACCATGGGCCAGATTAACTTTTCTGCTGCCATGGATCCGATCTGCTGTCCAGCCTTCTCACCTTTGAGTAAGGTATTACAGTTCCTGTTCTCATTGGTATCTCTCTCACACAGCTTTCAATCTAGCAACATCAGAATGATTGCCAGAAGAAAGTAAAAGAGTCCTCCCAGTAAAGATAAGGTAATGTATGTGAACAGCTAAATGGCAATGGGGTTTTCTGGCTCATGCCAGAAAGAGCAGCACACCAATCTTGGCTAAATACAGAATCCTTCCCCTCTATCCGAAAGAAATGCCTGTACGCTATTAATATCACAAGATGAAGCTCAGCTGTATAAATAAAACCTCTCATTTCAGCTGAGTCTTCATCATCTCTCTGGCATCCACCACCTTCCCCTCTTCACAATGAAACTCTCAGCAAGGCCTTCAGCGTAGGTCTTTCATAGCAAGCCTGTGACCCAAGCACACTGGACAGGAACGCAAGACTGGTTTTATTATCTCCTCTTGGCAAGTTACAGCTTACGAACAATTAGGTCGGAATTAAGGAAAAAAAAAAATCAAGTAATGAAGTTCTGAAGGAAATGCTCAAGTAAGTATTTGCAAGTCGGCATGGTTTAAAATGGAAACGTATTGTCTGGAAGTCAAGGGGACCTGCATGCGCTTTCAAGAGTCTCGCTGACGTGCTACATGACCTCAAGCACATCACTTCATCTTTCCCACATCGAAAAAAATCTCCTTATACGACCTTCCTAGGTACCTCAATTTGAGAATTAAAAAATAAATACACTGTAAATCCTCCTATTATTACTACTGCTGTTACTGTGGGGGCTGGAACTGTCGTCAGCAAACAGGCAGGACATAATTTAATTTTCTTCAAATATTTATTATGCGACAACATAGCCATCTGTTTAACACTCACTATATTTAGTTTCTGTCTTAAAAGACACAGGGAAAGAAAATACCAGCTTCTGCCTCTCACTTCCACATATCCTTTCCAGCCACATATGCACTAATATGTGGCCAATATCCTTTCAACTGTAGCACACAGGGAATTGCAGGAAAGCAGACAGAATTTCAGCTTGGATGAAAACAATTCCAACCACAAATTTATTCTCCAATATACCAAAACCAGAATCCCTAGTTTTTGCAGTATTAAATAAATTTTAATTTCAGCATTGAGGACAAAGGATAAGGTATGAACGAAAATGGTAGGACGAAAGGAGATAGATGGCAATAAAGCACTGTGTACAACAACCATATGCTAAAGGAGGACAAACCTAAGAATATTACATATCTATACAGAAAAATTAACTTTTTCAGCAGCATTAATTTCTCTCCAGTACATTATAAAATAAACCATCGTTCTTAAGTAACAGCTGTCACACAAAGGTGCCTTTGGCATCTAATTGTATTCTATTCAGACACTTTTATGAAAATGCTTCTCTTCTCTCCGTTTGTACTGCATTCTTCCATCAGTCTGTATGCAAAAATCTTTACCTAACATGTCTCACACGTCATATTACTGAGACTTTGAGATAATACAAGTCAAGGAGGTAGCAAAAAATCTAAACTCATTAACACACACTGAGTGAATTTGCTAATGAGGAAAACAAAAAAACAGAAGGCACTGGCTAAAATGCACTAATCTCCTTTTATTCTTCCCTATTCCCTCCTCTACTGTTCCAATCCTGAGATCATGAATCACTCCTAATGCACCTCAGCACCTGGTAGCAGCAGCCCTTACCACGCCAGTCCTGGTCCACCAATGCAGTTCCAACACACATAGCCCAGCCCTAACCGGGAGTACACCCTAATTTTCTAGAGCTATTTATAAACTGTGATACCACACCAGGTCAGTCATACCTCTCTCAGAGGCCTGCACCTGACAGCACAGTAAAAAAAGGTGTGGAGCTCAGGCCAAAGAAACTCCAGCACCCAGGTGAAAACGCATAAGCCA
This sequence comes from Steatornis caripensis, assembly GCA_013398225.1. Taxonomy (NCBI): domain Eukaryota; kingdom Metazoa; phylum Chordata; class Aves; order Caprimulgiformes; family Steatornithidae; genus Steatornis; species Steatornis caripensis. The sequence continues at coordinate 291,381 of VZSC01002973.1, forward strand.
AGTGCATAAATGCAAAAAGATGTCCAAAGTTATGATCCTTGCATTGTTTTAAACAGTTTCTTTTCAGATCTTCTATTGCTGACAAGTCTTTCTCTGTTTTCACATGGTCAGAAGATAACATATTATAATAGCGATACACATATCATTAATTTAGTGAGATTTGATTGTTGAATGGATAGCAAACAATAACTCCCTAATATAGTGTCAGTATTTTATCCATCAACTACACACATTTGTTGATGCGTCTTTTTGCTCATGAACTGTAGATTCCAAATACGTGAAGCAATGATTTTTTTAAAAAATTGGACTAACAGAACCAATAAGGATCTAAAAATTACCTTTTTGCACAAAAAACGGAGAAACCTAATCATTTAGGAGAGGTAACGACTGTTTTGAAAATACTTCTGTGTTAGTGACCATAAGCCACCAACTCAATTTCTCTCCCTTAAGCTTGCGGCATTGCATGCTTATTCAGAAGCGATCTGGCCAGCGAAGGTGCAGGCAGCCCTGCCGAGGCCCGGCTGTGCCCTGACGCCGATGCCTCAAGGGAGCATCAACGCCACAAACAATGAACCGAATCAGGGCTACTCTGTACCAGCGCGGCCCACCACTTCAGGTGTGGCAGAGTAGCACTCGGGAATACACGGCCTTTCTATGCGTAAATGACAAAGCAACGTGAACAGGCTGCCAGAGCACCTCTCAATCCACCCGCATCTGCCCCATATCAACAGCACAGACACACGGCTGCCCACTTACGAGCCACACTCCTGTGGAGCAAGGGTTGAGCACTGGCTGAGGCCTCTAACCTCCCTTCAGTTTCTTGACAAGGACAATCGTTTAGACACCCACAACAGCAGACAGACTTCAGTCCAAAATGAGGTAACACCGTACTTTGTTTAAACTGAACATGATTTGAGAACAGGTTAAAGATGTGCCACTATCTGCCTGATCCATCAAAAACACAACTAGGTCTGTTCTCTGTTACAGTACTCGAAGATACCTCAAAAAACCCCCACCCTACATGATTCCTCAATCCTGTCAGAAGTCTGCATTTATTTTAAGTAGCCTGCCTGCACTGCAGAATATGTTTTTACCTAATATTTTATCAACAGTGTAATAATCTGAATATTAACACCCTGCTTTTAGTGGGATATTCATAATTTTTTTGTGGTCTGGTAAGAATCATAGTTATTTAAAACAATTTAAAATTATATAGGACATAAAAATGTCATTTTTTAATTTAGCCTGAAATTGATTCACATCAGTACCCTACCATCTGTACTGGCCAGTTCTATTTGCTATTTCAAGGACTAGCAAAAGAAAGCCTTGGAGGCAGATCTGCAAAACAGTCATCAGAAAAAGTAATTCTTACTATCCTTTACACTTAGGGATACCTTAAGCTCAAGGAAGCTGTCTGTCCCTTGCAAAAGGCCTTAAATGTTTGGTTTCATTTGCAGGACTTGTCTACATAACAATTACTACTCTCCTAACACATAAAAATCAGATTACTTTTGACCCCGTGGAGTTTTAGCCTCAATGATGTACTGCAGCAATGAGATCCACAGACCAATTTGTGCGCTGAATGAAATATTTGTCCTTTGGCCAGAACTGAATTTGTTACGTTCCAGTATTATTGACAGTATCCCTTCCTGACAACGGCAAGCTATCCATTCTTAAACCACTCCTTGAAACATGAAATCATCAATATCTCTTTTACAGAGAAACTATTTCATAAATAGAAAGTACTCTGCAATGACTATAATTCATAGACATGCTGTAATCGGTATGAAAGCTACCAAAAATGCATACGCTGCATCTTCTGCATCTGAGAAGTTTCTTACCAGCAATATTACGTTTCCTGTGCCTCTGCACAAGGACTTAAAGAACAGAGCTCAGAGCACCTCCCTCACAGCTCAACACCCATGCCTAGGAACAATAGGACCAAAGTCGCATCATGAAATTGCCATCAAAACTATCATCATGAAGAATGATGGTAAATACAGAGATTTTAAAGGGTCGATGGGTTTTCTGAGCACGTCAGCACAACCATAGTACGCTAAAGACGTGCCTCCCTTGATGGCGGGAAGAAGCGAACAGCTGTACGAATTAGCTATTCACTGGAGCATTGTTCTTCTGAACTTGCCATCAGACATAATTCCTACCTGCAGGATGTCAAGTTTGCAGTAGTTCGTGCCTTCATGACGCTGTTTTACAAAATTAAGAAAGCGGAATATATAAAAACCAGCCAAACGATACCTAAAAATTAGTGAAAGAGGTTACTTAGCTAACTGACAGAAAGGAAGATATACACTGAACGAGCCACTCAGAGATTCTGATACAGTAATTCATCCTCTTCACCCACCCCAAATTGTTAGAGCGAGCTGAATAAGTCGTTTCCTTATACTTTTCACTGCCACAAAGTGGATCTTTTGTCCTCATCTGGCCAGAACTACCGACAGAAGCTGGAGCCAAACCCCCATCAGTGCACTGGCCAGCTTCCCTCCATCAGCTGAAAATCTTGATAGGAAGTGTGTGACCCTCTCCTCAATTAAGAAGCCTCAGATAGCCAGTAATTCATCTCTTCCAATTACAGGTGGCCCTGAAATAGATTCAATAACTTGCTATCCATCTTCAGAGGTACTCTTATTTGATTTCAGTTTTTCTTGTATTGACAACTGGAAAACATGGACGGATATCTAAATACCGTTAAAGAGATCTGGTATTATCCCCCTCATGTTAGCCATCAGGGCTTCACTTGGGTCAAATAATCTCTCCATTTATTAGAAGAACAATTCCAGGCAATTTAAGAGCTTTTAACATATTAAATTAAATAATGTCTCTCATAGGTCTAGTGATGAGATCACCACTAATTCTGAAATGACAAAAGCTTATGCAATGGTTTTGAGTCATTTGATGCTGGCAATGACCAAGTATCAATGACATTGTGTTTTTAGGACATATGAAAAAAGGTCTTTTGGCACTTTAGAAAGGGGTTACGACAAAGAGTGCTCAATCTGGATAAGCCAGAGACATTCAAACTGGTTATACACCAAAACATAAGTGAAACAGCATTTTTCATTAGTTTTGTCATGTTTATCTAATGCTAAGAAGTTAAATATGACAGGTATTTGCTGAGTTCCTCCTGGTCAGCACAGGTTCTAAGTGAAGATGGTCCCGCTTGCCCAACTGTTCCCTCTTTGAAGCAGCAGAGGTGCAAACACTGCAGCTACTGCTACCCCTTCCACCGCGCACACACTTCCAGTGAATCTGCAACAAAATCCAGCGACATCTACTTGGAAAACCATCAGTTCAGAAGGTCTTGTGAAAAAACAAAACAGTAGTACATGACCTACCCGTAAACCCTAAGACAGGACAAAGACTTGCCCTGCATATAAGCTACTGTTTTCCTGTTTCTCTCCTTTCATCAGTGAGAATTCAGTTTAACTACCTCCAAAGAATAACCTGTCTTCTACTCAGTTCACCTGTTTTTACCTTTCCCTGAAATAGCACTGACAAATAACTAAAAATACTAACTTGTTAATTAAGGACTCAAGGAGGGGGGGAATAGTAGACACAGCAGGCACCTTCCCCTGATGTGTGCTATGCAGATGAGATAAAAGGCAAGAGCATTTTACAAAAAGGCCTCCAGCAAATGCCATTTTCCATTTGATCCAAAACTAATAACTTCTATCAGACAAACTACCTAGAGTGTGAAAACAGCTGAATTCAACATTGGGCACAAAACACAAAGGTTGATTACAAATCAACATCTCCTTTAAGTTCCTTTTAGGACTTCTCCACATTGATTTTCCCTCTTCGGCCTAATTTTCTCTTCCAAGCCTCAACATCTTGCACACCAAGTTTGTTCTTTAATACTGAAAACATCTATCCCGCGACTCTTTCCTGTGAGTGTTGCTGACGGGGTAGAGGAACATGACTCACTTCCTGTTTGTTTTTTTGAAATCCATCAGCAAAGTCCGTGGCTGTCTCTGACCTGGACTTTCTGCTCCAGAAGATGTGATGCCCACTCCCACCACCAGCCCTCCTTCCCCACATAAAGGGCAGGTGGCTCACAAGCAGCCCCATGCAGCCCTCAGAAATTAAAAGGCCCTGCAAGCCATGGGTCAGCAGGCACTAACACCGATGTTCGCTGTGTCCCATACTTGTTAAATCTGTATGCTGACTGTTCCAAGCAGTAAGCTTCTGGATGTAAGGACTGCCTCTGCCCTTTTGTAGTGGAAATCTCCTAGGGCTAAATAAATTAAAAAATCATTTAAATACCGATGACAACTCTGAGAACTAACTAATTTCCACAAAGCTACAAAAGCAGCAGTCATCTCAAAATAATGCATGCAGGTTGCCAGCAGCAGTCTTACAATACGGTGGTCTTGTAACAGAGCAGAGGTGGAGCATTTCGTTGTTTTGTTTCAACACAGTGATCAACTGATTATTAACCTCCTTGGTCTCTTCAATGTGAAAACATGGATTTGAACTAGGTAATATGGAAATATGGGTCTGCTTTAGTTATAGTGCCTAATGAATGACTGATCACACAGATTTTTGTCAGATCACAGGACTGCTCAGCTACACCACTAAGTGCAACACAAACAGGACTAATGTAACAAAAGATACTCAAGCCTACAGAAAACACAGCAACTCCACTAAGACCTCACCAAATTTAAATCCCTACGATTTAAATTCCTATAAATTACAAAAGGAGAATCCTCCTGGAAAAATAACATGGAATTATTGATGTAGAAAACAGTAATTAAAAAGTGGCATTTTTTTCACCTTCAAAAGGAAACTTGAAAATGTGTAACTCTGTGGTAATGTTCCACTGAGATGAAAAGGGAGCCATACGTTTGTGAACTATGGCTTCAGTCTTGACTCTAAAAGGATTTCCTTACAATCACCCACAATAACTTGTATTGTCTAAAGACTTTGCTTGTTAGCTATTACATTAGAATGTATTCTGAAGCTGCACACTTCTTCACAGACAAGACAAACTCAAGGTGTGGTGATCTGGGTTGTTAGGGGACACAGCAGATGGATTAGGAGAGGGTTTTGATCATCATTTATCTTACTATCTGTGGGACTTGCTGCTCCAACAGTGGATTCCTGCCTGCTTCCTTGCTCTTAAGTTTCATGGTCTGAAAAACACCTGTGCCACTGCATGTTATTCTTGCAATTTTTTCTCTAAAGAAACAGGGTAGAAAAAGAGGCTGGCTTGATAAGGAAAAATAAAATATCCCATCTGGACAAGATGGTTGCAAAATGAAAGGAAATCACTGACTCATAAGCTGTATATTAAGCTGTTTCACAGACCTCCCACCCTCAACATCTCCACTTCCTTTTTCCCTAAAAGCACTTAGATTTATGGGTCTCCCTCCATGCTAGCAAAGCTTCACTATGGTGTAGGCCAAAACACTAATGCTGTGGTCACAGAAGACCAAAGGACAAAATACAGGAAGTAATTCAGGGTACGACTTTTTTTGCAACTCACTATTCCCCAAAGACAGGTAAAAAAGTCCTAATGAATACAGCAAGATCAGCTCCTGAGATCCAGTATTTCAAGGCTGCAAATTGTACATACCACTCTGTAACATCAGTAAGAAGAATTAATACCTAAAAAATGCTTAACTCGCACTGTTGGGTTCCAAAAGTTCAATTAACACCAGCAGATACAAAAACCCCTTCAATCTTTAGCATGCTTTCTTCCTTAATAGTAATTACAATAAAACATGTATAGATGGTAGAATTAAAAGAACAGGTTTGGGAAAATTTAATTTTTTCCCCTATATTTTAATGATACATCTAAGTCAGAAATTCTTTTAACGGGGACACGTTAAGGTTGTATAAGCAAAATTAATTCTGATATGTTATGAGTGTTTGTCCTCACAACCTTCAGAATATCCAAATGCGGTGATGTTCATCCATACATATGCCTCAACGTGTGTCTCTCCTCCCATCTCCAATTTCCACATGAAAACAAAATCCTAAATTATGAATTCCACTATATAACCATCCCACTGATATCACATGGGCAGAGCTATCACTTTATCTTCCACAAGGGCATCCTGAGCTAACCATAAGTTATAGCAACTAGAGGTTGTTGTTCTCAGTGTGGAAGAACTATAAAATGGAAGCAGAATTGCCAGAAGGTTTTAGGTATTCTCTGACAGCCAGGTCTCCAGATTCAGAGACCTGGATTCCATCCAAAGCACAAAAAGGTGCTATCTACTTCTTGCTATCTGTGTCTTAGCTATTTCTTCTTCTTTCCTCCTCCAAAGCCTGTCTCTCCCACCTAGCCTGTACAATCAAACCTTCTCACGTTCCTCATGCCACACTTGCCTGTCCTTGGTGGTCATCTGTCCACTCCCTGCCTAACATTTCCCCTCTGGCAACAGAGGCCGCAGATGCAGTACCCTCCGGATACAATATTTTCCATTTCATTGGCACCCAAAAGCCTACTAGCACCTCAGCACATCCACTATTTCTATGAACCCCATTAATTTCCTAGAACCAGACATCTCTTCAACAGCCACAGTCTTAATTTCCAACAACTTACGGCTTCAGCTTCTGTCTCCTGGATCAGTCTGTATGCTCAGCTCATAACCCCTGGATACCCCAGTACATGAGCTCCCTCCTATGCCCTCTATACAGACACCACAGAGCCCAGACTGCAGGCCAGGTTCCCTGCTCTGGTGCAACTCCAGTGCTTACTACATCCAAAGGGACAGGGGTCTGCAACTCAGGAGAGAAACCGGGGTCAGCCCCAGGCTCATGCATGCTCAGTGAGGGTAGCATATGCAGAATTTCTAACCAGCTCTACAAAATCTTAAGCACGCTCAAGATACATTTATTCCCTTAACATTGTATCTCTCAGCTAATTCTCATGGGAGCATAAAAGAGTATTCTAGCTGTAATGCAAGACCAACAACCACATATTATATATATTTTGTATATACACTTCTTTTTTATAGTCAAAAACACAGTAAGATATCGATGTTCATTACAGTTCATATTCATTTCCTTATCCCACTTACGCACATTAGTGAAACAGACATCAGTCTCAACATACAGGTTCCCCAGAGTACAGGTACAAACCCGCTATGTTGCTTAGTTAAGTTACCAATTCTTGTAATTCTTATCCATCTACTAAAAAAACCCCCACAAAACAACAAAAAAAACCCAAAACAAGTAAGACTACTTTTTCCCTGGAAGGGGACTTGAGGTGTGGTGGTCAAGACTAAAACTACAGCAGAAAATGCTACAATCACTGTAAGTACTAGCCCAAAAAAAGACTCTATGCTTCCACCATCTTCTGGTGAAAAATTACACAGAAAAGTGCTAAAGCTGACTCGGCTCTACTTAGAAATGCTTTCAATACTTGTATCTTTTGCTGAAAAGTAAGCTCAAAGTTTTCCAAGGCAAAGGTAACGTGTATTATATAAACTTTGAAAACATACAGTGTAGTTTAGTAAATGTTTATCACTACTTACTCACTGGAAGAAAAAAAAAAACTAAGCAAAGTACAAAAGCCTTCCAAAGAGAATAGAATCTTCTCCTTTTCCAATTTGCGTACCTGGGTTGGGAGGGTCTTTTGATAAAGCCAGTGGCCAGCCAGCACGTTCTATTTAATTATTATGAGCAGCATGGTGTGGTGTGATAAGAACAGCTCACAAGGCTGGGAAATGGCGCTTGCTGAAAATCAATAGAATCTGTTAAGAGGTAGAAATCTTCACAGGATCTCAGATGCATGGACATCACAGATGTCTCTATGCAATGAACTTTCCTGAGATAAAGCCGCTCTTTAAAAGAAAGTAAGTCCCATTGTGCAAAGCACAGTCCGTGCAAAGTCATACAACGAACAGCTCTTCTAACTAGAAATAAACTGCTTTAGAAAATGTAGCTTTTTATTGGAACTGACTTTTGGGTCTCCTTCTGACAGCTGACATCTTTCTCCAAAGCAACATAGCAGAACATCTGATATCTGTAAACTACTTCAGATCTCATAGTAACAGAAGAAAACATTACATTCACTGTTTAAACAGGGCAATCAGGAAGAGCTCTTACAGAAACTGCCACGTCAGATATCACAACTGGGTGGCAACTGGTTTGTAATCTCTGGTATGGGGCCTTCCAATCCCAGCACCATCTTTCAGAAAAATAGCAGCTGGCACACAAAGATCAGAAGTGTCAATACTGATTAAAGTCACATTCCAACTTGAACATTTTCAAGCTGTATGAAATCTTCAGACTGTTGAGCTTTGGAGGAAAAAAGCAACCCTGGCTTTCAAAACAGGTTTCTGATCTCCTGGAAAAAACAGATGGGTAATGTAGCAAAAGCCAATATCCCAGCAATAATAAAGGTCCCCTGTTGCAGGTGCTCTCAACCTCACCACACAGATGCACCCTTTCTCACAAACCGTCTGAGTGCAAATGGTCAGGAGGAACAGGGCTTACCTCGAACTGTTAAGAGGTTGACACACTTCACTGAAGTTGGAAGCAGAAGAATATGGTAGAGGTAATCTTATGACTGCCTGGCTCTTGGAAGGGCCAGGGGGCTCTGATGAATGTATTTATTGCTGTAATCTTGAGTCAAATGCCTAAGGGTGACTGCTATTTCAAATCCTCTAAAGCCTGTGAAAACAGATAATCCATTGTTTAAAGATTTTAACTAAAAAAGACGAAGGTTGCAAAGCCTCAGGCAGAAAGAACAATGCAACACTAGACAGGAGAGCACTTTGCATTAGTTTGCTGCCCACATATTGGATGCTCTGCACGATATAGAAGAAATAGCAGCAATTGAACCTTTGTGTCAAGAAAGAGCTTTTACTGAAGAGGGAACAGAAAGAGGATTCCTGTGCCCAGTCTCATAGCTATCTGCTCCCAAGATGCACTATACACCAAAGGTTTTAAGCCTTAGCAGTGATTAGTTATGCCCAATATGAGCTACATTAAATGGGCACAGAATCTTTAAAGCATTTGGCACTTGCTCTGGTAATGAGGCCCTTTTAATAAAATGCCTCAAGCTGAATACTTAAATATTGCAGCATTCAAAAAAATCAGTAGTCATTTATAACCTCTGCAGCTAGTACATTTAAAGCATGATGATGCTGTGCTACCAGTGTAATAGCAATGCTGACCTTGTGCAGGAAGTCTGCCAAGCCAAAAAAATGCATTGTACGACGTGCTCCCCAGGACAGAGACACCATATCCAAGCAACTGCGGCATGGGAAGAACTACTCCACTTGCTGCTCTCATGTACCGCTTCCTGGAATTTCCCATTTCCAAAACCAACAAAAATTAACAAACATTTTAAGAATTTTTGATGTGAGATTTCCTCATCTCTGTTTAAGATGCTCTTGGGTGACAGTGATAGGATAAAAAGTCCTCTGCAGCAGTATTACCAACTCAAACCTAGATTCAGATCAGTACTAGTCAAAAGCAATTTCTATTTTTTATCGTATTCCCCACTGATCTGTATTTCTGCAGTCTCAGTGAGGCCAGCCTTACAGGCAGAAGAAAGGGGTAAGAAGTCTCCTCACATTCACAGGATGGATTTCACTGTTCCCAGTGAACAGTACCCAGTCTGTTCCCATGACTTTACATGAAACAAAACATTTCTTTCTGCTTCCTTTTCCTTCAACAGGTGGAATCAAGCTAGACGGTAAGATTTTCCTAAAAGATATTACCTGAGGATAATTCATTGTAGGAAAACTAAATTTAATATTCGTGTATTAGATTATATCCTAATGTCTGGGCGCGCAAGGTCATTCCCATTCCATTTGGCTGAGAGTTCCTTCCTCTGATTCTGGCCATCACTGAAGGCCTGGCATGTGTGCTCACAAGCCTTGCAACCACTTGCCCAGCTTTGTCAGCAGTTTCATAGCTACCCTGGAAGACAGCTATGGCAAAAGGTCATGACTGCAAAGGAAGACGGAACTCCATACAGCCCCAGGAAAAGTTACAGATCTCTCAATAGACAGCCAGTAGCGGACTGCATAAGACAAGTGCCAAAGGGTTGCAAAGACAGGACAAAACCAGCAGAGCTCTCAATGCTCGCTTTCAAGCTTGGTGTCATCAGTCCCATTCTGATAGAGCAAGCATGAGGTTTCTAAATCACTAGCCCATGAAGACCAAACAAGCTACCTAATGCTTTCTCCAGATGAAGTCTAATGACAGGGGAAAAAAACGAATCTTGCATTTGTGGTTTACACCCTACATCTGTACAAAAAAGTGTTTGTCTATTATTTCTTTAAACTTTGCTCATTTTTATAACTACTGAATATAGCCTGTAAGACCAAATGATTTACAGACATACCCTTCAAGAACAGCCTTGCTTCCAGTGCAGACACTGTATCAATTTCCACTGCTTTGTCTTTCAGCATTGCCTCTCGTTGAACTTCACCCTTGCACAGGATGCATTTCAGGAAGATATAATTGCAGGAAGGGGAAGGGGCCTGAGCGCTCACAGCAATTTCAGTCCCCAAAGATCTGTTCAGAATAGTATCATGGGTCAGATTGTCAGCGGCAGGGTGCTAGGAAAAGATGTTGAGGAACACACAGAAACACCTTTTTTTTCTTTTTTTAACGAAAGTATGGAAAAACCCAATAACATTCTATCGAAACATAACCAGTTTTCTGACATAACATGCCCTGTTTTTCTGGCAAATTGCACAGGAACATAAAGATAACGTAGCACTACTCATCAGAGAAGCTGACAGGTCCTGGAGTAGGACGCAAAAAAATACAGTGCAGAACCTGCGACCCCAGGTCTGGTCTGCGCCTTGATCAAAGTGACTGCTTTCTTCTGCCCCTAGACACACCTACCTTAGAAATGACTATTGCTATGATTTCTTGAATCCTTCCCCTCAGAGGAAATCATTGATTTAAAAACCAATCCAGTGTCCAGTTAAAAGTGAAAAAGAACAGACAGCAACGAAGGGCTGCAGTTACTGGCTCTCAGTCTGCTGGGCACACAGCTCAGCTCTTATGCTGCTCGTTTCCAACATCCTTTTGGAGTTTGTCACGACCACTGTTAGTTAAGTCGAATCTAGATAAATTTGACATTTCAACATTTTATGGGACTGATGCAAAGAGAAGTAGCACAAGACTCCTCTTCAGCTTACAACCATGTGAAATTGTACTTTTAAGGTGATAATCTGGCATGTGTTTAGGTGGTCACACTTCTCCTCCAAAGAGAGCAGCCCTAGCAACTCATCCTATCCTCAAGGCACTCCATGGTGTGCCAGTATACAAGCATTTGAGCCTGACTGATTTCTTACTGATCAACTGAAAAGTAACTTTTTTTTTTCTCCCAAAGAATGATAACATAGCAAAAAAGGAGGCTTGTTTTGTTCTGTTTATTTTAATTTCCACATCAGTTTCCTGATCCTGCTTGCCGAGTGGTTGTGCCAATATTGAGAAGGGTCAGCATAGGACTGGATTGCTTTCCTCAGTGGTAGCATCAGCTTAAACGCAGACCATGAGGAGTATGCTCAAACAGCATCTTCACCCTGTTTTCATTTAGCAATGGGAAAAAGCTAGTACTGACATAAATAAGATAATTATACAATAGCTCTACAACGTGCAAAAGAATTAACTATAACAACCTCAGAGAAACATTACACTCAACGCCAACTGCAATTACAACAATCCCTGAACGCTACCTTGTTCTTAACCTGCCCACATATACAACACAAGACCAAAAGGGACTTCTGAGCTCTGCCTGCCGCCACAGGCACTGTACCATCACGTGTGGTTAGTGAGGAATTTCTATTTAAAAGTAATGCTGGGAAAGGCAAATGTCAATATTTTGTTTGAGGCAAAACAAGTTTTCCTGCAGAAAACTCTGTGTTTATATGTTTATGTGGACTTGGGCCATGGAAACATAACCCGTTCCACACACAGTTACACGATACTAAACTATAGACGCTAGTACATGATAACAGCATGTTGTCACGGTAGCCTCGATTCAGGGAAGTAGGCTTATTCACATCATGCTTTGATACAAGTGACCAGATCTCAAACAGGAACATAAAGGAAGGATATGGATGAAAGCCTGCAGACAAAACTAAATCAGGAGACAGTGACAGATCTCTGCTTATGAGGAAGATGATTATGACTCAGCCGAAAGTAAAGCACATGCAGTTTGAGCTGAAGTGTCTCTCACTGAATCCAGAACATTTAATTAAAAATGAATAAAAGCAATGAAATTACAAATAACAAATTAAAATGCATTATTTGTAACTAAAATGGGGGGCGGGGCAGGAGGAAGCTTGATGTTTCATAGGTGTTCTGGACAACAGATTAGACATGGAGACTAGCAATTTATGCCAGGCTTCAATGCTGAAATGAATCTGCCTCTTCATGACTGCCGGACTGGGACAGGATCCTACTTTATCCCACTGAAAAGACAGATTTGACGTTGTGATAGCTCACTGTTCTCCTCAAAGGGAGTTCACACAGCTGATGAAACAGGGAGCTGCAGCAGTCCTTATGCTCAACCACTCTGCATTGACCAATGCAACGTCTACGCTAGTTTCTGCCTGTTCTTTTTAATACCTCTGCGACCCTCAACGACCAGAACAACAAGTGGTTCACTGACAGTAAGGTGCAGATCATGCAGCTGAGACAAACAATGCCGCTTCCACGCAGGTGTCTACACTTGAAACAGACCCACACACAGCTGATCCCCAGAAGAGAAACACAAACAAGACATGGGCAATGACAGATAGAAGAGTACAACATTTTAAGGAGTCAGCCAAGGCATCAACCTTTTCTCCACTGAGAAAATTTCTGCCTGTAATTAGATTGCACATAGTTCCCAGTCTTGCTGTGCTCCTCATTCACCTTGGGCCATCAAACATTAAGAGGATTCAACTTGCTGTGAAATTACATTATTCATCTCAAGCAGGTATCCAGATGCAATGTGCCACTGCACTGGGCCACTCCAAGCCTGACCTCACCATCCATTCAAAGTCAAAACTTCCAGCAGTGCAAAATCCAGACCGTACAAGTAAAGCATTTGGCACTTGCTCTGGTAATGAGGCCCTTTTAATAAAATGCCTCAAGCTGAATACTTAAATATTGCAGCATTCAAAAAAATCAGTAGTCATTTATAACCTCTGCAGCTAGTACATTTAAAGCATGATGATGCTGTGCTACCAGTGTAATAGCAATGCTGACCTTGTGCAGGAAGTCTGCCAAGCCAAAAAAATGCATTGTANGGCTGCTACCTGACATTTTGACATTGAGCTTGCTTCTAGAGCCAACTATAATCTCAGTGGTTAAGGTTTTGAATCAAACGAAGACCTACTGATGACCTGGTCTGACTTCTCTGGGACAGGCATGGCTGGCCAGGGCCACAGTAAGGTCCTGGTTCCCAATTACAGGGGAACTCTGGCTGTTGAACAACTTGCCACAGAGGCAAGGGCAAAGAGACAATCAACAGTTGCATGGCATGCTGTGACATTAAGTATTTGAAAAAGCTTTCAGAATAAAGTGAGCAGCAGATAATCACTGCATCAGTCATCAGCTAAAAAAAAAAAAAAAAGAAACAAATTCACGTATATCAATTCTCGGTGAAGGTATTAAAAAGACTACACTGAAAAGAGTCTAGGATGCGGAGCAAGTTAGTGTGACTCCAGGAGGTATTCAACTTACCTTCTGCTAAGATACCTGTCCTGCTGACATTTTCTACATCTGGACTAACACCCTCAGTTGTTGTTATATTCAGCGCAAAGACAAAACAGAACTTCCGGAATGTGATTCACCTCACCAAATGTCGACATTTGCTTTAGGGTGAAATGAATTGTGCCCTACCATACCCTTAATCATATAGTGCACAGCTCAGATGTGGACACTTTAGTTGTACATTTTCACGCATAGTCAGATGAGTCCAGCTCTCATGACCGAACTGACCATCTGAAAAGCCCTTTCGGACAGGCAATTTCCCACGCGCTTTAAAGCGCCGGATAGGGCAGGTGAGCTAACGCAAAGCCGTTCCGTAAGAGGCTCTTAAGACAAAACCAGACATTTATAAAGTGTTCTGGAGCTCTTATAACCTTTCTGAAGCAAATCTCAAGTTTCTCCTCTTCTCTAAATTGATCTCTACTACTTGGAGTCTATCACAGTTAAGGCCTCTCATCCCATGGTTTCCTTTGAGAAATTTATACCAAAATGATTGAAAATCTAAGAGTTAAGATCCGCTGAAGAGCTCTAAAAACCCACATGCAAGCTCTGATTTTACTTCAGAAGTACTGCCAAGCAAATTAGCATTAATTAGAAACAAGCTGAAAGACCAATAAAATACTAGGCTGATGGAATCATCTGGAACTGTAAGACTAAACACGATCAAAGAAAAGCAAGTTGCTCTGTCATATAATCTAATGGTCCCAGTATGGAAGCCTCCCAACATGAACCACTCACAGAACACCATATTCTTGGAGAGTTTCTGATGCAGAAATGAAGGATGTAGGAGACTGGCGAAACAAACAGAGGGGAAAGGGCAGGGGGCTGGGGTTGTACGCTTTCAAAGAGACTGACCAGATGGCAGATCAAAACTGTAAAAAGAGATTAAGAAGGGATAAAATTGTCATTTTGCTGTCCCTCTTTCCTCCTTTCTTTTTTGCATCAGCTATGCCAACCCAGCTCCCAAGGGAACTGTTGAATACAGAGGAAAAACATACATCAATAAATGAAAGCAGCAGTGATCCCTAGCCCCAGAGAAGGCTATGACTTGCTGGCGTGCCATTTAACACATGCAGTTTCATGTCCTACTCCCCCCCCCCGTTGTGGAAACTACCTCTCTGAGGAGGTACAGGTAAGCCCTTGACTCTTTGTGTGAGCTACTGTACTGGGACAGGAAGGTAGGAGAGGAGGGGACAGACTCTGCTGCCTCTTGCTTTACAGGGAATGCCCAAGACAACCTTTTCCACTAATGAAGACACTTCCAAAGGGGAAAAAAAAGATATTTAAGAATAATGCACTGCAGTGCAGGGAGAAAACAGATCAGAGTAGTGCAGTACAGCTGTATTCAGATCCCACCAAAACTCTAGATCACACTCCCTCATTCCCATCCTACATTCGAAACAGACGCCAAAGCGCTGAAGACTGTAATTACGGCGTGACACACACACACAGAACATGGAGATTAGCGTTAGCACCTGCACAAGCCCTGCACACTGAGCGGAGGACAAAGTATGTCTCTCCTTTTCTCCCTCCTTTGATTCTGTAAAAAAAAAAAAAAAAAGAACAAATGTTGGTATCTAATCGCTGCTAGTTTTAATGTCTAACTTTATACTAATGATGAATATTAAATTCACTTAATGGAAAGAAAGCGTGCAGTATTTTAGGCTAAGTTAAGGTGTCAACAATTCAGCCTGAGAGCAGCTGCAAACACTGTTGATATTCAATGTCTGCAGCCCTAGCAGGAACCGCAGCTTCGATTATATACAGCTACAAAAACACTTGGAAGAGACAGGTATTTCTGAACATCTTCTTGGTGTTGTTAGTACATAAGCAAGTGCTGTGTAAAGCTGTCCTTACTTATTTTGCACTATTCATTTTACTCCACAAATTCAAAAGCAGGCTGAGTCTATATATAGAGATAGATCGTGACCATCCTTCTCTTTGTTTGGAGAGTTTGGGCAGCTTTAAAAAAAACAAGCAAACACCAATTCCCACTTCTATGAAAACAGATCTTGTGACACTGCCCAGCGTAAGCCACAAATACTTTGAGAAGGTCCAAACTGCGTTTTATAATCTTATCAACCTCCTTGCATTCACTGCTAGACCAGTTAGCTTACTAAAAATATTAGAGCAGGCAAGAATGTGATAGAGAATATCTTCCTGGTGCAGAAGATTAATTCATCATTCATGTCTAGAGATTTCTACTGCATTTTTAATAGGGCCCATATGGATTGAGTCTAGCGATCTGTATAATTTCCTTTCTGGATATGGGTCTATATTGAAAAACAGTCCCCAAACAGCAATTGCCAGAGGCCTGAGACCTTCAAATATCACTACGCAGAAGGAACAGTTAGGGCTCTGATGTATGTACTCTAGTAAATCTTTCTGTGGCAATTTAAGACATAAACGCACTCCACAGCTCTGCTGGAGATTCCTGCCTCCGGAGCAGGACCAGCAAAGCAGAAAGCCTGCCTGTATCTTTGTTGCTGCACCACAGAGCCCCAGGATCTCAACTCCAGCAGCTGAAGCAGAGGCTCGTATTCCCTTCTGATTTACTATAGTGGGAAAACCGCCACCGTAAGGGGCAGGAGGAACAGCTCAAAAAAACCCAACCCCAGCCTTTGAGACTTCCAGAGCTGATGTCAGAGCACCCGGAGATCAGGCGTTAGCTGCACCAGCACGCCATGCCTGAAGACCGTGCTGTTACAGGCCAGAGGTGAAGTGCCTCGGTGCAGGCATAATGAAACACAGAGCTTCGCCTCTTTGCATTACATTAAATTAACCAAAGCAACTGCATTCAGGAAAGCCACACGGAATTTTACAAGGACAGCTAACGTTGCTCTGGGCCTTCTAAAAATACAGTCCCAGCATTAGCCTTCTACCAATTCTGTGCTGCTCAAAGCCTGTCATCAGACAACAGCAGCAACATAGATGTATTTGCATTCAATCGCAGAGACAGGGAAGACAGCTAGAAAAACTGAACCCAAAGACCCTTGCATCAGCAACAGCTACAAAAAGGCTAGAGGAGCAGAGACAGCAAACGGGAGCATTCACCCCAATTATTTCCAGAATCCGGGACAGACCCAGCACTCATGCCCAGCGTGGTGACAGCAGACTGCTTGTGTGCTACTGCTGCAGCATCACTGCCTTACACCCACAAACTCCACTGCAGCTGCCTGTTGAGCTGGAAATTTGATACACTGCAAAGGTTGCTGACAGCCAGAGGCTGTTCCCTTGTCTATAAAATATCCTGTAATAAATTACATTACAGACTAGGGAAAAGGATTCAGAAGAGGGAGAATTAAAACAGAACCTTATGAGCGCTAAATGAGAGCAATTAAAAGAGATTTGCTACAAGTGCTGAGGGATTTTGACCTGAGCTGTAATCAGGGATTGATACGCATTCCTTTAAAGGAGGAAAATGAGCGAGAGATCATGTGTAAACAACTCTGCCAATTAAAATGAAACGGATTATCTTATCTATGCAGCTCTGCTTAGAGAATCACCGCATGTTCCAGATATACCACAGAGAGATCCGAGATCGGCATTTAAACCTCTGAAACAAGGCTCAGTGATGAGAAGATACGCTGTGGTTCAGGACACATCGAGGCCTCATCTGCATATGCCCCCCCTTTTTTTAAAGAAACTCCCCTTTAAGAATTCCCCTGCCCCCTTTTTTTTTTTTTTTTTTTTTTTACAGAAATCACAGAATGATAAATGCTAATAAAAAAAACTAGGCTCAGGATTTTTACCAGGTCACCTACATGAATTCTGATCAGACTGAAGGTTAGGCATCACAACAGCAAAACAAGCGTTACAGGAAAAACACGCAGCAGACAGCGCGATCACTGCAACTACTAGATACCGCTGAAAAACACGCAGCTTGCCAGCGCATATGCTCACATCCTGATAAAGACTTGCAGGGATTATTCTATATCTTAAAACAGTGATTCTCAATTTTTTCTGTATCCCAATCCCCATTTTGCTGCCAGCTGGCCCAGAATTCCTCTCTCCTCATAGTCAGTAATACCATTGGGCAGAATTGGCCCCTGATCTCCGCTCTGCCACCACATCCGAGAACCCGTACCCAAGACCAAAAATCATTTCTGCAACTGGAGTGAAAATTCTGATGTGGACAGATGTACCACTACTCTGTGCCCTTGCTCTGCAGCTCATTTTCACTGCTTTTTGAAATTTCCAGTACTTCCTATTTCAAAATCACATATACATACAAAAAAAGCACTTTGACAAGGGCAAAAAAACGATCGAAACAGAGGAATATACATTAGGAAACAATGTTCAAGAAGCAGTAGCAAGGAAAATAGTATCACAGACTTAGGGAAGAGCAAAAACTAAAGGGGAAGAACGAACAAAAAGAGGAATTTGGGATGAGGAAGAAAGCGGCAAGCGTACAAGACAATAACCCTAAGAGACATGTATATGTTCACAGTTGCTGACAGTGGAAAAGTTTTAGGACCGTTTACACTGGTTGCCAGATTTGAGCAGAGTTTTTCCACTGCCTCAGATCTGGTCTAGCGGAGTCAGGCTGCTTTTGGAACCAGCCTAGCTCTTAACACAGCGCAATCACTTTCGTGCAGCATGAAGCACAAACTAAAAAGCCTAAGTCCAATCTGCCAGGACTTGGATCGGTCATCTCAGCGCCATGAAAACAGCTACACCAAGACGCCCTGTGCAGAAACACCACCCAAACCCATCACACATGGAGCGCCTCAGGTGCCTCTGCGCAGCAGTCCTACAGGGCTCAGCACCGGGACCGTGTACTGTTGCGGATGCAGAGCCAGCTCACAAGGGCAACACGAGCACGTGTGGGCAACCAGCCTGATAAACTCTTGGTACTGATGCTGAGCTTGTAATTATTTCTGGGTCTAAGACTGTTTTTGTACACAAAGTGTCCCACTGTACTGGCGCTACCTAAATTCTTCCATAACCCAAATTTTTGCAGCCCAATTATTGTAGGTAATTGAGTTGGCGGCACACAACCTGAAAATTAATCAGAAGTTTCTAGTTTACCTCTTTTCCACAAAGGGTAAGGTCACATTTCCTAATGAAAAATGTACTTATAATTAACAACTCTGAATACTTCTTTGGCAAGATTGGTCACAAAGAATCCCAGTGTGGAGTAGTGTAACTTGTGGTTAAAATTCAGATATATGACATTTGCCCACTTCTAATTCGGGCAACACAGAGTTTATTCACTCTCGCATAAGCAAACAGGGGTGTCTCGCGCTTTATTTATCACTTTACCACAGCAAATGCGTTTTAACGACTAAAGGATGGGAAACACTACAGAACGATCCTCACGTTTCATCAGCTTTTCCTACGTAACATCATTTTCGTCGTGTCTTCACGCTACCGCAGCCGTACCTGCTGTCGGCCTCCCCTCAACGCAAGCCCCAAGCAGAAGCGCGTAGCGCACGCAGTCCGGCTGTGCCCGCAGGACAGGGCTAGCAGCATCCTTTGCCCCGCTGCTCGCTGACTCGTTCAGCGGCGGCCGACGCCGTACCAGGCGAGCGAGCCGTTCGCAACACAACGCCGTGCGGTAAAACAAAGCCGGAGCGAGGCCCGCAGCGCGGCTCCGCCGCAGGACCGGGCGCCCGGCTGGGGAAAAGGGGGCTCCGAGAGCCGGCGGCCACGGCAGCTGCGGCGGGGAAAGAGCTGCTGCTCCGGGCCGCGTGTCGACGGTCCGGTGCCCACGAAGAGCAGCCGGGCAGGGCTGTGAAACCTCCGGCCCCGGCGCCGCCGGCAGACGGGGCTGCCGTGGCGGGAGGCTGAGTCGGCTCCCGGCGAGGCCGGGGCCCCCGGCCGCACAGGTGGCTGCAGAGCGGGCGGCGGGGCGCGGCGCCTCAGGGGTGAGGGGCAGCGCCCTCCCCGCCGCCTGCCCCAGCTCGGCCCCCCTCG